>VXBJ01004350.1:928210-1019426 GCA_013400055.1 Nycticryphes semicollaris | reverse complement strand
GGTGGGGTTTTGTGGGTGTTTTTTTTTTTTAAAAAAAAAAAAAAAAAAAAAAAAAAGAAAGAAAGAAAGAAAAAGGACGAGCGCAGGGGAGGGGGTGACTGTGGGAAGGGGGAGAAGGAACTACTGTAAGAGTAAGAAAGTCCTGCCCAGCTGTTTGCGAAGTTTAAGATTTCCTGTTTCCCCTGCAGCGCCGAAGTGAAGTTTTCAGTGAGTCACCCGCGGTCCCGAGCAGCGGAGCCGCGCAGCCCGCTCCCCCGCCGCCCGCCCTGCCAGCCCCGCCGCCGCGGCCTCCCCCGCTGCCCGGCCGCCCCCCGCCGATCCGGCTCCGCGATGACTCCCCCCCGCCTGCCGAGGAGCCTGCGGCGGCTGCTTCTGCGCCTTTCCCTCTGGGTCCTTATGGNTGTTTATTGTCCCGCTGGAAAGTAAGCGGGGAAGAAAGGGCTGAGAGTCACAAAAAAAAAAGCACGAAAAACCTGAGGTCCGTCCGTGGAGGGAAGGGGGGGGAGAGGTGGGGGGAAAGGAATTGGCAGGAAACGCAACAGGGTCTGGCCCGGCCGGAGGAGCTCGGAGAGGGCAGCTCGGGAGTCGACTGCTGTCCCTGGAGGGAGCGGCAGCCCGGCCCCGCAGTTGCTGTTGCGGCTCCCGCACCTGGTGCCGGGCCGCACCGTGTGCCCGGGGGACGGCGGGCTCGGGGGGAACCGGTCGGTCGCGGCCCGGGCCTCCCGCCTCCTTTGGTGGATGCCAGCGGGAGCAGGATCCAGCCCCCGGCACAACTTTTAGGATGCCCGCTGGGATGGGGAACAGCTTGCCCTGCATGCCCTCCGGCAGAGGGGCTACCTCGGATGCTACACGGGCTGAGGGCCTGTGCATGGCTACAGGGCTCGCTGTTGTGTGGATCAGCAGCTGGTTATCCCAAAGTTGGTTTACATGTGAGTTTCTGCTTCAAGCAGAATTAATCGGTGATTGGGAGCAGCTGGACTGAGAGTAGCAGCAATTCTGTAGCACTTAATGTCCTTGTTGTTTGATTCACTTTTAATGACACTTTACTAAAAAACATTCTCTTTTTACCAAGACATCCTTAGATAGGTTTTTGAGGCTGTGGCTTGCAATAGTCTTCACAGGATAATCTGGAATGTACTAAGAGTTTAAAGTGCTGCTGCAAAAACAAGGTCCCTGCTCTGAGGAGCTTATGGTCTGCCTCCTACCAATACTAACTCACGTATGTGAACTAACATCTATAACTGCAAGGTTAGGCCCTAAGTCATGTTGCAGTGCAAGTGGATAACCTAAAAAAAGAACATCAGATCACAGCAAAGCTACACCTGAAACAGTTTTGAAGAAATAAGTTGATTTCTGAGATGTGTGATATCACGTGTCTAGCTTAGGTCTTCAGGTAAGATATGCAGACACCTGAACTTCAACAAACTCTGCTCTGTGCTCTCTAATTCTTCCTTGTTGTCCATTGAAGGTCAATAATCATCCCAAAATTGTCACTAAAACTTAATAACATTAAATAGCTCTTGTATAGCTACTGTCAATAGCTAGCTATGTACAGTATTAATAACTTCATGCTTCATTAATCCTGTCAAAGTCAACAGGTTTTACATACCTGCAAAGTTACTCGTGGAAGATTAGGGCAAATGAAAAAACCAGCTTAAAACTAAGACACTATGGTGTCCCAGTGCTCAAAATATTACTATTTTAAATTTGAGGTGTGCATCTTCTTATTGATTTTGATATATATTTTTATTATTTCTGATTATTATAAGTCATACTCAACTAGTGATGGCTTTTATTTTGACCCCAGCCTCACTTTTTTTTGCAGATTCCCATCACAAAAAGCTTCAAATGAAAAAGCTCCACTTCTTTAAATCTCCTGTTATTTATTTTTATGGGTTTTTTTCATTCAGCCAGACAGTTTCAAACTATAGGTAGATTTTTAAAATGGGCATGGTTTCACAGTTTGTTCTTCCTTCTTGTCATAGGTCCATTGAGGAAAAAATATATAGATCGGTTACAGTTCAGTATTTTTCATACTGATCTTCATCTACACCCTATGACAACTAAAACTGAGTAGACCTGTTGTCAGAGAATCTATTCTATAGCTCCAAAAGTTGTTTTCATAATCACCATAGGGGGAGTTGTTCAGAAAACAACAGTCTGTGGGAGCAGCAAGTGTGGTGTTCGTGTATTGGTTATTATTTGGTATCAAAAAGAAAACTAGAGCTGCCAAATGTTTGGGGGGAAACAAAACAAGGGGAAAAAAAGCTACTTACTCTGTAATAATCAATAGCTCAGCAGTTCAGTGAGGATGAGACAGGAGAGATACCAGTCTCAGGACAGCTCAGCTCCCAGGTATGCCTACTAAGAAGGTAGCTTTTGTTGGTGAGGAGATTAATAAAGCCCCAGCTAAAATTTCATTTTAACTTTCTTCACAGCAAAATACTAGACTGAAATGGCACACTCCCATTAAGATTCTGGACAAAATCACAAAGTCATGGCCAGGTCCAATAGGAACTATCTACTTTGACAAAGACACTCTCATGTCCTGTACTACACACAAGTAATTGATATTTTTGCCATAGAGTAAAGGGACAAGGTGTGATTTTTTGACTTATTGTGAATGATATATTGAACATTTAATGAATAAATGGCAGTGCAAGCCAGCCATTGCCCACATAAGAAATCAACGCTGCTGCGTCCAAGTGAATATGAACCTGTAATTTATCTTTAGGGTATGAAAACTAGAAATTTGTTCTTTGGAATAAGGTGTGTAATAATTGTTCATTTATTAAGCTCCTTATGTTTAGTTCTCCATTCAGCCAAACTCTATTTGTATTATTGTTTCCTAATTTTTAAAAAGCCATATCACAGTCAGTTAGTTTTATAGTCACAAATTTATATTTAGAGCTTCAGATATTTGCAAGAGGGAAGTATGAGAACAAACACCTTCATAACATGGTGGAACATGTTTGTAACACGATTGAATCTAAAATACATTCCTGCCCCCCATTAAAATTGGCAAATTTCCAGTTATTTCAGAAGCAAAGTAGGAATAGAGCAGAGGCCTTATTGCATTTTCTTGTATTTATGGGGTATCCTTGAATTCTAAGACTTTCATACCTGAGACTTTGAAAATCACTTTTATTGAATTGCTGTTTTGAGCTCCCTGGCTTCAACACGCTTCTATAATATTCAGGTGGTGAATTCCATATAGGAATGGTTTGCATTAAAAAATGATGAGCCAGATCTTAAGCTGCTGCAAATGAGTATAGTTACATTAGCATCAGTAAAGTTTCATAGAGTTACTGCATATGAGCTTCCTGAAACAGTTTTGAAAGTAATTAAAAAAAAAAAAAGCGATGGAATAATCCATATTTTTTCATATTCATAATATTTTAAACTTATTTTTTATAAACACATTATATGACCTACGTTTAGCCAAACAGCATTGCTTCAAAATTAAATTCTCCTTTCTGGGACAAATTATTCCAGTTTCAAAGATGCAGTTGTGCCATGATCCTGCCAGATACAAGTTGTCATTGTGACAAGGTTAATTCTGAACTTAGGAGCAAAGATGGTGTCAGGCTTTCACCAGAAGGAAAATTCTTCATGGTCTGGGTTTTGGGGGTTTTGTGTGTTTATTTTATTGATTTTTTTTTTTCCTAGAACTAGACTTTTAGAAAGGAGTTGCTCTTCTGAGGGGAGAAAACAGAGTGTGGTATCACCGTAGCACCGGTTGTTGGAGTTTCCCATGCTTGTATTTCCTCTGCAGGATATTTTTAAGATGATAGTTTTGCATTTGTGGTATAGGAACTTTTTTTTCCATAGTAATGTCTGTTTGTGCTGTATGCACTTTGCTGGCATTCACATTGCATGGCTGTCACTCGAGCTGGGCCTCGCTTAGCAAGACTCAACAAAACCAGCTGGTTGGGCCCAATTGGATTTTGCATAACAGGGTGCGTATGGTATGAAATAATATCACTAGTGCAGTGACAGATTTTGATCTGGAAGTGATCTGTGCAGTCTCCACGCTGGCTGGCAGGGCTACAGCTGAGTGTTTGTGGCACAGTGAAAAGTCAGGGCTTCCAGCCACCTTTGTGGCTCCCATGTTCCCAGGATCAGCAGGAGGGAGGTGAGTCATTGCAGTCCTGGTCTGCCCATGGTCCCCGCAGCCTTTTTGGCATCTGGAGAGCAGAGGAATGAAGGGATGTTCTGAGGCAGTTTGGGAGACCAGTGCTGTGGTGTCTCCCTTGCTACACGGGGGCCCTTTGATTTGGGAAATTACCAGGTAGGCATATCCCAGGGGCACCAGCTGGTTTGTATTGCCAGAGCATTGCAAACTTAGTGAAAATGGAGTAAGATATCAGCCAGTTCTGTGCAGATGTTGGAGGGTACAAGCAATTTCCAGCATGGAGTACTGGAGTGCCAGTCCTGTTACGTAAAAGAAAGTTGGCTGAGTTCTTATCCAAGAGATTTAGTGCTGAAATTTTGGTTTACTTAATAGGTCTTTGGCCTTAAATTTTATTGAAGTTACAGGGTTTCTTTGTTTCTTTGTTCCTATAGGATGATGAGAACCTTGTTTTAAACCCTTATAATCCAGAATGAAATAAAAGGTCAGGATGAAATACTTGTGCCTTTTTTATGAACTCTTAATTCCGGAAGGCTGAAATAGACCAAAGTAAATCAAAAAGAATATGCCTTGTTTTCGCAGTACTAGTTGTAAGTCCTTTTAAAGTTTCACTTCACTGGCAGGTGGAAGTGGTAAGAGCTATATTAAGAAACAGTGGAGAAACTTCTTACTACAGGGGATAGATTGCTTTTAGAGCAAGGAGCGGGCATGCAGACCAGGGTAGGGCATTGTAGTTAAGGTAAATGCTGCTGATCTGCATGCCACTCTAAGCAAGGAGCTGATACTAAATATTAGACAGATTCGGTTCTCACTGACCCAGCTAAGTCTCCAACAGTTATTTTTCATAGTGTATCTTCATTCTGGTATCAGACAGGGCAGCAGCACTGGTTGAGTATAACCATTTATATCCTACAGCCTGAAAGAACACAGATTTAGTTAGTGTACAGATGTTTAGGATAAGATACATAGAGAGAGCAAACCACTTCAAACACCATCCACTGATGAAAAACTAATCCAAAGTAGTAGTAATAGTTAGAACTAACAGATCTCACTAGGAGTTGCTTATTTCCATTTCTGCTGGTGACAGCATGCCATCATTTGTTTTTGTCCATTAAATTCTAGGGATTTAAGCAGAATTTAAAATGGAGAATGTCTGCCCTGCAGTCCGTATGGATTCCTGAGTCAAAGACTAATGTTTGCATTGCTGCGAAGTATAGCAACTGCTTCAGATTTTAAGAAACAATAAATGAGCAGTGGCAGGAGAAATACTAATTGCTGATTTGTCTGTGTTTGTGTGGGTTTTCTTAATACGCTATTTCTTTGCTCTTTCTTTTGCTCTGAATGCCATTGTGGTTATTACAGCTGGAGCTACCTGCCCTCTTTTTCATAGGGGATTTAAAGCCTTTTCACCTCTGGGAAGATCATCTGGGGAAGAAATAGTTTTCCCTTGCTCAAACAACTGGTATTTAGCAAGAACGTCCTGCTGGCATTCATCACTGAGTTAATCTGGTTAGAATTAGAGCTGGTTGAGAGGTTTTGACACTGTTTTTCATGGGAAAATGCTGATTCGTCAAAACTGAAACAATTTGTGGAAATGTACCAGTTTCCATTAAACTTTCATCAGGAAACTCTTTTTTCCCCCCTAGTCTATGGTGGAATTTGTGATATAGAAAGATAGAGAGAGAAATTAATCAATAATTAAAATAATCACTGTCTGAGCATGGCAGAAAGGCGGGATCACGTGCCTGGTCTGACTCATAGAATGCACATTTGAGTCTGGAGCTCCCCCTGTCCACACTCCCCAGGATGTTGGAGGGCTGTCACTCATTGTGCATGCATGCACAAACACCCCCATACCCACCACTTCAAATGATTTTGGTTTAACTCTGGTTGTGACTATGAAAAATGTTACAGAACCTTGTGGGGCAGTAAAAACATTTTCCTGATAGTGTTTTTTAGGTTGACCTGTAGCCATGTGTTCCTTTTCTCCTCGTTGGGTGGGAATGACAGTGCTCAGAGTTTGGTGTCTCCTAGTCTTTGTTTCATATCATAAAAACAAGCCGTATTCAGAAATTTCTGTCATGCAAAGGAACCACAATTTTTATTACTAACAGTCCAGATAGTCTGATTCCAGTTCTCCGTTCACCCAGAGTACTATTTTGGCAAAAAATTTGACTGAAATTAATAGATTTTTAGAATCTAGAATTTTTAGAATCTAGAATTTTTTAGAATCTAGAGCAGACTCTAGATAATAGAGTCTGCTTCCTCATACTTAAAGCATCCTTCAGTTTAGAACCCAGCAGATACATCACTAGAATGACACCTAGGGTTAACATTGTGCCTTTGAAATGGTAATCTGGAACCAGAGGTATTAGAAAGCTGTCTTCTGTTTCCTATGTACCTTCTGTTGGTATCCAAGGACTTCAGCCCACACCATCAAGGGAACTGTCACCATGGTCTATAACTAGATATCTGATGTTTTAAGGTAAAAAAGACTTAGTAAGCAGCCAAAGCCATAAGCTGAGGCAGTGATTTGAAAGTTACACCACCTTCTTTCTGGCTTGTTTATAGGCACCAGTAATACAAGTTTTGAAAGATGGCCTCAGCCCTCTGTACAGTTGATCAGTTCCTCCAAAACATTGCATAGGTATACTGATGAACTTCATTTAATTCAGCATTCAAACGCAGTTTAAAAAAACCCGCATATGCAGAAGACTTTAGAAAATCCATCTTGTGTTCCCAAGGTCATGGTGACTCTGTCAGGGCTTAGAGACTTCCTTCTGTTGGAACAGCAAGTGAATTTGAACAGTACAAACTCAGAGAGCAGCAGGAAGGTTTCACAGTCTTGCTCCTCGGAGCAACATTGTCCAAGTAAAGACCCAAGTGTGGTTCTTACGTGCCTGGGGCACTTTAATGGGCCTTTTTAAAAACTACCATTGTGCAAGTGGAACGCATGCAGGGCAAGATTGTCAGCTGGCATAAATCAGCTTTACTCTGTTGAAGGCAAGGAACCTGCCCTGATTTATACCAGCTGAGAATCTGGCCACAGAATAAATAATAGGCAACTGTATGTTATGAGGCTTTAATTCTCTCAAGGGGGCTTTTGTGATATTGGTCTTACAGGAGCTGGAGTGATCCATTCCTTTTTCTTAGAGCAAAAGAGTAATTGACTGCAGTACTTTGAAGTCCTCAGAATGTTAGGAAGGGGAGATTTCAGGCAGCTGAGGGAAAGATGCTTCCAAACTTCTTGTAGTGTATAGTTAAGGATTTTTTTTTCGCAGGATGGGAAGAGAATATTGGAGATGAATTGATTTGTGATAGGTAATCCCAAAACGAGAAATGTGAAAGGGATGATTTCTCATGGAGACTAGGCCTTTCCTTCAGAGCTGTATGAAAACTGAAGCTCTCTCATCACTGAGAAGATGCTGGTGTTCATGTGATTAATAAGGAAGCAAAGTGGAGAATTGGAAATAAAGACTTAGGGGCAAACTCTGCCTCAGAATGTGGATGTGGTTTTTAATTTTGTTTAATGTTTCACCCAGAAGGGTCGTAAGTGAGCTGGTACTCGTTTTATTGACTTAGAAAGAAAAAGGGGTTCAGTTAGATTTCGGAGAGTTAACCTGTAGTTCTCCTGCATCTAAGTATTTTGTGAGATGGAGGTGAGCCACCTCCTTCCAATATTAATCCTACTGTGGATTCTGCAACCCAGAATGTCAGTAAGAACGTCATGCGTATACGTCACCTGCTGGCATGGTTAGGTGGTGCCTGGGGCCTTTGGATGATAATGTGGTAATTTTGTAGATTTCATCTCACTAACTAATATAAGCACATTTTTAATGTTGCTGTACAAGAGGGTGAACTTCGAAACAGACCACAGATGATTATTAATGGATTATCACTTCTGGTTATTTTCAGGGAAGGAAGCAGAAGCAGCTGTCTGGGATTCTTTGTCTTGAGATGCTGATCTGGTCTGATCCTTGAGGTCTAATTAGTCGCTCAGATACTATTGGCAACTCGCTATATAGAGCTGCAGAATGGCACTGGGTTTGATAGCATGGCTTAGGCAACAGTTGAAGAAAGGTCTTAGTGCTCAGAGGAAGCTGAAATTTCCTGCTATTTTGACCACTCCCCTGTTTTTAGTGTTACCTGGCTGTTCTGACCAACTTCTGTATGCTTTGGGGGCTCTGCAGCTGGAGCAAATCTGAAGTTACATCAGGACTCAGAGTGCTCCAGAAAAATGCTGTGTGTGAATTCTGTCAATTAAAGTGCGTGCTTGGGGAAATATGGTAGATGTAACTACACTTGTTCCCTTTCCGGTTTTTTTCTTAGTATCTTAAAACATTCCTTCATTAGACAGTGTCCACTGTGCAGTTTCAGGCCACTGGTAACGGAAGGTCTGTAGCTACATTAGCACTTCTCTGTTATCTTGAGCAAGGTTGCTTTTTTTTTTTAACCTTTTACCCTAAAATGGGCTGCATTGTAAAAATATACACAATTAAGCATGTATCTTTTTCATTATGTTATCACTAGTGATAAGATGGAAGGACAATAAAATCACATGCAGGAGTTCAGCATCTGACCAGCACTTAGTTGCTTCTGGAGATCAGATGATAGTTGGTCACTTCCTGCTCTTGAGATGCTCCCCCCTCAGCTCCATAGCTATCTTAAGCTTTCCTGGAACATCAGTGGGTAGTCACTCCAAGGTGTCCCATTTTTCTTGAAAAACTCATAGAAAAAGTGCAGGAATAAAGAAGTAGATCCTTGTGTGTTTCAGTAACAGGAAGAATTTAATGAGGTTTGAGCAGCACAAATTTGCCAATCTGCAATCAGGAAACCCATGAAGATTTCAAGAGAAGAGCTGTCATATGCAGGTGGTGGTTGATCCTTCATTTCTTTCGGATGATGCCGAGTACAGGCACGCAGCGATTACCCTTCTCATTTGTTTCCTGCATACAAGGCAATCTGTGATTCTGCAGTGACTGTGCTGTGGCAGTTGGCCAGCTGCCCTACTGTGTACCTTCCACCTCCCCACAGTTCCCATTACCGATTTTCACACTTGCATTGCGTCCTTTTCCTACAGTGGTTAAAGCCTTGGCCCAGAAAGTGGGAGGCCCATGGTCGCATCACTCCTCAGCCTGAGAGTGTCTAAACTCTATGTGATGGGCTCCGAGAGGAAGAATCCTTGCTGGCGAAAACGAGGCAGGAGTTTAGGGGCGGCACTCCACTGAGAAAGGGTTGACGTGTGTGCGGGTGGTCCCCCAAAGCGTGTCAGAGGAGAAGAAAGGCTGTTCCCTGATGGATTTATTCATTATTCCGGCCCCTGCAGGGTGACTGATATTCTCTCCGGGGAGTTCACAGCACAACAAAGAAAGACTTTACATACAGAACCTTTTTTTTTTTTCCTTTTTAAACTGAAAACAACTGTTTCTCATCCTCATGAAAAGATCAGAGAGGACCATGTAATAGTCATGACTTTGTAAGCCTCTTTATTGAAGCATTCACAAAGTGACTAGGTCAGTGATATGTGCTTCTGAGCTATTGAATTTCCCCTCTTCCCTTCAGTCTGTTCTTCCATTTCCTCACCCAACTTCACCACAAGGGAATGCCTTAAGTCAAAAATCTGGGAAGCTGATCCTTTTATTGCATTTGTAGTATTCTCATCTGGTATGTGTAGTGCCCAGCCACGAGGCTTGCAAAGCTGGCATAGCCCAAGTCTGCGTGTAAACATCAATACCACATTGTCTGGTCATAACTAAAGCCATATCTGCTCAGTCTTTGCCTCTGGACAATAGAAATAGGAAGACATTCAGTGGGAAGAGCTATTATGGAAAAGGGAATACAACAGAAAAGTGTTTCTTCATCTGTTTTTTTTTTTTTTCTCCATTCTCCATCATCTCCATCCCACATACTTCTTACATTTTATACTTTTGCCTTGAAGCCTGGTGAGGGGCTCTGGTGTTCCCATTCTTCCTTGAGGCCAAACTGGTACCATGAATATGAGCACAACAAGAAACAATCTAGGCTTCCTATATGTACGTGTCCCCTACCTTAAATATATATAAAGGAAGATAAAAATGTGATTCAAATCACCACAATCCAGTAGCGTGGGACTCAGGATGAGGGCTTGGGCATATTCCATGTAGCTTTTGAGTTCTTTAAAAATAGGCACTTGACTCTAAAGGGAAGATTTCATTAGGCATGAAAGCTCCTCCTATACTTTTTGGAGGGGGCTAGAGGCTCATTCTTTTACAAGAGAAGAGGAAGCAAGACTTGTTGGTGACTTACGACTGAGAACAACTTCTGCATCTTGACCCACAGTTAAAGCAGTGAGCTAGGAAGTGAGAAGCCTGGGCTCAGTCTCTTAATCTCTGGTGACCCGAAGTCAGATCTTCAGCTTCCTATGATTTCATCCATTGTATTTTTTGATGCCACAGTTAAACTTCAGTACAGTTATTTGTGCTAGAATGTCCACAGTTTCAACTAGTTCTGCTTAACATGTGGCAAAAAAGAATGATGCATTGATATGTGAATTACAGTTGCTATAGACAATTACAGAACTTGTGGGAAATGAACAGCGATTGTTTCAACACTGGTCTATTGTGACTGGGAAACTGAGGTTCAGAGAGCCATACCACTGTTACTTCTCAACAGACATTCTATACTAAACCCCTAAGAGCATATAGAAATTCTCATCAGCCTCAAATACCCTACCAAGCTCAATGAGATACAATTAGCACTTCTTTCTCCTCTATTTTTCTCCACTTAAGAGGCTGTGTTCCAGGAGCTGCCAGGGAATGGTGAGGCACAAGGAAGCTTTGGTAGCTTGGTTCAGTGTCAGGCAGGTACATATTGGTAGTTTGAAGTCAGAAACATATTGGTCTTCTCATGGGTGAAGTGGGAATAGCAAATGCTAGAAGCAAACCTCTAATTATCTGAGTATCTTACTCTTGAAAGTTAATGACAAGGCACATTTACCACTATCTTAACCACACACCTAGAAATAGAAAACACTGGCACCTGTCTTTCCAAGCTATTGCTTGGCTTGAGTAGTTAGACTACCCATACAATCATCACTTTTCCCTTTAAAAGGTGGATTTTAAGTTTCTATTTTTCGCTTTTGAAACAGAGGTGTTGATAGCTTTGACCAGAGGAGTAATTTCCACTCAGTTGTCCTTGGGCCTGCAGTGGGTTAGGAAGCAGGTGGTATTGTTTGTTAAGGGAACCATACTGCCTTTTTAGCATTTTCAGATAAGAGGTTAATGGTAATGATTGCCCGCCTTTTGAAAATGACAGACTGTTGCGGTTTTGAATTGACAAAGAACAAAAGAATTAGGAACAGTATCTACAGCTGTTACTCCCTGGCATATCGCTGGATACAGATTTGTTCAGGTATGCAGGCAGTCTGCCATGCCTTAAGAAGATACCACACATCACATAAACACCAGTTGTTGGGAGTGTTTGCCTGAAGGCAACTTTAAGGTAGTGCAACCTTGCTAAATCCGCTCTGCCAGAATGCTGAGCTGTGGGTAGGGGAGCTCAAATGAAAATTCACCACATCTAGTCAATGGAGAATAAGCTGTGCTAACTTGATATTTTAGACTCAGATAATAAGATGATGAAAGGTGAACAAGCATCTATTCCAACAAATGAAACATGTAGGTGAAATAAATGACTTACGGAACAAGGTGTGCAATTTTAACAAACAGGGTAGTTTCACTATTAGACCCCTGCCAAGGGATGGGGTGGACTTTCCAATGCAAGTCTCAAAATCAAAACAGGGTTTTGCTTGTTAAGCTTTGCAAAACTGAGTGTAATGATTTCACTTGCAGAAGGCCAGACTGGGAATATCATCCCAGGTCTTTCTGAGATAGAGGTCCTGTAACCTATGAATCTGTGATGCAAGCAGGTTACCACCACCAAGCAGATATGACTCATGTCCCTCTCAGAATTAGGTCTAGCATCTCCAGAAGTAACAGTTAAGGTACTCTGCTAGCTAACATTGTGCAAGGATTTTTCAAATATGCTTGAGTTGTAAAACTTTGCATCCAAGGAATTAAAAAAATGTCTCTATTCCGGCGGAGCAATTTCTTCTGGTATAACCTAAGCTACTACTGTGTTTGGAAAGCTCAGAATCGTTGTGTTTTGTCAGAATGCTTTTTAAAACACACTGCGTTCTACATGAGTGCAGTATTTATGGAAAATGCCAAAGTGACAGCTTTAGAGAATGAGCTGCCCATGTCAGTGAACAGTTACACCAGAAACCATAACAAAGCATGCAACTGGCTCTTGATGTTTAAAGGGATGCTGAACGGTTCAACTGCTATGGCCATGTTATGCACAGCCTACTCAATGACAGCAGTTGAAATAGTATTTTCATGACATAATTATTAATCCACTTGGCATTTGATTAAAATGATCAAGGCATTTCATAGAAGCCCTCAGACATCCTGCAGACTGTTAGTGATTTCTACAGCTGAATAAGTGTCCTCCAGATGAAGGATGATGATGTGCTATGACCAATACCCAGAAACATTCAGTGTCTCTAAACTGTTAAACATCAGCTAGTATAATTTGACATAGCAGCACTCAGAAATCACAGATTAGCATCTGCTGAAGATCTTATCCTATTAAATGTAACTAATACGTGTGACAGTAAACATCTTCTGTCCTGTGGTAGCAGGATGAGGAATGTTATGCTGTTTCCAGAATTGAACTGCACTGTTAGAAGTTTATGAAGTGTCATCATATTTTGCACATATTTCATAGCACTTAGTTGTTAGGAAAAAAATTTTGAAGTAACTGGATGAAATTTCAGATATTCAGATGAAAATTAAGAGGCAAGGGAAGGTTTGCTTCTAAGCTGCTTCTTGATATGCATGGTCTTGTGTTTCTGTCTTATCTATTACCAGATTTCTCCCTGAAACAATTCCTTCAATAGAACTAATTGTTTTGTAGACACTTAAATTAGTTTCTTCTGTGCAATGCTTCTTCTAAACAAGCTTGTAAGTCTATATGCTGTCTTGGAGTGCTAATGAAAGATTGTGGTCTTGAGAATGACTTAAGATATAGCTTAGTAGTGGGTTTACAGAAATAACAGAATGGGACTGAAATGTGGGTACACATATTTCAAGTGGGACTGAAATAGTGGGTTTACAGAAATAATGACCTTATCTAGAGCAACTGGGAGGGGAAAACCCTAGAAATCCAAGTCTATGTGTACATTTCACATTTACAATTTTATTCTGCCTCGTCATAAACAAAGCATAAGAGCCTGCAGTCTCTCACACATCTTCAGGCAGGTAGACTAAACATTTTAGACTGGCAAGTTCCTTCCCACTAAGCTGCACCTAACGTGGGAATGTCCTCACCTTACACTGTAATGCCAACCCTGCTGGGGGCTGGCTGCTGCAAGCAGTGAGTAATGTATTGTTGTATGGAGTGAGAAATGCATTCCTACGTGCAGATATTGTAATGTCCAGGGCTAATTTTCTTTTAATGTGGGGATTTGCCTGCTGGACCATGCCCACATGCAGAAGAGGCTGTCCTTAAAATACTCAATTTTATAGTATAGTGAATAAATCCTTCATATGTGACTTATAAATAATGGCAAAGATAAAGACCTTTCAGTGAACTTTCAAGGGATGTATTTATTGGTAAAACACCTATTTATTTCAGAATGGGCAGGTTTTACCCGTGGCTTTTATTTTCCTTAAAGCCTAGTAAATTTCAGCCTCAAATAGAAATGAAGAAGCTGATTACTCTTTTTTCTTATTTCAGCAGGATGGTATTGCCAGTTAGTGATTCATAGTCTCGGGGGTAACTGTAGGGAGTCATTTGCAAATGCATTGAAAGGAACAGCTAATACCTGGGGGATCTGTTTGCGAGTTTACCTTTGGCAGATGGAGGAGATGTTGCTTTGTTGGTAGAGATACTTCTTTACCAAGAAATCTGATAACTCTCTTAACAGCATGCCACAGCAGTAGGATTTCTGCAACAGAAATCAGCAAAAGAAAGTTTTCCTAAGGTTGAATATCATTAGAAGTGTGTATTTTTATGCATGTGCCCTTTCTCAATACTCAGTATATAATTCCCATTAATGGTTGTGGAAGTAAGATGCATCTATCAAGAGAACATATCCCCAGGGTATTAAATTCTGTTATTCTGCTTCTTTGCATGTGACTTGACAGAGACAAATATAACCATCCAAGCTACTGAATTTGAGAAGGATGTGTATTTTTCCCCAAATCCATTCAAAGCGATTCTGTTCCTAAGGGATTACATTTGAGTCCAACTTTCCTGTGATTTACTATTTTAGCGGAGCTGATGGATTATGAAAGAGAGTAATTTCTTTTTCATACTGTTTTCCTGAATCTGTCATTCAAAACGTGCTGTGTGGGGACAGAATGGTTCATAAACATTATTTTCCTGGAGGAAAATGGCTTCTCACAGTAAAAAGAAGCTCTGAACAGAGCTTCCGCATAAACATGTTTGCCCATCAGTGACTGACAGAGAAGCCTCTGTGTGTGTTAAGGATGTGGACTTGTTAAATGAGACTTCTTATTTGCTAGTTTTTCAAATAGACTTTTCAAATAGACTAGGAAGGATGGATTATATTCAGGTCTAGAGAAAGAAATTGCTTAGAATTCTGTTTTACCAGAATCATAGTTTATATTGTAAAATCGTACCATAGTAGGAGCATCCTTTGGTCAGGGAACGTGCCTTAACATAAATTCCACATCTCTCAAATATTGCTCAAGGTCAGCAGTCTTAAAAAAGATAAGTAAAATGAGATCTTTTATGCTCCTTATATTAGTAAATTGTCTTTTTATACTAAGCTTAAATCAAAATCCCCAAGTCTTAAATTGCGACTACAAATTTGGTACTCTAAACATACGCTTGTTTTAGTTTCATTTCCTTGTTTGTTTGTTTATGGCAGGGAGAGAGGGATAGTGGCAGTGAATACACTTTAAAAAATCCCACTAATACCATCCTTTTATCTGGAAAAACAAATATTTATAAATCCCTCTGAATCATGTAACTGTGTAACGATTGCAAGTTTGAAAGCACAGTTGTCTGGTTAATCCATTTAAATGCTTATTTTGAATGGGCAGCTGTGAGTCTTTGTGTGCACACAGCTTCTCCCCATACTTACTGGTGTGTTGTAAAATACCATGGAAATTCTGGTTTGGTTCAGTAGCAACCAGCATACACACATATGGTTTTCTATTGTACAAGATAAAGACTCTCCCCAGGCAGAGCACATCCTTGCTTAAGGTGGACTTAAGAGCTGTGGACGAAGCCAGTTTGCTTGGTCACTTCCAACCCTGGGTGTATAGGTTGCTGAGAGCATGCATAAAGAATGTGTGGGTCCTGGTCAGAGACACAAAGCACCCCCTAACTCATGACTTGAACATGCTCCAGCAGTTGGCACAAAAGGTTGCACTTGCGAAGGGCTGGTACAGAGGTGCAATATGGAGTTATGTATGGAAAAAGATCAAGGAAGTTTAGTTTGGATTCCTCTACCTAGGTAAAAATGAAACACAGAACAGCAGGGCTGCAATTTATGTACTCCAAACCATGCCATTGTACCTAAAATCTTTCCATGTTTAACTTAGGCTATTTGTGTCCCTTGTACTTCATGATTATGAAGCATTTCCTAATTGTGAATGTGACACTTAAAGCAGTATTTGGACCAATGCAGCCCATTCCAATTACCATGTTACATTTTAAGACCGCGTTTGATGTATTATTTTTTTTTTAATCCCAAATCCATTATTTAAGTTGGCTTAATTTGAATAAAGTTTTGTTCCTTAGTCCACTGGATACTTCCAGTTTACAGAAAAGAAAGTGTAATCAGAATCAGGCCTTTTGAAATCTGAGATGGGAATTACAGTTCAGCAAAAGTTCCAGAGGAAAAGACGAAACCCAGAGAATGCTTTGTCTGGGTTTGCAGAGCATTTTCCCAGACTAGTGGTAGTTTCAGGTAAATGTTCACCAGACTTTTCACCGAAAACAATGGAGAATTGGGGTGACAGGCTGAGTTTTATCTTTGTATTCCTATTTCATATCTGCAGCAAAATCATGTTTCGCTTCAGATAAAGGGTATCTGTGCTTCACAGTACTATCTGTTCCTTTTATATAGTCCCTTCTCTTGAAGAGAAATGTATTCTATAAACAAGACTGCTCTGACTCTTTCAGCATCCTGTGAAGAGGAGACATCTGTTAGGTCTGCGTGCTGCTGAGGAAACAGTCACAGAGAGTCACCTCTCTTCTGAAAAGACACCTGTCTTCTCAGATGTCTTCCATAGAAGTGTTAAATTACTTGAGACACCAAAAGTACCTTTATTCTACATTTCAAAGTCAACATAACCTCCTGACTACTTTCATAGTGGATTTAAACAGCTTTGGAGCCCATCCTGAGGTGCCTCTGCAAATATTTCTGGGGAGGAATGCCAGTCCTTGGAGTGTTCCCCACAGTGTCGTAACCCATGTGCATGAGCCCTGGGCAAGTCCTATCTGTCCTTACAGTGGTGGTGCCTGGCAGAAAAGAATAACTACAGAGCCCTTGTTTCCTCTCCAGGAAGGGCTGTGACATCTCCTGTCTCAGACCAAGTGGCATTTGAAAGCAGGCTGTGCTTAGGTTGGAGACAGTAGCAGAATAGCCATATCCCTGGTGCAGTGGGCAGCCTGACCTTGGCCCAGAAGTAGCCGCAGACCTAGATCCACAGAGACTTTTCACTGCCTTCAGCAGTGCTGTTGAACTACACCGTGTTGCATTACCCGAGCCATGGGTTCCTGCTCCTCATACCACATTCTTTACTGTGTTTGTGTAGTCAGATAGCTGTCTAGACTGGAGTAGTGTTCTGGGTCAGACTGGCCTTTTTGGAGGGGAAGGGAGATGTGGCAAGGTGCGGTCTGATTCCTCTGGGAAGGAGGAGAAAGCGCAATGAGGGATGTGAACAAATAACCAGAGCAGGGGAGCAGGACTGCTGGTTTTGTTGCAAACTGAAACTGTGCAGATATTTTCTGTATGGCCTCACGAGAGAGAACAGGAAAAGGGAAGATCTTTTGTGTTCACAATGCTTAAGAGACAAATTAGTCATTTTTCTTAAAATGGTCTGAGGACTTCTCCATGAGGCAGACAGTTGTTGCTCTCAAAATATGTGTTCCCTTTCATCAAGAAGGAACAACATTAAAAATAAGGTGTCAGAAAAGGTGTGTGAGTGTGAAGGAGGCTCTGCAGTGGCATCCAAAAAGGAAAGACATGCTGAGGGCTCTTGAAAGCTGCTTGTGGGTATGGCCTTATGAATTCCAAAACCTGTTGGGAAAGTGTGACTGTGGTTTTAAGGAGGTATTACTTAAGCAAATAAAATGAAAAATAAAAGCGTGAAATGGCAGACACAGGAGTGATACTTTTTCTGATTCACCAAGCAACCTAGCTGTATCTAAGGGAACCTGGGGGAGTCAGATGTAACTTTGAATTTCCTGTTTTGTGTGATTTGTCACAGCCTTAATGTCTGGACTTCATTTTCAGTACTTTAAAAAGCAAGCAAAAATCTCCCCCCAAACTAACATATGTCATGACCTTTCCTGGAGGTTCTCTGAGACCAGAGAGGGTTTGCAAGTGCCTGTCAGTCTCCTGAGTGAACAACACTAATAATAAACATCTACTCCTCTGTATTAACTCTTCATAAGGCACAGCAGCTGCTTTTAGGTACTATTTACACTGTTTCCTCTACGTTTAAATTATCTTAGTCCGCATTTTTTGTATACACTAGGTTCCAGTGGACATACATTTAGCAGAAATTTAACTGTAGCAAGACTTAACTTTAGCAAGAGTTAACTGTAGTTTCAGGGGAAGGATTTGGCTGTTTGCCACCTGAGTTGATGCATGCTGCCAGCGTAGATATCAGTCTTCAAATCTTTACCATTTTGCATCTGGAAGAGGTGATTTTCTGCCATCTATCTACCCTTCCTGATTCCGGTTGAAAATGTTGCAGGTAGATAGTCAAGTTGCGGAAAGCTTTTTTCTACCTACAGAATTCACACCTCTTGAGTATACAGTTGATTTAAAAGTAATTGAGTAAACCACAACAGCTTTATGTGAGGTAATTCTCAGTTCTGACACTGGCTAGACTTGTTCCTAATATAACCTGTACTGAGGTAAATCGGCTTTTAAAGGATTCGAAGATCTACATGCAAAGCCATATACCCTCTACCCCTTTAATTTAATCAGTTAAACTCATGTTGTGGTGTGCATATGGCAGGCCAGTACTTAGTTACTTGAAGTTGTTGTGAAAGTTAAGCATGACAAGGCTGTATACTAAATATGAGTAAAGCCCTGTGCCATTTGTGAGTGTTTGGCTAAGCAAGTATGTTACTATTTTTGATTTCTGTTTGGCTTTGGTTGTGCAGTGGTCTGTGGGAGCTGAGGGCAGGGCTCCATCTGCAGAGCGTGCTGTGTGGCTGCCCACTCTGGTGTCGCAGTGATGAGCAGGCACGAGAGTTGTCTGTGTAAGGGAGAACTTGGAACTCTACGCATGTGCCCACCTACTTTGTCCATCATAGGTACC
Source organism: Nycticryphes semicollaris (assembly GCA_013400055.1). Taxonomy (NCBI): domain Eukaryota; kingdom Metazoa; phylum Chordata; class Aves; order Charadriiformes; family Rostratulidae; genus Nycticryphes; species Nycticryphes semicollaris. The sequence continues at coordinate 1,000,721 of VXBJ01004350.1, read as the reverse complement.
ACAACTGCAATTCCCCGTGGGAAAGATGGCAGGGTTTGGCAATGCAGCGTAGCGGGAAGCTCGTACCACTTTTGGAGTTAACCCTCTTTGCCCCTACCATAAATCCTAATGTGTTCTGCTTCCCAGAAGTTTAGCAGAAAATGCAGTCACTTGCTGTGTGACATGGACTTCAAAACTTCTCTGCTTTCCTCCCACCTGTAGCCTGGCCAGTGAGGAAGCTCCTAAAAAAAGCAGATGAGAATTTCTCCTTGTGTTAGGCAGGTATCATAAGACAATATGATCACTTGTGATCAGAGTGACAGGACAGTCACTACAAATTAGTGGCTTAGGACTGCCAGCAAGAAAAGGATGCCTTTAGGTGAGCAGCGTTGATACCTTAAGAATATGATTCATTTTTTTATGGTCTCATGGATATTTCAGTTTGTGTGTGGCACTGAGCACATTCAGTAGCCTTGCAGATAAACTGAAGAGCCAGGATGCGTCTCTGTGGAATATTTCACGGCTAATAGAAATAAATTGGCCATTACGTTATTAGAATATATCCTAAAGTACTGTTCCACCTGGGGGTCTCCTGAATTTCCCTTTTGGAAACTGGGAGTTTAATAAATAGCCCCTCGAAAATAGGGTTGAATGACTCCTGAAGGTGGGTATTCCTCATTTCTCTTGTAGTAAGCAAGATAAAAGGAAGAAATACAAACTTAGCTTTTGGAGGGAATATTTGCTTCTTTCAGGACAAATTATTTACCTGCCCCAACACCAGCATGAAAAATGAAGTAGTGTCATATTTTGAAGTAGGTTGATGGTGGTGGTGTGACTGCAGAGGGAGCAGGAGTGGGGAGGGGCATGTTTCTATAAACAGAATTTCTTAACTAGCTGACAGGAGAGGTATGATGGGTTCAGATACTCCATTCAGGCTACTTAGAAGATTCGGTTTCATGGTTTTGTTTTGGTGAGACTCTGTAGATTTGTGTTTTTCTGAGTCACAAGTATTCGTGATTGTGTACCTTTTAAATGCTCCAGGTTTTGCCACAGAGACTCTTCTGTCATGAAAAAATCTTTGCTTCCTTTTATATCACACAAATAACTATAATGCTTGAATAACTGATGTCTATTTTCAGAGGATATAAGTTGGAAAAATAATATTTGTACAAAGCTGAAGTGTTTATACTCTTTCAGCTCTGTTTCAAGTGAAGTAATAGCAGCTTTCACTGGGCAGGCAAACATACAAAAGGAGGTGAAGTTGCAGGATATGCTTTTTAACGGAGAGGTCAGAATTAGCTGTGCAAATGTCAGTTCTGAACGATGAATCATGCTTATTCCAACAAAGCAGGAAAGCTGTTTTTCCTAATCCTGTGAACCAGATGAGTATCGCTGTACTCGATATGCACTGTGTATCAGAAATCACAGAAGGAGTTAACCACCAAAGACAGCTTCCAGTAAATTCCAAACTTAATGCATTATGCAGAAAAATCTAGACCCTGTAGCCATAGCTGAATAAATGGATCTTTGCGTTATATCACACAAGGTTCTCCAGTGCTGGGTGCTGTTCACTGGCTGTGTTAGGCAGGCTGCGGGTTAAAGTCAGAAGATTAAATGTCCCTTTGAGTGCCCTATGGGAAGCCATCATTTAGATTTTTCTTTCAGTCTTTTTGCCTGGAGACAGTATTCTTTTGTTCCGCCTACCATGGAGTGCTAAACAGTGTCCAGAAAATGTGGAGGAGAGCAGCAAGTTAAAAATCCACAGGTAAAAATCCATCTCATTATCCCGAGCAACACAGTAATGTTATTTTTATTCCCTGTTTTCAGAATATGTTCACACTTCTATTGTAAGTGCTGAGCTGGAGTCTCCTCACACTTGCACTAATGTCAGTCAGGAATCACGGCAGGGAGCTCCGTTCTTAGGCGTGTTTGAGGCAGTTCACTGCCATGCCTTGTACCAGTCAGAAGAGCCCAGCCCCATGATTAAAGCTGACAATGCTACCTCATTTTGGAAGTAGTGGATAAAAATAGAACTATTTTAATACTTTAAATACAAGAATGATTTTTATCATCAAGATCTCCAGCTTAGTATGCTGTTCCCTCCCTTATTTTCTCTGGTTGTGTCCCTCCCCCCAGCTCCTGCCAGATTTGATTCTGTTTCTGTGTCAGTGCCTGCAGCAATCCCTAAAGCAAAGTTTTGCCAGTTCCACTCGCTGTTAAAAGCCAGGCACTTCCACTGCAGAGACGAGTGAAACAAAGTTTTCAAACTCCTGCGCCTTTTCCTGTTGTCTTCTCCCTCTGCATGTACCTTCCCCTACTCCTTGCCTGCCAGTAGGCAGTTTTCTCTGTAAATATGTCTAATATACATATGTAAAATCTATATTTTTATATATATGTTAAAAAATAAATATAAAAAATAGCAATTTCCCACATTTCAGTGCAGTTCATCAGTGGCCTTCCTGCTGTGAAGCAGTTCTCCAGCTTTGGCCTTTCTCCAGCTTTGGCCTTCCCCCAGCTGGGGGTGGCCACACTACTTCTGTCTAGGTCTAGCGTGTTAAGAACAGCTTACCTAGTCTGCCCTCTTCTTTCCTAGCAGGCTTCTCAGCTATGGCTGAAGAGCAGGTCACACCCCACATATATTGTTTGAAAGCCTGTGGACCCTGCTGGGACTGTTCTTTCCCTCATCTCGTAGTGGGTGCTTTGTGACAGAATGGGTTGCAGGGCTCTGTGTGCGCCTCGTTGCATTAACAGTTGTGTTATTGCCATCTTGTTACCTGAAACAAAAGCTCTTGAAAGCAGAATCAGTTTAGAGAGGAGATAGTGCTTTATTTGATGTCAGGTGCTAGGTGGAAATCCACAAATCTAGCACACCTTACCAGGGACATTCACCCCTTATTTATACCCCAAAGATTCTCATTATTCTGCCTTCTTAAAAAATAACTCTATCTAGGCTTAGATTCCTTATTAGGGTGACTGAACAGCCCTTTTGCACATATGTATTAAATTTTACAGCATCAGCAAAACACTTCTGCACAGGCTGTGCTCCTCAGTGGCTGTTTGGGTAGGGATACCCTTCTTAATATTATCCTTTTAAGTACTGAGTCATATCAGAACAGTAAAAGTTTACTGTAAGTTTGACGATTTCTTGAGGATGATAAGGCTGTCCTTCGAAGTAGCCACAGCTCTGTTTTAATTGGTATAGGAGTACATGTTTTGACACAGGAGAGAACCTTGAGGTGATTAACTACTTCTTGTTATCCCATCCTTATCACTATCAGCTCAGTGACCAACTATTTTCTCACAGAACAAGAAGTTCACTAATTAACTCATTTTAGTTAGCATACCATTATAAGCAAAGCAGAGGGGCCTGCCTTTGGTAACAATCTGACACGTGTGACTTGCATATTTTTCAAATGACTGAGAAGAGACATTATGTGATAGCGAGAAGCCATGACATGCATCTTCTCCAAGTATCTCATGAAGAACTGTCTTCATAAAAAGGAAATTATTTTGGTCTTTATCCTTTGCAGAGCCCATATGAGGTTTGGTCAGGCACCAAAGCAACACAAAGCTCCCAACCACTGTGAAAACAAAAGTGCAATCGGTACACTTAAAGGCATGTCTTTAAGTACTGACTAAGGCAGCTGTTGTGCTAGGCCAGAAGGCTGAAGATCAAAAGGAAGCCTAAGAGGTGAAACACCTTCTGAGGGGGGAAAAAAGGGAGTAAGTTGCTAGGAACAGACCAGGGTGATGTCAGTGACCTGTGACTATATGTGATATAGATCAAGGCAGAGAAATTCTGCAAAAGGATCTGTAGGAATGCGGTTTTCTGGAGTCCTGCCACAGGGATAGTTAAATATCTGGTGAGCTAAACACTTATGGAACCTGTTTTCCTCTGACATATTGTAGTTGTATGTAAAAGATAGCTCATATTTGGCTTTACAGAGGCTGCCTCAGCATTCTTTCTAATCATAGTTGTTAATCTTAATATAAACAATCAGAAAGGTCCTGTGGCCATCGTAATCCTACTGGGGTAAATCATAGTTGAGATAAAGTCCTGCAGCCCAATGCAGGGTCCAAAACAGTGTGAACTATGTGACTTCATACTCACATAATGAGTATGGGAGTATGTATCACAGAGTCACACTCCCTTTCAACTCCTGATGGTATTAAGCTCTGAATTGGCAATTGTAACTGAAAAATTGAAAATACATATTTCATGGGGTTATCACTGAAGGTGTTGTCATGTGAGTTACTGGGTGATCTGCAGTGTTACAGATCCTCTGTTTTTATGAGGGGTCATATGATAGCTGACATTTTTCTTGAAGATCAAGCTTCTGGATTCCAGTGATTTCTTTTCATTTTGTAAGTTACATGGTAGTAATTCCACCTCTCCATGGCCAAAGTTTCAAAACGTGCCTCAGACACAGTCCAAGAGTCTGGGCAGCAATGGCAGTTAAAGGAGAACCCAGCAGTTGTTTTTTGGTTGGGTTTTGGTTGTGTGGTTTTTTCCTTCCTTTATTTCTATGGTCTCTCTGGCTAGTCTTGTGATTTTCTAACTCATAATTTTTGGATCTTTGGGGTTGATTATAATTCTCTTGTATAACTGCACACTGAACATAATCGGTATAACTAAGAGGAACCATCAGGGTATATCTGGGTCTTAAAAGCAAAGCTTGGATCATGCATTTTCCTTGACTTGTACCCTCCTGCAATTAATTCATCAATAAGCTACTGTGCCTTCCAACCACTGAGGTATGACGTTGTGGTGCTGTGCCCTTTGGGACACAAGGACAATCTTCTTCAAGGCTTTCTGATAAAGGCATCCTCTTCCTTCCAGGTTTCCATTATGTAGTAAAGTCTTAAATTCAAGTCTCTACTATTAGGTGGAATTATTTCACAGCAGCTGAGTAGCTGAGTTCCCATCCAGTATCTCCCTCAGAGATTATTTTTTTAAAGGGATGGGATCTATTTGCTCAGCAATGCCATTTTACATGTATACATGTGCCAGAGGCACTGGATGAGAGAGGTGAAGGGCAGTAACAGTATTTTACAAGATAGAAGTAAGAGAAATTGGCTGCTGTTTCTGAAATGCATCCTAAGACACAAATAAAGTTTTTCAGTGTAAATATTCCCCAAAAAGACAGCATGTTGGTTTAGGCTTTATTTAAATGTTGTTGGCTTTTGAGAGTTCTGTAAGGATACTAAAAAATAAGAGGAATGTAAACTATAGCCTGAGGCCTCAATGAAATTCACACATCTACAAACAGTAGACACAAAGCAAACAACTTCAGACAGACAATAGACTTTAGGTGAGGTGCAGTGTTTATGAGATCCTGAGAAATCATTAAAAAAACATGAACCATAGAGTAAAAGGGTTGTCCTGCGAGCCTGGTTCTGCCAGAATCCATGGAGTTGATATTTCTTATGTGGCTGCTCTGGTGTCTCTTCCATAATGTCCAGCCCACATGTTGATTTGCACATTCCATGCATTTAAACCAAGGTGACTGATCTATGCTGAATGGGTTGGTTGAAAGCTTCATAGCCAAGAAACCACAGTCTTATTTGGAGCCTTCCCCATGGACAAGGAAGCAAGGAAAGCTAGAATTAGGTTTCCTGTAGAAGTCAAAATAAGAAAACTAACATTAGAGAGTAGATGGCAAAACTCAAATTTTAGGAAACAAGGAAACAAGCACACATTTTAGGATAGCTTCCTTCAGATGTGCAAATCTGTGTTTTGTCCTTTGACTTTCCCATTATATCCAGTCGTGGGGTTTTTTTCCATGCAAAATAAAAGTTGCTTTTGTCCACAGTGTTCAAGTGACTGGTTTTCTGAACAGGAGAAAACTTTGAGGGGTTGGTTCATGGGATATGAAGTGTGCAGCAGGATAGTGAAGCATTGTTAGAGATTGACATTCAAGTGACTACAAGAAAAGGAGCAGTCTTGCTCGTTATGAATCACTCATTGCTTGTGGGCCCCTCAGGGAATGAGTGAATACACTGGTCTAGAGAAGAACCCTACCAACTTGTCATTCTCCGGGCAGGATTGTGTTGATTAGAGGTAGGTCTGAGTTCATGTGACTTAGGAACGGATCAATCTTTCCTGGATTTCTAAGTCCTCAGAGTCTAGGAGCAGGCTGTGATCAGAAATAAGTGATGTTGAAGTTCACATCTGACTCCAGATTTCATCTCGGACCCTTTGTGGAGGTTGATTTCAACATCAGCCTGTTAGGGGAAAGTCAAACTTGCCTTTAGTTTGGAACTAGGTGGGTTATCACAGTGCCAAGCTGTATTAACGAACAACATACCAACATTTGCTAGAGCGATGTGGTGATATTAGGCACAGTAAACTGCAATTTCACTTTAAATTATAGGTGCTGAAGCATGGAAGAAAGTCTGTCCACCTGGTCATTTTATCCAATGCGTTGAACTGCCAGAGGCATGAATAGAGAGGCACTGCACTGTCAGGCTCTATTACAAGAATTTTGGGGAGAACATTCAAGCATGGTCAGTTCTGGAAGTCCTAAAATCCCATTAGCTTTTGCCAGTTCTTTACAGTAACCTGTTCAGAATTAGATGGCCCTAACTATCCAGACTTCTCCTAGTAATTGAATTAAAACTTATCATTCTTACTTAGATACTTAAGATTGCTGACCTTGCAGTGGATTGCTGCTTTCCAGATAGCTGCCTTTTTTTTTTTTTTTTTAAATCAAGTTGCTTGGATTGGAGATCCCTCCTTGGGAGAGGTCCAAACATATTTTCATCCATTTGTTCCAGTGGGTGAGTCTTGGCAGAACCTGGCATGGCCGGGGACGGCCTAGGAACAAGCCCAGCTGCTCAACAAACATAATGTGCTTGAAAGGGTTTACCTAAGGACCCGCCTTCATGTGGCTTTTGGCTCCAGTGCTTTGGGCACTAGAGAGGACTGAGTCGTGTCTGTGCCAGAGGCATCCATCGTGACATGACTCCCCAGTGAAACACCGAGCCATGTGAGCTCAGAGCTGAAAGCAAATGCAGATGCAGCTCAAGTCTTTGCAGGTTGAACAACATATGTCTTTCCCCTGTGCTCAGTTGTGAGCCGCTTGGCACCCTGCCACAGGCTTCCTGTGAGTCACTTCATCTCTCCCTTGATATTTCTCTGTATTGCTTATCCAGGCTTTTAGGGCCATAGATTGGCTCTTACTGGGTAGGGGGGCAGTTGCTCATTATCAGGTTGTTTTGATCAGTACTGGAACCTAGATAAATTAATATAGCTATTCGTTTCTCTTCAACATGTGGTAAATAAGAGGTACCATACAGAAGAGAGGAACAATTTGCCATAATGATGATTATATTACCACAAATTTCATAGAATGCTAGATTCATGACCTTTTGAGTTCCTACCATACCTATTTCAATAAGGCTTTGTTCTTCTGTGTGGCTTTGGGAGTTGTTGCAACACAAATAATTAAGAACAAGAAATGTTTGCATGGGCCTTGAAATTGAGCTAGCCTGTAACATACTGCCAGTGTTCCCCACCCAAGTGAGTGCTCCCAGTGAGCTCACCATAACCCTCCCCTTTGTATAGGACCTTCTTCTATACCATTAAAATCATTGGGAGTTTTGCCACTGATTACAAAGGCAGTGAGAACAAAGACCTTATGTCTGTACTAGGGCATGCTAGTGATGAGAAGGATCTGTGATTTGGATGAAGAGGGAAGACTTTTCTCTGTGTTTCTCACAACAGCTCGGAAATACATTGAAAATGTTAGTGAGGGGCCTTTTTATTTCCTTGTGGAAAAAGCATGTATATTTAATTACTGTAATAAAATATTCTAATGGTACTAAATAGTGACGTTCTAGAAGAGAAAAATTGATTTCTCAGCTAATGGAGGAGAGAGGAGGAAATTACCAATCCCAGGTTACCTATTATTGGTTGACTAGCAACATTTGGCCATAGAGAGCAATATGAACATAGTTTTAACACACAGGTGGGTACAGGAGAAGGGCTGTGCTATATAAAGCCAAATATCTCCTTAAAGTCGTTCAACCTACTTTTCCAAATATGTTACAGAGTGACTCAGACTGAAAGTGTTATAGATAGTTGCATATTCATTTTAGCCTTAGAAAAAAGTTTATGTTGGCCTTTTCTGTTCCTAGTAGTCAGACTGGCTTTTCAAAATAGTTTTTGAACTAAAAATATGTTTCCTGAAATTCATACACCAAGACAAAAAATATCTCTTCCCTTACTGTTACCACACAAAAGCAGATAGTGATACTAAGACTTAACCACTAAGTAAATTATTCTTCAGTGTCTGGGTGCAGAAATGTAGCTGTTGGGTCAAAGTAGACTTCTGCAAGACAGACTGTCATTGCAAATTAGTTTGAGTTCAAGTTCCTTTGAATTGCTAGGAAGACTCCAGCAGCAGATTACATGAGCTTCACAGATGCCCTGTTGCATTTCCAGTTTTTCACCCGCAGCCTCTGGTAGACCATCTACCTGAAGTTGAAAGTCAGTTCCAACTCTGTGTTTTTCTCTCTTAACAGTAATCAGATGTTGTCTTTAGACAACACCTACGTTATGCTTTCAATTAGTAAAGACAAACTTGTAGAATTCATCATGATCCATGTCATAATGATGTCACCCACCTAACATGCATTCCCACTATGGTATCCACATGTACTTTGGCACACAGACCATGGTGCAATATATTGTACATGGGGGACAGATATGCTGCCTCTGCAAAATGCAAATGGGTAACTGCAGGGTAGTTATTTCGGTGCAAACTGGACTCAGAATAAGCTTGATTCTGCAAATTACAAAGCAACTTTTGCTCCCTCTGAAGTCAATAGAAGTCGATTTCACTTTTCAAATTCGCTTTGATTAACCTGGTCTTGACACTGTGGCACTTTCTGTGTTGTAAAGATAATTGGTACCTGTGAAAGATCAAAGATTTTCTAATTTAAGGTAGGAGGGAATGTTTGCTGCTGATGAAAACCTTATCTTCATAAAGAGCTATAACGCAATCTGATAATCTACCATTATTGAGTTTCCTTCTCTTTTTTTTTCCTTCTTTTTTCCTCAAGCTGAAGATATGTCACCTGTAGACAGAAATAAGGAAAGTGGATTGCAGATGCCAAACCTGTGCAAATTTTGTGACATCAAAGTAACAACCTGCTCAAACCAAAATCTGTGCAAGAGCAACTGCAACATCACTGCTATCTGCGAGAATAATAGTGAAGTCTGTGTAGCTATATGGTAAGTTATTTCTTCATACTGGTGGGGAGGGGAGTACACCCTCATTCATCATTACTTAGTACTTTCTTCGAGCTCTGATATTCAGAATGTCCCTGCTACCTCACTAGGCTTTGCTGTCTTGCTTCCAAGTCATATCTGTGCTCAGCCTACTGAGAGTTGCTTGAGGTTAACAACAATTCTGATATGAAATGTTCTGGGGACTTTTTTCCTCTGAAGCAGTTCTGTTCCAGCTTATGCTGTTATTGGAAGAGAGGCATGTTTTTGCTCAAACCATTATGCTGCATCCACCCACAGCACTCAGAGTAGAAACAGATTTGAGACTTGGAGGATTGTGGTGGAATTTGCTGAAGACAGACAATTGTCTCTCAGGTTTCATAGTGAACTAGATCATGTAGTTCCATCACAGGAGGCTTATTTACTATGTATAGGTAGAAATACTTTCTCTTAAAGGTGAAAAAAAAAATCTCAGTATATAGTAACTCTGATGTAGGCATGTTGCTTTTTTATATAGCACATGTCTAGGTTCAAAGAAATCAAGAGTATATGAAAATGAGTTGAAACACTTTGTTTTAGGATTTGTTGACTCCAAACTTGCATTTTAGTCTAAAAACTGGGGGTTTGTCCTTCCATAAATGGTAAGTCAATCCTACCAGAGAAAACCAGAAACTTTCTTAATTAGTTCATAAGTGGACAAAAGAACAGAACCGACTATTTGCAACATTGCTGTGCTTTAGGAACATAATTAGAACCACTTACAGAAAGGCATAATTGATTCATTTATTGAGGGATTAGTTGTACCCATTGACTTGAAGAGATGTTCAGCATAAATGGAAGCAGACACTTGAAATGCAGGATCAGTCCAGTATGCTGTTCCATATTTGTTCTCTGCTTCTTTAGATACTGGTCAGTGTCTATTATTGCCGTACAAAGTGGCTGTTGTACAATTTAAGATACATTGTGGTTTTTTCATGGCAATTTATCCAAAGGGCAAATGAGTTAAGGAATGTATTTCCAGTGCTCTTTACCTCCGAGTCTTGTGTAAAGAAAACTAAATCTGTGGACCAGGACAAAACACAGGAACATAATCCAGATTATCAACTGTAAATATATACCTGACAGTGAGGTAACTCTGTCTTGCGCCGGTTCTATGGTTGGTATTGATTTGTTTTTGTTTTTAAATTTTAAGGATAACTCCTTCAATGTAGAAATTGTGCTGATTGTATGCTTCAAAAGCAAAATGAAGAGACTAACTCACTAGAAATTCCTCAGATTTTGAGGAAACAATTCAGTTTTTATCATAATTTCCCACAGATTTTTACTGTCTGCACAGTGACCACAAAAACCAAAACTATGTTCTGAAGTTCGCAGCAGTTCATTGAGCATTAGTTTAATAATTCTGGGTGAGATTTTCAAAGGCACTCATTGGAGCTTAGTGGTAATATGATACAGGAGTAGCTGTGCCATTGTACAAATGCCACAGCATGAGGACCCCAGACACAGCCAAATTTGCTCCATTTAGGAAAGCTGGAGAAGAACTTAGGATACTCTTCAAATCCCATTTGAATTCTCCAAAGAGGCAAATTTCTATTTGCTCCCTTTGTAAAATATTCCTTCTTTGACATAATTTTTTTTCCTTTTCATTTTTAGGAGACAGAATGATGAAAATGTGACATTAGAAACGATATGCCATGATCCCCAGACAGCACTGTATGGTCACATGTTGGATGACTACAGCTCAGAGCAATGTGTGATGAGGGAAAAAAAGGATGATGGGGGATTGATGTTCATGTGTTCCTGTACAGGTGAAGAATGCAATGACGTGCTCATTTTTCTGTCAGGTAGGTTTAATAATTTACCCCGCATTCCTAGGCTAAACCTTGCAAGTTGTATTAGTTGTGTCATACCAATGGATTTTGGAATCACATTTTGTGGAGGAAAACTTCCAGTGGCGGGAGCTATTTTGGTCTCTTACAAGTCTTGCAAAATCTCAACCTTTTCTGTGTTCAGAGATTATTTCTTTCTGCCAGGCTGTCCTCCTTTTGAAGTAAGTCTGAGACTCAGTTAAAGACATTGAACTTAAAAGTTGATGAAAAGAAAGATGAAAGCAAGATGTTTAGTGTATATTGACACACCAAAATGCAGCATATGCTAATTGCATTATAAAACATAAACAAGAGGCAAATGTCATATTTAAAGTCTTGCTTTTTCTAAAAGGCTGTATTGCCATAGTGTGACATCTACATATACAGATACTACTGAATAACTTGGTAGAATATGAATTTAAAGTCAGCTTCTCTGTGTAACCGACCATCTGTACTTGTTTGGTGGTGGGCATGAAGTAGCTAAGAAGGTTACTTCACTGGTAGATATGCTACTTGGTGCTTACCACAGCACAAGGCTATGTATGTGTGTTCAGTTAAACCAGTGAAATCTGAGCATAGACCAAATCAAAAGTGCACAACCTGACCTCATTCTGCTTCACGAATGCCTATATAGACCACTGCAAATACTGTGAAATCAGTGCAGGAGTGTACAGTGCTGGTGGACCTCTTGCTGCACACACAGATGTGCATGTGTGGAGTGTACACACCTCACTGTGTTTCCTCCTGCATGCCGGATCCCACAATGATTCTTTAACAGAGACTAAGTCATGTCTTTCGCAGGCAAATGTGACACCTCATGTGGACAACTTTATGTGCACAGACTTCTAAATAAGTATGCCACATATTCTTATCATCTGTAAGCTCTTCAGAAAAGGATATAATCAAATCTTCGTTATCTGAGATTGTGGAGTGTTGGGACACTGTTTCCACTTCTGGGAAACATGGTGTGTGACTGTACTGAGGTGGACAACTATGTGAGCAGCTTCTAAGTCCCATCTCCCAGCCCTCCAAGAAGGCTAAATAGTTTAGGTTGTAAAACCATACCAGATTAGCCAAAAACAAGCTGGAAGGTCTTTGCCTCCCTTGGCCCAGGCTATTCATATCTTGTGCCACCTCCCCTCTCCCTTGTCCCCTCTGCAAGCTTGATTTGAAACCGGACAGCCTGGCTGCTGACCTATGGTTGTTCAACCATCCCTTACATGGGTGGACTTTAAAATGAGTTGCAGTAAATACTGGTATTGATGTGAGCAAAGGTAGTAGACCCAGGACCTAGTTCTAACAGATTGCCTTGATTTTCTGGATGATAATGTGTTCCCAGTGAAAAGGTTTTACTCCATGGCAGCTGTCTGGATTTTTTTATACAAAGCAAACCACACCCTTGTGGATTTTGGCTAATTTGTTATAAATTAGTCACGTTGTGGCTGTTTCTCCTGGAGCTATGTAGCTGAACACAATCACTCTGACAAATCTGTGTCTTGTGTGTATGTTTATGAAAACCATTGCATAAATTCAACACCTAGTGCCTTAATTCTCATCAACTCTGCATTCCCTCTCACTCTTCTAAAACAGCCTAAGTGGAGCTGCAGTATAAATTAAAACCCAGTCTTTTTACCCTAATTCCTTTCACTCTTTGGAGTGGAGATTTTCCTTCTTGGTCATGTGCTGTAAGCACTCTGAGTGACTCATGAAAACTGTGTCTTGCATTCACATGCAATAAGTAAATAACTACAGATAAAAATTAAACTAATGTAAAATTTCAGTTTGTAACTTTTCCAGTTCATTCACAAACACAAGCATTAACTCCAGTTGGGAGGAGGGAGAGTTGAGGCTTTGTCATTCCTTTTTTATTGTTGTGGATTAGTGTTTCTCTTAAATGAAAACAGCCCCTTTGGGTTGCTTGCCTGGTTAGCCATGGCAGGAAGACAAACGATTTTTACAGTATCAGACATGCGGTTTCCTGTCTGTGTTTAACTTTGAGCAGAACATCACAGCCAGCTGGTCCACGGCTCCTCCAGACAACTAGATAATAGCCTGTAATAATTTTTGCCTTTGGAATGACTGTCATCCAGATCTATTCTGTACATTGTTCTTGCCATTTTTTCTCTCCACATTTCTTGTACACCAAAGAAAGAATTTTTGCAGTGTTTTGCACATCCTATAGTTTTAGAGAGTAGAAAAAAGCTAGTCTAAAAAAGTGCAATAGAAAAATGATTGCACTCATTTATTAGCAGAAACTGAGATTATTAAAAAAGATTGGAAGTTTTCACCTGTTATCACATTCTTTCCTTTCAAGCTATTGCTATAAATGATCAGTGTTCTAGCTCTTCTTCCTGGGTGCAGACTTAAGACAGACCAGATTTAGTTTGTTCCTGCTGTTTCTGAGGTAAGAAAGCAAATTGTGGCTAAGGTAAGAAGTTCAAATTTCCATCAGGGTTAGTCACTATTTTCCAGTGATTCACAGCTGAGCTGTTATTGCTTATAGAAAAATTGGTTTATAGCACTGTTGGCTTGTATCACTCTTGACTGTGAAGAGTAAATCTGCTGACTCCATTTTTAGACACAAACATCTAAAGGTTTTGCACAGCGGGAGGTGTTGTGACTCACCCAAGGGTGGCTTTGGAAGTGTTTGAAGTAGTTACATCCAAATCAAATGTCTGTTTCATGTATGAACTTTCGTTTGAATTGCCAGTCTGCAAAATAAGCAAGACACAGCCAGACATGTGCTTAAACGTGCCTGTAGTTCTGCTGTGTCAGGGGGCTTCTGACCCTGATTCAGATCCCTGGCATTTCAGGCCACAGGCAGCTGGCGGAAAATAGTGTGTGCGGAATCACTCCAAACAATGTTCTGTAGTTCTTGGAGAAATAATATACAGGGGACAGGTAGCCATTGCAAATCTGACTAATCTCTGTTTGTTTTTTAATCCCTTTCTTTTTTGCCAAACAAAATTGTGGGTGACTGACAAGCAGCTTGTGCCCTTGTGGTGGAAAAATGCTTCTCACGTCAAAACTCAATGCCAGTCTGTTTTAATTATTATTTATTCAAATGTCTAATGTCAGTGTAACCAGAAGGCAAAGCCAGGGAGCAAAACCACTGGAAAAGACTAGCCAAAATCAAGGGGGAAAAGGCCCTGCATGGCTAGAGGTTGGCTAGGTAGCAGACAGGGCCTGGTCCTGCTGTCATGGAACTGATGAGTGCAGGACTGGACTGCCAAGGTTTTTTCCTTCCTGATGTCTATTTGTGTCTGCTGGATCTTCTGCATCTTTGCCTTCTTACGTTTTGACCTGTTGTGATGAACTAGGTCTGTCTGTAGTTGTTTGCACAATTCCAGGCCTCCCTTGGTGTTTGGGCAGCTTTGTTCCTCAGCCATCCCTTTGCCACACCATCTCTCAGCCTCTATTCATCAGCCAGTGCAAGCATGACAAATGCCTAACAAAATTCTTCTTTATTAACTATCCTAACATATTTGGCTGAGGTTGGGACGTGTTTACCCAAAAGGATTGTGCTCTTTCCAGCCTCTGGTCTGACCCATTCTCTGTGGGCAGAGTGACCAGGCACTCATTGTAGCCGAGGCAATGGGATACCTTCATGTTATTGAGTGCATGACCCACCTGCTATGCAGTGCAGCTTCTGTTGTGCAGGCTCATTCAGACACGTTCATTCAGCAGCATGCAAAAGGGTGACCCCAGCACTGGAGACTGCAGGCAGGAGAAGAAATCCTTTAAGTACTGTTGCTCTTCAATATGCAGTTGCTATCCTGGGCATCAAGCTGAAGTCCAAGCTAAAATGCAGAGAGCTCAAATTCTGGAAACAGGATTTGCAGACCTGTAGCCAAGCGCTATTTGGTTAGGGTCATTTCCCTCTTATAGTTTGTGGTGGTCGTTTTTCACCCTCACCTGTTTTGCCATGCAATGCAGATCTCCATACAATTTGCAACTGAGGTGCCTGTGGGATTGTTCAGGTAGAATTCTCTGTTTATTCCTTGTGTGCTACAAGATGAGGTCACTATTTTGGGCATTCCCACTACACCCATTTGTAATATTGGAGAAACCTTTAGCAGCAACACTATATACAAGTTTTAATGATTATCTGAATCATCCAAATAGTTGCCTGGAAATATCAAAACTTCAATGATAGAGATGACTGAAAGGCCAGCAAGAGTTTATAAGAATAATGAAGGTAACTGGAGAAGTGTGTCAGAGAGGGGGAGGGTGTTGTGCGGCTAACAGTCTTCACATTGATCATGGTTTTACTAAGTTTGTTAATTGAGAGTGTAAGAGACATTAGTATTTGATTAGTCAGTTGTGGCTGAGTCATTTGCCTGAACAAATTGCAGCCTGTGGATTTGCAGTGTTTTCTGCTGTGATTGCTCACTGTGTATGGTTGTTACCTGGGAGACCTGGTGGTGTTCTGCTGCCTGAACCACCGCAAGCACGCCTGCATGATGTCTTGTCCTGTGCCCAGGTGGATAATGCTTTAGAATTTCCTTAACTTAGGATCTTTCGCTTGTCTCTAACTTGTTGCCCCTGTCTCTTCCTTTCTTTCTCTCCTTTTCCTCTCCTTATGTTGTGGTTTAACTCCAGCTGACAGCAAAGAACCGAATGGTCGTCGATCACTCCCTCCAGCCCCTGCTGGAATGAGGGGAGAATTGGAAGAAAAAGGCAGAACTCGTGGGTTGAGATAAAGGCACACTAATAGAACAGCGAAGGGAAGAGGAAAACAACAACAATAATACTGATAGAGGAATGTACAAAACACGATTAATGTACCACTGCTCACCGACTGGACCCCAGAAGCCCCATTCTGCTCCCAAGCAGTGAGTTCCTGCCTCCTACCCCAGCCAGCTCCCTGGCTATAGACTGGGCATAGTGTCACATGGTATGGAATACTGGTTTGGCTAGTCTGGGTCAGGACTCCCCCTCTCCCTGCTGTATCGGATTCCAGCTCCTTGTGAAAATTAACCCTATCCCTGCCAGCACCAGGACATTATCCACCCCTTATTCCCAGATCTTACAGTTTCCAATTAATTACCACCACTTTTCCCTGTCTTTTATATATGTATACATATAAATGCACATACAAATATGATTTCTTTAGTCTATGGGCCATTCCTCTAAAATATTAATTGAATCCATTTAATCCATGACTTTGGGATCCATCTGTTAGGACAATCTCTCAGGGCAGGTGAGATGGTGTGTGGTGCTGGACTGTTGTATGCTGTATTTGGAGCTCATGGCTGGTGTATCTGGTGCTGCCCATGCCTACAGTCTATGGGTTGAAGATGTCAATCTCGAGGAGGTTGCTGGGCGCCAGCTGCTGAGGTCAGTTCTGATCCTATCACAGCTGAACTTAGTTTGGGTTATTCGTACTGCTGTACAACTGATAGCAATTATAGTAGTGATGACATACAGTGGCAAGGTTATTTAACAATTAACATCATACAATTTGATTCATTGGCTATTGTCATCCAAAATCAGATCCCTGTGAGGTACACATTGAACCTCTCCCTCTCTATCCTTACACATCACCCACCAAGGACACTCAGAGCCTTGAGCAAAAGCAGTCGTGGGGATGGGTTTGCCTTTGCCTGAGGCAGGACTAACCCAGACTGTCTTTCCTAACGTATTCTTCATGTAAGCTAGGGGAACTTTATGTCTTCTGCAGTACATGAAAGTTTTGATTGGGCAGGGTCAGCTGGATTGATAGATCTCCTGTGTTAACTAGCCAGATAGCTTTTGCTAAATCCCAGTGTTTTAAAGTCTCACTGCCCATTGCTCGTGGTGTAGTTTTTAGCAGTCCATTCTTTCAGTCTGTCTTCCCAGAGGCTGGTACCAGACCGGGGATATCATATACCTACACAATGCCATGTTCTTTGGCCCAGGTGTCAATGAGGCTGTTTTGGAAACACGTCCTAGTGTCTGAATCAATTCACTCCGGTGCTATGTTGCCATAAGACTTATTTTTCAGGCCCAAGAGAGTGTTTTGGGTGGTGGCATGGGGCACAGGATATGTTTCCAGCCATGTGGTAGTTGCTTCCACCATTGTGAGCACATGGTGCTTGCCTTCAGGGGTTGGTGGCAGTATAATCCNGTCAATGAGGCTGTTTTGGAAACAAGTCCTTGTGTCTGAATCAATTCTCTCCGGTGCTATGTTGCCGTAAGACTTATTTTTCAGGCCCGAGAGAGTGTTTTGGGCGGTGGCATGGGGCACAGGATATGTTTCCAGCCATGTGGTAGTTGCTTCCACCATTGTGAGCACATGGTGCTTGCCTTCAGGGGTTGGTGGCAGTATAATCCATCTGCCAGGCCTCCCCAAATTTATATTTCAGCTGCTGTCCTCCATGAGGAGGCCTTTAACCAAAGAGGCTTTAACCACTTGGCTTGCTTGATTGCAGCAATTGTCTCACATTCATGGAACCTGTGCAATAGTGTCCACGGTCAAGTCCACCCCTCTGTCACTAGCCCATTTATATGTTTCATCTCTTCCTTGGATTTGCCTCTGCACTGCCAGTTGCTCTGCTTCCGCTGCTGTAACCACCCCCACAGAGCATTTGCCACCATGTGTGAGTCACTATAAAGTACTGGCAATTTTTCTCACTTGGCAGTGTCTGAAGCCAACTGAATTGCTTTCACCTCTGCAAACTGTCTTGATTCACCTTATCCTTCAGCAGCTTCTGCAAATCATTATGTAGGACTTCGCACATCAGCCTTCCACTTTCAATGCTTTCCCGCAATCTGGCAGGACCCATCAGTGAACAGGACATATTTACTCTCAGTTTCTGATAGTTCATTATGTCATGGAGCCTCTTCTGCACGTGTCACCTCCTCCTCTGGTGATATTCCAAAATCATTGCCTTCTGGCCAGTCAATGATCAATTCCAGAATTTGTGAGTGACTGAAGTTTCCCATTCAAGTTCACTGTGTGATCAGTGCAGTCTACTTAATCCACCTAGCATCAGTTGCATGATGTGTGGCAAGGACGCGTTCTTTGAACATCCAGCCCAGCACTGACAGTCAAGGTGCTAAGAGGAGCTGTGCTTCTTTACCAACTACTTCTGAAGCAGCTCGAACACCTTCTTATGCTGCCAATATCTCTTTTTCAGTTGGAGTGTGGCAGGCTTTGTATCCTCTGTATCCCTGACTCCAGAACCCTAGTGGTCTCTCCTGGTGCTTTCAGCCAGAGCCTCCAGGCTGTGGTGTAGGACACAATTTTAACATCTTTTCCTGTCTGGACTGGCACCAGGGCTACTGTGTGAAGAATTTCCTGTTTAATTTGTTCAAAGGCTTGATGTTGCTCAGGACCCCATTCAAAATCATTCTTCTTATGGGTCACTTGATATAGAGGGCTCACAAACAGACAGTAATCTGGGATATGCATCCTCCAAAAGCCCACAATGGCTAAGAAAGCTTGTGTTTCCTTTTTACTAGTCGGTGCAGATGCAGCTGCTATTTTATTGATCGCATCCACTGGGATCTGACAGCATCCATCTTGCCATTTTTTTTCCTAAAAACTGGATCTCCTGTGCAGATCCCTTGACCTTACTTATTTTATAGTAAAACTGGCTTTCAGAAGGATTCAAACTATTTTATTCCCTTTCTCAAAAACTTCTGCTGCCAAAAGGATTGAGAAAAACTCACTAGTGATGTCAGTTGTGGCATCCACTTGGCTGCCTTGGACTCCAGTTCATACTGACATTCCAGCACGTCCAGCATGGCAGCGCTCTAATGGTGGTTTGACTTCATTCAGGCCATGATAGTTAGCTTCCACTCTCCATTAGATTTTCACACTGGCCATATGGGACTATTAAAGGGTGAGCAAGTCTTGCTTGAAGCCCCTTCAAGAGGATCAGAAGTAAGTTCAGGCCTTCTACTCTGTCCGCATAAACTGCCTTCTGGAAACCGGAGAGGTGCTTTTCCTGTAAGAACCCCCGTTTGTAATTGTTCTTCCTTACAGCTCAGGTACTTGTGCACAAACATCTGCCAGGCCGTAAATACTCATGTGATGAGTTGTCCAGTGCTCAAGGAGCAGCAGAAGGGAGGTGATTACAGCTGGACTGCTTCCAAGTGAATTTTAACAACAGCTTTCATTAATCTGTTTTTCTGTTACCCAGCTAACTCGTTCAGAAGGTAACTCTCTTCCAGCTGCCCCGTTAGAGAGGTCAGCAGCATTGCATAAGGTTGAGCAGAGCCTCTCGCCGCTCATCTGTTGGCGCTGTTCCCTCTCTTTCCTCTTAGGTATTCGCAGCCAGAGTCCCACCCAATGCCTGCAGCTGTGTGTAACCGAAGGAGAGACTGTCTAATACTGAATCACTTAGCAGGATAGAAAGGAAATAGAATGGAAAGAGGCTAAAGAAGCCAAAATTTTGTTTTGCTCTGTATTATTTATATTGTTTGCTTCCTAAAAAAAAATAACCATGCAGAGCTCAGTTACAGATTTGTGTAAAAACAAACTAGGCAGTGCCTTTCCAGTCTGGTTGGCGTATTTGTTACAATTTGCATCACTTGAGAGCTTAATAAGTGTGGGAATGTGGCCAACCTTTTATCAGGTTGTCATGGAAGAGACTTTAATAATTACAGACAGAAACAAACTGTAACTAACACTGGCAACATAATATTTTGGGAAAGGTTGGAGGGGTGAAACTCAGGCTGAGAATAAAAATAGTGGTTAATGTGTGGCATCTGTTGGAACATATTGAAACTAGAGAGATTGATTTGTTCCAGAAAACCACCAGCAAACAGCAGCAGACACCGAGTTGTATAACTGAGGCATGTATCACAGAAACACAGTCACATCGTGTAAAGTTAGAACATGTCGGCTTTCAAATCACTGAGTAGGAAAGTTCATCTGCAAAAGTTAAAATGTGTGAGATGCCATGTACACACAGTGAAGTGGCCTGTTAGAATGGGAGAGATAAGAAGGGAATGTATCCAGGGTTGGGAGACTTTAAACAAATGGGTGCTGTGCCAACAAACCAAGGAATTACACTTTCTCGCCAGCAGTGAGGGAATAAAACAGCAACAAACTATTTGTTCTGTCTTAGAGCTTAAGAGTTTCTTAAATCTCCTGGGTGCTGAATAGCATACTTGGCAAACAGTTGAAAAATGAAATTCTGCTTACAGTAGATAAAATATCCATTACATCATTGCTGCCCTGCCTTTTCACTGAAGTAAGGCACCCAGAGGCAATCAAGTTGCCTGCCTCTTGCCCCTGTGACTAAGATGCAGCCATTCCTGTCAGGTGACAGATGCATATGCATGGCTCTTCCAACATGTTACCCATATAACTGGGTCACGTAACTGGGGATTTTCCCTGGGCATAACAGAGGTGTCTTGAGTTCTGATGACCTGATTCTGGGTAGTCTTGTGCTGAGGACAAAGCTGCTGCCCCCAGGGAAGAGCAGCAGTCAACATGCCACAGCTCTCCAAAATGTGCCTACCTTTCCCTTACTGTCTCTCAGGAAAAGAGGTAAGAGGTGGCACTGGACAATGGCCTGCATTAAGTGCTCTGAGGGCTGGGCCTGGTTTGCCAGCTATATGTTGACTGCAGAGCAACATTCAGACTGGCAAATAACCAAAAGGTCAAGTGAATGAGTTGCAACACTTTTAAGCAAACATCCTTCGGGCCCAAATTCTGGGCCGTGAGGCTGGCAGTGCTTTAGAAAGACGACTTTAGAAACAGATTCTAGAGATGGCTTTAACCTTGTCACTTCTACTATCTTTGAGCCCCTATAACAGCCAAGCAGACCTGCCAACTACCAGAACTAGCACCTCTCCAGGAGGCTGCTTCAGCAGATACTGTTTTAGGTACCCTGGCAATATCCACAGTAGACTAAAAGATGAAGACATACAGCTCAGGCACAAGTTACTGGCCTTGACAGACTTGGTTTACCTAGTCCACCAAGCCTTTTGTCAAATTCAGGATCTGGCTGGAGGACTTTGACTTTCAGGAACGTCTACAAGAAATGTCAGGGCTTATTTTCCACTGGATAGCAAGATAGAGTCCACTCTGGTTTTACAACCTGGTAATCTCTGTCTTCTGCCATCAGATTCTTAGCACAGAGCTGAGGGAGGGGTGGAACTGATTTCCTGCCCCACAAATCTATTAGGTTGAAAAAAAATTCTTCCTCTCCAGCAAGGGTGGAAAGTTAAAATGTTTCCAAGAAACTGTCAAGATAAAAATATGCAGGTTTGTTTGAGGTGCACAGTTGAGTTTGATTATTTCCAAGTATTCTGTGTCATGATCAACCATTTTCCTAAGGAAAAAGCCTCTCCCCGCCCCCCAATAAAAGCTCCCCACCCCCATCTACAAAGCCAAAAAAGCAATGCCTGGAAAAGTAGCAGAAGATTTTGAACAGAAAAGTCAGATCAACTTTCAGACCGCTTTTGTCCTCAGTATAGGGGCTTCACAGAAAAGTATAGGAATATCAGAAACAGAGTTTCTGTTTTGAAAATCAACATTTCCCATCTAAAAATGTTGTGCTGAAGATTTGCAAGCCATTTTAAATCTAAAAAGCCCAAAATCAGGAAGGTACATAAGACACTGAAATAAAGAATTTCATTTTCATTTGAGGGTTCTTTGATAGGGATAAGTTAAGTTACCCCAAACATCTGCTCAGGGTGAAACATTTCACTGAAAATGAAGCATTTTATTGAATTAGTTTTCATCCAGAAAGTAGCACTAAAGAGACAGGCAGACTTTTCCATATTTTATTGCCTGGTATCTTGCCCAGAAATCAGTACACGCATAAAGTTCAAACACACATTTTGCCTGATTTAGAATAATAAGAGATGAAAAGCTCTTCCCTGAATCAAAAAAGAGCATGACTTGAACTTGGAGCTCCCATACCCCAGACCAGTCCCCTTACTGGTGGGGATTCAACACTAGCATTTCTTGCCGACTTGCAACATTTGAACAAAATTCTGTTTATGTAAAAACCTTCAAAAAGTGTTAGTTTTCATTCCAGTGTGGAATTGAAACCAAACTTTGAAACCTTAGAATTGCTGCAAATTGGAGTTGTCCTTCAGTCGGCTCAAAGGGCCACTTTGTGCCTCAGGAGCCTGCAAAATAACTAGATCACAGTCCTGGGGTTGGGCCCATATTTTGTGACTCTGTGTTTTGGGGAGGGGGTTCAAAGACACTAGACAACCCTGCAATATATTGGTGTTGATATGTTTAACCTGAGTTCTGCCAATATTAAATATGCTCTTGCCCTGCAGTGCAGCTTTGACTAGCAGGTGAATAGGCAGCAACTTCAGAACTTGTACAAGCAGCAAAGGGCACTGAAGTAGTTCCATCAGGACTGGCTGTGCATTTCTGCTGCCCTGTGCATTCAAGTGTGGGTCCTAGTTTTAATGCCATTGTTTTATTTCTTGTTTCCCAAGTTCAGTGACACTGAAGTTCAATCAAAGGCACCCAGTCCATCGCAAAGAACTTGCGGGCAAAAGCACCGTTGTGCTTTGAAGCTTCCTGACTGAACAGGGGCTGTACAGTGTTTCCATTTTCCTTGGCATCTTTTCCTTGGCACCTGAGCCATATTCCCTAAAGGCTTAGATAGTTTTAAGGGTTGTGCAGATGGCTTGTGCTTAGTTTAAACTGCATACAGGAAGCTTTCTTTTAGCTCAACTTCTCTATTGTTATGCTATATTAATAGGCTCTTTTGAAGCTTAAGAAAGCACTGATCCTGCCTAAATAATAGTTCTGGGTGGGGAAAGTTATTTAGGAGCATGTTTGCAAAACCTGGAAGGCTGATTTATTTAACTGTTGCCTTGCCTGCCGGTGCAGCCAGGTTTTGCTCGTTGCTGTGTTTAAAAAGAGGAAGCTGCACTCCCATTTTTGAAATTCTGGGGTTTGAGTCATAGGTATTTATTTATAAGCAAATGAACATATTTATTCTTAGATTCCTGCAGTCAAGCCAGAGAATGCTGGCTAGCCATTATGCAAACATACAGATATGCTCTGAATTTTGATCCTGCCCTGACTTTGTACACAGATTCAGCTGAGAAATACCCCAACCTTAGCTTGTATGGGAGGTGAGGGGCTGATTTGGTTTTGCTTATATTAGCAGTCAAATCAGAGGCTGTTCTAGAAGTACCTTGGTGTGACCAGCCACTGGTGCCACCAGCTCTTTGCTGCTGCTGTCCCCTTTAATCCTCATGGCAAGCAACACAGTCCCCTCCTAAGCTCGGGTTTCAGCCTTCTTGGTCTTGACACTCAGTTTTCCCTGTTGGGCACTCATTCTTGCACTTCCCAAGCCTTGAGTGGGACTTACGTAGTGTCTTAAAAACTGAAAACGAGCACACCCTTAGTCCCTGCTGCTTTAGGTGGGGATGTGCAGCCATATGCTTTTCAGCCCCTGCCTCTCTGCTTCCTCCAAGGGACAGTGCCAAGAGGATGTGTCACTTTGCAGCAGGGGTACAGGATGATAGAGTGCTCAGGGGAAGTGGCCAAACTGCTTAGCTTCTGCTTTGATCTTAAAAAAAAAAAAAAAAGATTTTCATTCTTTTTCAAGTGACATTTGCAACATCAACAGTTTTTCCCTTCCACCCAGAAATCCCCCTGCACCACAAGCAGAGCTTTCTCTTGTGCAAAAAGAGGAAGAGCCAAAGGAGCCATGAAGTCTACCGGAGACTCCTCAGCTGTAGGCCAAAATAATACAGCCTGCTCTAGGGCATTACAGGAATGATTGCACACCTTCTGATAGGGAGCCATACCAGTCAAGGAGTGGAGGCTTTGGGCAAGTTTCTTCTTTGTTAGAGCTGAACATGCACCCAACTACATCCAACTTCTTGGACTCATGGGGAGGAATTTGAAAGAGAACTAATACATCGTGGAGGTTTTGTCCCCCATTTAGAAAGACGTTCTTATTTCAAATATTTGGGCTATATATTGCAGCTTTGTATCAAAGAAAAAGGGCTTAAAGGGTCCTAAAGAGGCATGTTCATCTTTGTTAAAAAATATACCATATGATGTAAATGACATCTTACTCAGTTCCAAGAGCAGAGTCCAAACGTCAAGCATGCTTCTCTGTGGTCAAGAAATAAAATCAAAACAGAACCCCAAACATTCATCAAAACTGTTTTATCTGATTGTTAGTGATCACAGTTGTATTCATGCAGCTGGGGCCTGCTTGTAGCCAAAACTCTGAAACAGCCGTCCTGCGATGTAGTCAGTTCTTCAGCAGGGTGTTTCCCAAGTTCTTTTATAAAGCAGTTTTTCTAAGAGCAAAGAATGCACATGGGAATAAGCAATGCAAATCTTCCGTTTGCTGACAGTTACATTCGACTTTCTAAATATAATCCTCCAATAAAGGCCACAAATATAACTGGATTTTTTTTCCCCTCTTCAACATGCTGAGAAGCAGAAGGGGTGCTTTTAATCTGTGATGGACTTTTATATACTTGTTAATTAAAATTTTAAAAGTTTAAAACTTACTAACATTTTGTTGCTAAGAGAAATCATTTGAGAATAAGGATTTGTGGTTTGCATAGGTATAGAAGAAAGGATCGGCTTAAAAGGTTCTTTTGCATAAATGAAGGAAATACCTTCTTTGTAGGTGCTGCTAGTGAATGCCACTGACCTGTGCTAGCCAGGAATGTCGGTGCCAGAAAGGCACTTCCTCTTCCTTGAAACCCTACGAGGAGGTTAGGATTGAATTACTTGCTTTACATCTGGTTGATGAACCTTTCAAAGAGAGGAAGCACATCCTGGTTCAGGATTCAGGCTTTCTTCCAAATAAAGGAAAACATACACTTCAGATGTCCTGTACCTGCCTTTGAGTAGCTGGTGTTCCTGCTGCCTGGCTGTCAGCTATCTGTGCTTCCAATAGAAACGTGATTATATGTGAAATTGGAGTGTTAGAAGTACTGCTTGTTCTGATTGTGAACTCTTTTCTCCCACCCATTTCAGCATTGCTCACCTTCATTTTGAGTGGCACAGAGTACGGGAAACAGGTTTGTGAAAAGATTTGTAAGTGGCAACTTCTCTTCAGAGCTTATTAAACTTTCCTTCTTGCTATTGACATATTTGGCCTGATACACAGAACCAGAGTCTGTGGCATTGCTGGAAGCATCCACCAGAGCATCACGCTGCCAACACAAGCCATTTACTTAATTCTGTTTGCAATGTCAGTTGTTTTAGTTCATTCAGGTTAGAAGCACAGGGCTTCTTCCACTCAGTCCCCTCCCTCATGGAAAGACATTGTAGTACATTTGCTCTAACTCAGAGGAAGAACTAGTCTGGGAGAGTGCACTTCCATGTGTCCAATCAAATCAGGTTCAGATAAACTCTGATCTTCCTTCTTTAATCTGTTTTCAGAATAAAACTGTTCTCTTTTAAACTGTTTACCTTCCCTAAAAAATATCCCAAGCTGAACTAGAGGGGTCACATCTGAAGGCGATAGGGCAACTCTCACCTCTAGAATAACGTTCTGTACCATTCCCAGAACATCTTCCAGTTCTAGAATAGTTGTTTTTCTGTTCACTATCCTATGTGTTTCATCTAAGAATATGTTAATGTGTGGACTGCACCAGTTTGGAGTGAAACATCAACTACTTTACAAGGCAAGTGACACACAGAGGACGTTTTCAGTCACATAAATCCCTGCAAAAAGTACATGAGGACTGACAATTCTCGAAAGAGTCATGCATGCCTGATTGTACCTGCAGGATTGAAACACCCGTGTATATGCAGGTGTTTTAATTTGTTCTAGCAACACTCTCATTTAGATCAAAGTATGAGAATTAGGTTTGTTTTTCAAATGTGTATGCAGGTATACATATTGTGCCTGAATATTAGCTTGGGGTAGTTGTGTGCAGGCAGGCTTCCCAAAGATGTCCTTACATGAATCCCACCAAAACATAACAGATCTGATGTGATAACTGGGCAAGTGGGAATTCACCTGCTACATTGTCTATTTATTGTCTATCAATCCAATTCTTAGAGAAATTAATGTGTTCTCGTAGTTACTGGTTAAAGGGGCAGATCTTTAAGAATACTTCGGCAGAGTAAATGCAGGAGACTCTGGCTATTGCATTCAGGAAAATGAAGGTTTCATCCATAATTTATTAAGAGCCTCAGAGAAGAACAAAACTATTAAATTATATTAGGTTCTTGTTCATTCAGTGTTGGCTTTTTATAAAATAAGCAGACAAGAAAGTCCTGGTAAATGGAGGCTTGTATACCAAACAACATTTTGAGGTAAGAAAGCCGTGGTATTTTTTATTATTTACTGTTAGAGGAGGACATAATGTATTGCACTCTAGATAAAAAATACAATTATTGACAGCTTCTTGTATACATAAAGCTATGCTATCATTTAATGTATGCCTTCCTTCTGTTCTTTATAGATAACCCTCATAAGCCAGAGGAGAAAGATGAAATTTCTAAAGTCACCATCATAAGTCTTGTCCCATTACTGGTGATTTCTGTTGCTGTGATTGTTATCTTTTATGCCTACCGCACTCATAAGAAGAGGCAGCTCAACAAGGCATGGGAGAAGAATGTTAAGCCCAGGAAACATAAGGACTGCAGCGATGTTTGTGCCATTATGTTAGATGATGACCGCTCAGACATCAGCTCTACCTGTGCCAACAACATCAACCACAACACAGAATTGCTGCCCATTGAGTTGGACGTCGTTGTTGGCAAAGGAAGGTTTGCTGAAGTGTATAAAGCCAAATTGAAGCAAAACACATCAGAGCAGTATGAAACTGTGGCAGTCAAGATTTTCCCCTATGAAGAGTATGCCTCCTGGAAAACTGAGAAAGACATTTTTTCAGATGTAAACCTCAAGCACGAGAACATCCTCCAATTCTTGACAGCAGAGGAGCGTAAGACAGATGTTGGTAAACAGTATTGGTTGATCACTGCCTTCC
The DNA here is from genome assembly GCA_013400055.1 of Nycticryphes semicollaris. NCBI lineage: Eukaryota > Metazoa > Chordata > Aves > Charadriiformes > Rostratulidae > Nycticryphes > Nycticryphes semicollaris. The sequence goes on along the minus strand of VXBJ01004350.1, from coordinate 973,751 downwards.
ACGCTAGAGGAAACCTGCAGGAATATCTCACACGGCACATTATCAGCTGGGAGGATCTCTGGAAACTGGGTGGGTCCTTGGCCCGAGGGATTGCCCATCTGCATAGTGATCACACACCCTGTGGTCGCCCCAAAACACCTATCGTCCACAGGGACCTAAAGAGTTCCAACATCTTGGTGAAAAATGATTTAACCTGCTGCCTCTGTGACTTTGGGTTATCGCTGAGGTTGGACCCTTCTCTGTCTGTGGATGACTTGGCTAACAGTGGGCAGGTAAATTAAAACTTTGAAGGCGGGAGCTGGTGTGGGAGGGTGGTGTTGTACTAGTTGATATGTCAGCTCGTGGGGTGAAAAGAGGAAAAAACATTATGCTGCCATATATCATTAAATCATTAAAAATTAATGCATTAATTAAAGAGGCTTTAAATTTAATGTTAAAGCAACAGTGGGAGCGGTGCAATGAACATATTGTTATGATTGGAGAGCTGCCTATGTATACAATGCAACCATCCTCTCTATACAATTATACTAAGTGTGTATGAGCTTGTTAGCGGTTGTTTGTGGTGCTGCTGCAAGGCACACGCGTACAGTAAGGATGTGCTTTACATTGTGAGGTTGTGCCAAAGTTTTCAGGCCTGACAGCACTATAGTTTTCTGTGAGTAGACCAGCTCCTGGTGTGCCCCGGCATAGCTGAAGTCAGTCTTCAGTCCTCAAGAGGTGTAAGCAGATAACTAGAGTGATAGAAAATCAGTCTAAAAGACCAAAACAACCCCTGTTCAAGATTACGGCCCATTTTCCACATGTAAGTAAATGCAAGAATGTCAAATAAAAATAATTGCCTTGTGCTTTTTCAGCTAAAGTAGCATGGATAATACTCATCCACTTCTCAGGTATGCCAGGAGGATGTTTATGAATGCTTTTTTTTTCAAGTACATCTCTAAATATTGACTCTTCTAATGAAAACTCTTGTAGTATAAATTCAGACAACTTGTTAATTAATTCTTAATTATTTAGTTATACATATATTTATACATGTATTTTGATGTTTATATTTTTATACATAGATCCCATTAAAGCTGGTCCATTTACCCTGACTCTTACTTCACATGGAACTAATATTTTGGTTTAGAACGTGTTCAGGGACAGCTGTTCAGTCAGTAGCATTCTGTTGAAATCATGGGAGCTTTGCTGATGTTTATCTAACGAAGATCCAGCTTTTAAAGTCTCATTAGTGAGAGGCAACTGTCTTGGTCTCATTTTGAGAGGGTTTATTAAGCATCGCCAGGAGCGAATGATAACCAAGGAAGCTGTATTTAAAATCATATGAACACCATTGACAATTAAATGTAATTTCTCTCCAGCGTGGAAACCTTTTTGGAGTTCAGTGAAGTTGTACCATATTGTCAGACATAAGACTCTTCCCCTTTAGAGTAAAGTGAAAACAGAGTATTTGGCAGCATAAGGCAGGGGCTCTGAAACTCAACCCTACAGACACTTTGATTGCTTGATGGCAACCCATATTTCAAGCTGATTTCTCTGGCATTGCTCACAGACACTTGGAAGTAGGAGAACAGCATTGCCAGTGCCACTTTCACGGTCCACACCAGCACGGATGACAAAGTACAGTGCTACCCAGAGCAGGTTACTGCTTTGGAGTCAGTGTCCTTTGGCACTGGTGTTGAGGCCCACTGCTTTATTTTGTTTAGCTCCAGTGAATCTGTTTTGAGGGTGACCAGCTAGTCTTGTTCTTCTCTGCGACAAGTGTTATGATGGTGTGAAGTGACTCCACTTCAACCTCCACCTCAATTCGTCTGGGTACAAGCACCTACTTAAATTACCCTATATGCTAAGTTTAGAATCATAGAACACCAGATTGGAAGGGACCTCAAGGATCATCTGGTCCAAACTTTCTTGGCAAAAGTGCAGTGTAAACGAGATGGCCCAGCAGCCTGTCCAGCTGAATCTTAAAAGTGTCCAATGACAGGGAATCCACTACTTCCCTGGGGAGATTATACCAATGGCTGATTGTTCTCATTGTGAAAAAATATTCCTCTTGTGTGCAGTTAGAATCTTCTCGGGATTAAATTGTACCCATTACCCCTCATCTTTTTCCATGTATCTCGTGTAAAAAGGGAGTCTCCATCTTCTTTGTAGCCACCCTTTAAATACTAGATCACAGGGATAAGCTCTCCCCTAAGCCTTCTTTTCTCAAGGTTGAAGAAATGCAATTCTTTTTTGAGACTTTGCTCATAGGGCAGGCTTCCCATTGCTTTGGTCATCTTTGTGGCCCTTCTCTAGACACTCTGCAGCCTGTCCACCTCTTTTTTGTATAGCAGGGACCAAAACTGAACACAGTATTCCAGGCGTGGCCTGACAAGCACTGAGTAGAGTGGAATAATGGACTTCTTTATCTCTCCTGATGATGTCCTTGTTGATGGAACTCAGCATCCTGTTAGCTTTTTGTTGCCACAGCAGCATACTGTTCACACACACTGAGCTTGTTATCCACCAGGTCCCTTTCCACAGCGCAACTCCACAAACAGGTAGATCCCAGCCTGTGCTGCATTCCTGGATTATGTTTTCCCAGGTGCAGGACCTACCCTGTTTCTTGTGAACTTCATAAGGTTCTTGTTAGCCCACTCTTACAGCCTATCCAGGTCTTCCTGCAGGGTGGCTCTCCCTTCTGAAGTGTCTGCTTCCCCGCTCAGTTTGGTATCATCAGCAAACTTTGGTCTCATCATCCATATCACTTATGAAGATAATAAAGAGCGTTGGTTCTGTGAGATACGGGAAAAGTATCTTTGGCTCAAAGACCTAATAATCTAAATGCAGATAAAAGGACACAAACATGAAAAATATGAAGCAGGACAGAAATGGGATCAATTTGATACCATTCTTTTTAAATTTTCTCTGTATTTCCCACTGTACTTTTTAGCTGTAGGGTTTGATCCTCCATTGTTGAGCAAAGCTGCAGAATAATTTTCACTGCTGCAAAGAGGGTGTGAATTGCCAGAGCAGAGCAGCACTTCATGACAATTTTAAGAATCTGTATTTATGCACCGTTCACTCTTGTTAAAACCATCAGGATTTGGGGGTGTGGGACTGTGAGACATAGTGTACAGGTAACTCCTCTTAAGTTTTGGATGGGATCTGCTTGGGGAAGAAGTTGTGTGTTGGGGGACAGATGGCAGGTAGGAACAGCCTCTGCTGCAGGGTTTCCATATGTTCATGTTCTGTAGGGGAGGGAGATGCCAGTCAACTCACTTGTGTTGAGACATGATTGTCCCAAGTACTCATTCAGTATATGGCTGTTGTTCACATGCTTGGCTTTAAATTCATCAGAGTCCACATAATAGGGAATTTAACTTTGGGATTGATTGCAGATTTTTTTTTTTCTTTATAAAGACATTGATCTACAACCATTTGTGTATTTTTAATGCAGAAATTCCCTGCTGTTGCAGTGTCCTATGACAAAACTATGTCCTTCATCTTTTCTGCTATCTTCTTACGGCATATTGCACTTTTTGTGGAACTTCTTCCCATTTGCTCTGAGCCTGAGGTGATAAGAAGTGTTTAGAGAAGTTTGTAAAACGGATGTTGTAGGGCTCTCTCAGGGTCTGTACATTTACTGTGTGGCTGCCCACAATTGCAGACCCAGTAACTGAAATGATCTTTTGCAGTGCTGATTGCTGCTGGGCTCTGCAGTGATTGCTCTAGTGCTGTCTACAAATAGCTCATTTGAATCAAAGGTCCTAGTGCATCACCCCCTTGTGCTTGTTCACCTCTGTGATCAACCAGTCCCCAGTTTGAAACTGTCTTCAAAACACTTACTGTGTTTGGAGTTTTTCAAGGGGGGTAAATTTTTTATACCTACCCTGTGAAGAGTTTGTCAGTTGAGAGCAACTGTTGAGTGATCCAAAAATTCTTCTTTAAATCCTTTTTTGTGATAAACCCAGCCATTTAAACTTTGCCTTCTGTAATGCAAGGTCATAATCTAGATCTCAGTAAAGCTGCTAAAATCTTTGCTGAAAATTGCTCAATATGAATAAGTTTATGAGAACAACTTTTCAAACAAAGGGGATGATTTTTGGTTTCAGTTCAAATGTGTGCTTCTGCATTCAGTATTTGCGTATTTGCTTTCTTCTGCCAGGCCTGTACTTAGCACTTTCCTTTTAAGCCTACCATAAAAAGAAACAGCTAACACTGTAATACACAATGCAGAAGAATACAATGTGTGTCTTGCCCATCTGAAAGACACTGGGTCAGTGGCAATTACTTCAAGCCCAAATGGCAGAGTTTATCTGTGAACAACCAACGAGTGAAAAAGCTTATTAATGTCAAAACTATTTGCTTAAGGAACTAAAAAGGGCTGCTTTTTTTTTTTTTTTTTTTCTTTACCAAGGGAGGTGCAAGTAAGCTGGTAGTCGGGACAATGCCAGACTCCCCTGGCAGCAGCAAATACAACCTGTGCCAAGTATGGCCTGATTTTTTGGATACATGTCAAATGGCATCGTTTCTGTGAAAGCTGAAGTTAAGTCACAGCAGAATCCAAAACATGAACTACAATTGCAGCTCCTGAGCTCTCCCCAATCTCCTCTTCTGTAGGTTGGTACAGCAAGGTACATGGCCCCTGAGGTTCTGGAATCCAGGATGAACCTGGAGAATGTGGAGTCCTTCAAACAAACAGACGTGTACTCCATGGCTTTGGTCCTCTGGGAAATGACATCTCGTTGTAATGGCGTTGGAGGTAAGTGCCATCAGTTTTCTTCTCCCTAGAAGTGTGTCTGCTACTAGGTAGGCCACTTTTAAAGATAATCAATGTCTGCTTTTTTCCCGTAACATCCTGGCCACAGATTTACTCAGTCCGGTTGACCTCATCCAAAATTATTGGAAACATAAGACAATTTGAAATATTAAGACCAAGAAGTGAAAACTGCCTCCTATTTACTTTCTAGGATGTTAATTCTGAAACCTAATGAGGGCCAGTTAAGTGTCACGTTTGCTAATTGATCATTTCAGTAAGAGTCATCATAGTGATACCTTCCTGCTTTCCCAAAATCCCCAGCTGCTGCTCATCAGTTTTTGTGATGTTGCAAGAGATCATCCATATGAGAAGTCAGGGGACGTTTGTTGTATGAAATGCAGTAACAAAATAAAAATGATTGGAACTGACTATCAGAACATCTCTGGGAAGAACTGCTGTGCTTGTTCATATTCAGCTTTTGTTCACTGAAACAAAATCTCCATTTCTGCCTTGCCTAAAGCTGTCCCAGAATTCCCAGTGTGCTGCACTGGTATGTGCTAGAAATAAGAAAAGTTGCTGTTGAGATATCTGCATTACATATTGCCATGTTTGAAGATTTTCACCTTACTTCAGGGACCAAAAAGAGACTAAGTTACATATAAAATTCTTCAGTCTGCTGCTGTTGTCTAACATTCTAACAAAAACTGCTGCACAGTCCAGGGTGCTCACAGGCAGTCTAAGGAGTGAGGCTGTAAATGGTAACACTAACGTGGATATTATAGTAGGTCTGCGACTACGATTTGTTTTGTTACCCTTCTTCCAAAACCACAGAAGCTCCCTTTTCATCAGACTTGGCACAGTTGCATTTCAAGGACTGCCACAGAGACAGGGGCAAACTTGCAGGCTGGAGCACTAGAGTATGGGGAACATAGTGTACAGGAGGAAAACCAGTGTCCCATGGGAAGATGTGCATAGCTGCTCCTTGTTTCTCTACTAGCATCTGTGGGATACCGCAAGGGTGTCCATGGAGGCCTCTGAGGCCACTTTGCACAGTGGCTCTGTGGCTGCATCACGGTGTCCGTGTGCAGGCGGGAGAAATGCCACCACCTCAGTCTCCTCCTATGTCTGACCAGCATTTAGTCTTGCTGGGTGGGCTGGACTGTGGGCAACGGATTTGCCCCTGTTTGCACCCTGCCGGGAAAGCTACAAAGCAAGTATGTGTGCAAGCAGCTAGTGCTAGCATAAAAGCATGAAAAAAATTTATTTTCTAGTCAAACATTTCAGGGAAAAAACATTTGGAGCTTCAGGAACTGAACCTCAGTCTGGCATATTCCAAGGCAAACTTGCACACATTTAACTGTCGTGGTCATGCCTGTTTCTAAATGCATTGGCACAACTTCAACCTTTCATTAGCACTTTGTAAATGTGGCCGAGGAGATTTAAAACCCAAGAAAAAGGATCTTTGGCCTGTCTCTTGAGCTCTTTCTGTTTCTTGCATTTAGGAACTCACCTTATTAATATAAATATGAGCTGTTCACTGTGGAGTCTTTTATCTTTGCTGATGCCCAAGTCCCTTCCTGTTCATATTTGCTGAGTACAGTGAAATGGAGATTGTGGCAAGAGCAAACCTTATTGCTGCTGTTCTCAGAAGGCAACTGCCTAAAAGAGGATATAAACGGAGTTTCATAAGGAAGGAAAATCACCAGCAGTTTTAGTTAGAAGAGACTGACCTATTATAACCTTGAAAAGACAAGCTGAAGTCACTTCAGAAAAAGGAAAGATTTCCCTGGCCCAGCATTCCCTTTGCTTTCAAGGTGGAGCTTAACCTCCACCCACATCCTGATTTTCCCTATTCATTTCATCCCTCAGTCATCTTCATCACCAGAAACACATTTCTTGAATTTCATTTCCCAATTTCAGTCATATTTCCAGGGGCTGAAGTCCCCAGCAAAACCACAGGAGTACTTGGGCAGATCTGGGGGGTGGAACTTGTGCTTAGTGTCTTCATCCAGAGCACTTAAATACAACTCCCAGGATGTAGCTCCCTTAACTTGTCACGGGACTGAGCTGCAGCAGCAGCATTGCACAGTTTCTCTCATTTTCCTCTTAGATCTTCCCCTGGTTCATGCAGTCTGGCTATCTTTGCAACCAGCTGGTGAAATACTCTTACAGTGATTCATGACTACAGCTCCCCCTCTGCTTTCTCTCTACGTCTGTCACTTGTGAGACTCCCTCCTCTCCTCGCAGCCTTCCCAAGAGCTGCCTCCCCTCATGCAAACCCCTTTTCTTCCTAAACTGTTGGGCACTAAGAGAAAGTACCTCCTGTAAACGCTGGAGTAGGCTGACCTGATTGCAGCCAGCCTTTCAAAGGTACAGTGACTTATTTCTTTTACAAAGGGAGTTCTCAGGATTCATTTGTCAACGTGGAGGTGTTCAGTGAGTGTGGAAGGAGATGGAGGCAGGTCCTTTCACTACAGCAGCTTTGTCAAACACAGTCTCCATGCCATGCCAGGCCTCTTCAGTCAGCAGACATTTAAACAAAAATACCCAGCAGCATAATCCATACTGTGAAGCTGCTGCAGTAAATAAGCAGGTGGGGATCGGCTTTCGAGAAAGGCCATGCTGTTCACTGTTACTTTGTTGTGCTAAATAAGGAGAAGCAGAAATGGGGCACGAGGGAAAGGGAGATGGAGGCAAAGATCGAGTTTGACTGATTTTTCACCAGAGTATAATTTAAGAGGCATATTTAGAAACTCAGCAATACTACTTTGGGGAGAACTTCAACTGCTCCACGCTGCCGTTAACTTGGTATTTCATTCAGCACAACAGCTGTGCACCAGATGCTGCACGTTGCAAGAAATATAATTTTCATCTCAACCACTTGCTTTCAGAGTGACACAGCTTTGGTGACTGAGGCAAGTGTAATTTCTCTGACAGCCTCCTAGAAAGAAAAGAAAGCCATCTGTTTTATATCGGAGCTGCTACAGGTGGGGGACTGTTGGGGCTGGCAGGGGAGAAGGAGAGGAGAGGGAACTTCTGGATGCACGGGGTTGGTGAAGAGGGAGAACAGAAACCCCTCAGAAAATGGTGACATTGCTCTTGCAGTATTGTACTGCCTGGAGCGGTGGCTGGCTTCAGTATAGCAGCAGGACTTTGTTTGAAATAGGAGCCTTACTTTGCCAGAGCTGGGTTTAATGTGAATAAAATCACTGATTAATCTTATGCTTACTTGGAAAGAGTCAGCCAAGAACCACAGTTTGATAATTAAACATTTTTACGTCCTGTACCTGGTGAAATGCTCAACTGTCATCATAGTGGTGTGTAGAGTTGACAGTGGCAGGGAGAATTTTGATAGCCTATGCAGTGGGGCTGTACCTACACATTGGGCCCTGAGGTGGCTACAGCTGAGGCCTGAGTGAAACCTCTCCTGTGGAGCAGAGCCAAATTAGGGCACGTCTGCACTGCAGTGTCTTGTGGTGGCATGTAACCCTGAGCTGGTACATCCACACAGTGCAGTGTCACCCCACAACAGTAACTCATGTCCTAGAAATTCTCTTAAGTGTCACCACAGCACTACATTTGAGGTCGAAGGGGTGTCCTTCAACAAGCCCAGGTAGCAGTAGAGGGGATCGCTGCCCTACACTCCATGTTGGGTGCTGACGTGCTCTGTGATCCTCTACTTTCCCACCTCAGGATACAGCACGCAGTAACTAAGCAGCCTGTAACTATACAGTGATGGCAGAGCTCGTGCACTCCCAAACCTTTGGAAGGGTGCCTGTGTCTTTGATCATCAGATCTGAAGTAACTTAAAACATGTCTGTGCAAGGGGAAACTGGACAGTGAGTCCACCCATCCCAATGCACCATCACCCTTCCCAGCTAGCATCCGTATCCTGAAGGACTGGAATGGAGAAAACTAGGAAAAATGTGAAGTAAGCATTTGACAGCTTCTTAAACTTGGCCATGAATTGGCTTTTGAGTCTCTGCTTTATGCATTATTATTCCTTTGTGCAACAGCTAAGTAGATCCGCCACCCAAATTCTTCTAGCATGAAGAAAGACACAATCTGCACACCCCTGCAGATGAGTGGGTGGGTGCATGAGCTGTCACAGTAGCTCCACCGTCAATTAATTTATCCCTTCTGTGGGTCTCCCCTTGTAAATTAGAAAGTGAGAAGTGTTTCAGAAGGACCTAGAAGTTCCCACTGCTGTGGACTGTGCTTCACAGTTGATTCTTGCTGGCGTTCTTTCACCTCACTCCTGCTTTGATTCTACAAACAAGCCTTAATCTTCCAGCATGAGAAGTTGTCCCACAGAAATTAGTAAAACAGATCGCATGAGGGAGTGTCAACAGGGTTTGTGGGTAAACTGTTCTGACCTAAAGGAGGAGAATCTCACTGCAAAAAGCGTAGAGTAGAAAAAGATCATGAGCGAGGTATTTTTTTCATGAGGAACCCATGGCCAAATTTTCCAAACCATTCATCAGGCACAAGAAATAGATTTTCAGTAATGTCTCTGGGGCTAAAAATCCAGCCCCAGCCTTACTGAGAGTTATGGCCAGGCCAGTGTCAAAGGAAACTGGAGGTACAACGATTATTAGTGCAAGGTAGCTCACAACCATAAAGATTAAATGCTGGAGGTTAAAGTTGAAGGAACTCTGCCGTTACTGAATGCTAAAGGTGCTGTAGTTCATGGTACCTGAGGTATTTATGGTACTTCAGCCAGTTGTCATTTTTAGTGGCTGACTGGTCTAAAAACAATCAAAAGAAATGTATAAGGCATGAAAAATAGATTCAGCATCTGTGTACAGCCGTGCACAGGCAGCTAGGCACAAACATCTTAACCTACCTCAAACTGACATCTGTTACATCTGCTATAGCACGTCAAGATGATCCATGAATAACCCCAGCTATTACTGCAAAATGTGTCTGACACCTGAGATTCCACAGCATAAGGATGATTTACTGTGAGAGGATTCAGTGGGCTTTTCTTTCTAAGGGTGAGAGAGGCGTGATAATAAATAGCAAGAAGATGCTGCCTGCTTTTCAAACTGAGGGAAGGCACAACTGTATTATTATAAAGTCATTACGGTGAATTGGCATCTGGCTCGATTTTTCTTTCTTTACTATTAAAAAAAAAAAAAACAACTAAACCTAAAAACCCATAACCCAAAACCAAGCAACAAAAAAACCCAAACCTGAAAAACTGATTCAGTCTTTATATTTAGAAGGGGAATGGTCATACCATAGAAAGAATTTCTTATACAGGGAAAATGTATTACAAACATATCAATTCCCCAGGAAGGCTTTCCCTTTCCCCAATTGAACCATCTCATGAACCTGAATGGCCTTCAGATTAAGCTTATCAAGAGGCAACAGGTCAGCACCGTAGCACCGGTTTCCCTCTGTTGGACATTCGGACTCCTCTGCCTCCTCATACTGCAAAAAGATCTCAGTGCCTTGGCTGGTGCCTGTGACCACTAACTACCACAATAAAGTTATGACTGATGGAGATGGTGCAGGAAATAGCCATCTAGGTTATGCTATTTAAATTTTCCTAGCAAACTGGTTAGTTTGAAAGTAGAGGTGTCTGCTTTGTAATCATTGTGCATCCACTGCATACTAATATGACCAGCAAGGTGGCAACTTCCCATTTAACTCCTATGGCCAGTCTTGTAAATTTACTTTGGCTGAGTAATCTCTAACTCAGGTTAATGTGGGTGAAACTGCTGTGATTTCTTGAAAGCAAAGCAGACTTTGGCCCTTGAGTCTTAAAGTAAGTGATTTACGTATGAAAAGGTAAGAGTTGCATTTCAGGACTATAGCCACTCTCCAGAGCATTGTGTGGACAGTGGCCAGCACCAGATGGTTCAGGAGAAGGAAGGAGAGCTCTGTGGGAGGCACCTGGGTGATCTCCTGCATTGCACACACAGTTGTTTGCAGCTGGATCTCTAAACACTGAACACTGGAAGCACAAGGTTTAATATCCTTTCCAAAATGTTTGTTATCATAACTTGGCTATTCTTTTTAAGCAATAGAACTTCATTTTCTGTAGCCTGATAAATTCTTCGTCTCATGGCCATCACATAGAAGCAAGATCTACAGCCTAACTCTAAGGTTTTGGAGAAAATACCATCTTGTTTTTATCATGAGGCATGACAGAGGGATCTGATCTGTGTTATCTTGATCATTAGTTATTCTCAGTATTTTATTATATGAACTCTTACCTTTCTCTGCAAAGTGAACAAAGCCAAGCCTTAGAGGTTCTTCCCATTTTTTCTGGGCCTTTAAACATTGTTATCACCCTTCTTGGAGCTCTTTTTTTTACTGTAAAATGCCCCTTGAAAGGAGTGAGCAGCACTGGACACTGCAATTTGAAGTTTGATTGTAAAATTACACAACAGTACTATGTCTCCCATCTCGTTCATCTCTCTTCATGCATCTTCTGGGCACTCACATGCATTCTTCAGACTGCTTTGTAGATTACACTTCAGTTTTTCTTCCCCTCAATTAATTCCTAGAAAGAAATAAGAGGCAGCAGAACAGGCCAAATTCATAAATCTTTATCTAATACTAGCAAGTCATTAGGCCTGTGAGTAAAGTCTCCATCTGTTCCCAAAGAAACCGCAGCATTTTCTACACTGTGTCAGCATCTACTATAATATTTCCGCTCTCAGAGATTTCTTGAGTTTTCTCCAAAGGTTCCATATGTCTGCTTCTTCCTTTCTCTCTCCAAAGAAAAGCAAAGAAAATATGCAACATGCAAACAAAAGCTAGAATGGCAGCAGCCCCTTCAGGAAGCTGTACCCCTTGCATCATGGGCCAAAACTGACCCATTTTAGGAAAGAGGCCTAAAATAAGAGCAGTCTACTACTTTCCACAAAGGAATGAGGCTCAGTTATAAACAAGGGCAGCATGGCAGCTTCCAGCACTGCTCCGTACTGTATCTTTGTCCTTTTCAAACAAATGTTTCCTCCTAGCAATTTGGCACATTAACATCTATCATGACCTGGACAGATTTCAGTTTATATTTCACCTGGTAAGTATTTGTGGACTACAGGGCACCCAAGGGTGACCAGTTCTTGCAAGCCTGTCTCAAGCAAAACTCACCTTGAAGCTCCTGTGTGTTTTGCCTCAGCACAGATTGAAAAGCTCACAAACATCATAGGTTACTCTGGTGCTCTGACTGTTGCTAATATGATTATGTGCTGAAGGGTTTAAATGGAAATTGCTTAGTTGGCTGGGAAAGAAAAGGAGAAGGAGGGGGCATGTGGGAGAAACACATTTGAAACGTTTTTGAAAATGCCAACTGGCTTTGCTTTGTTTGGAGCTGGTCAAGCAGAACAGTGGCACTGAGCAGCTAATCAGTAGCTCCTACTCCTCCAGAGAACAGCCAGCTCCCTTCTCACTTGGCACCAGTGCAGCCCAGCTGAATACCCTTGTGTTTGCTTATTGTCTTGGCAGAAGTGAAAGAGTATGAGCCCCCGTTTGGCTCTAAAGTGCGAGAACACCCCTGCGTGGAAAGCATGAAGGACAATGTCCTCAGAGACAGAGGGCGACCTGAGATCCCCAGCTCCTGGCTTAACCATCAGGTAAGAGCACCACATGTGAGCACCTGGGAGCTGCACTATGCATTTAGCTGCTGCCTGAAGCCTGAGCCTTAGCTCAGTGTCCTGCCTGACAGGCTTGACCTCTCTTCTGCATAGATTAGAGCTCTGTCCCATGGTGACACCATTGCTACTGTGGTTCAGACACCACAATGCTCTGCACCACGCCAGCCTCAAAGCCCTGAGATTTCTGCTGCCCACCAGTGTAATCTAAAAGTGATCAAAATTAAAAGATTGGAAATCTGAGATCTGACAGTCATCCAGACAGCCACAGAACAATTAGGGCCCTAAGCACATTGTGTGCAGGCTCTGAAAGGTCAAAGAGAACAGCTTTGCATATAGGCCCCTTCAGCAGAGAAAACAAATCTCAGTACTTTATCATGGAGACCCGTCATAGTTGAATCCCAGCTGTTGACAGGTTTAAGAAAACAGGAAATGAGTCTTCAGCAAAAAGTCTGCTTTTATTCAGGTTGTGCATTAGCAGTCCGTTTCCCTTGCATGTTGTGAAGCACCCTGTCAGCTTTCCCCACTCACGGACACCACGATCAGGCTTCCTAGGCCGTAGCAGATTTCTCAGTAGATGAAACTGAATGGAAACAAGCCAAAGGCTTGCATTTCTTCATCTTTGCTCTGAGCAGTTTTATCAGTAGAGGTAAAATGAGAATCGTATCAGAGAAGTAGTAAGGCTTGGTTGTTTCACTTGTCAATGAAACATGTTGAGTAGTCTTTACAGACAAAAGGAAAGCATTGTGAACATTTTTAAAGGCCCAGGCAACCAAGATCTGCTAGTTTTTCCACCAGGAGCAATGTAATGCTCCCTTTTTCATTTCAGTTGAGATGTTAAAATCATAGTCTAACACCTACTTAAGAAAGGCCAAGGGAGTTGCCAAAATCCATCGTCTTCCCAATCAAGAAGATCTCATCTGCTGCCTGATGACTATGGCAGAGTGCAGCCCCTTCTTGGACCACAGGGACTTTCTCCTTATGTCATGGGTAGGGTTATTGAGGAAGGGACTTTAACTGGGGAGCAGAGCTGTATTTTGAGAGACACCTGGATATCAGATATTACCTGTACTAAAAAGCCCTGGACATTTTCAGCAGCCATAGATACAACCATCTTCTAAATGACGAATTGAACTGAGAAGGAGAAATTATACTAACATTCATCTTTTTTGAAAAGAATTCACTGCAGAAATTTCACAAAAATTGTGGATGCACTAGTAAAAGAGATTATGTGTTGACTGCAGTTGTGTGCTTTCCACAAAGGCAAAATGAAGTCCAGACTGGTAATATATATGTGGTACCTTAGACGAGCTCAATTAGCAAAGCAGAAAAGAATCCTGAGCCAAATCATCTGGGAGAAAAAAAAAATAGTAGAAAATACTTAAGATTAGGAAAAGTATGAAGACATTTCTCAGGATACTCAAAAGACATGGTCTCACATGTGAAAAAAAAAAAAAAATAAAGAAGAGTAGATTGCTTAGGGAAACAGAAACACCAGGAAGATCTGTGGTCAGCAAACTTGAGGATAATCAGAGTTTTCTCAAGAGCAAAAGGAAATATAACTTAGTACCAATCTGTTGCTGGATATGAAAGAAAGATACAGCATATGCTAATGGAAAGGCAGAAGTGGTCAGCAAATATTTCTGTTCTGCATTTGGGAAGAGTCAGATGATGTATGTGTAATGGAAGGTGATGAAGGCCCCTAAAAGCATAAGTCACTGGCGCTTAAAGCAGGCCTGGGACAGTGTTAGACTTATCTACGTTCGGTACAGGGCTACCCCTGCTGGCACTGCATTATGTAGAAACAGGGAATACCGCTGGTTAGGCCTTGGAGAGGAGTGTCCAGGAGCTCATTTCATGCAGAGGCAGTTGTAGTGGCAGGCGTAGGTGCTGGCATGTCCAGGACGCCTGGGTGGGGAAGCTCTGGGCTCGGGATCCTCGTGGGTCCCCCACAGGGCAGACCAGCGGCGGCTCTTGTGGCAGCAAGCCTGAGTGTGTGGAGGGCTGCAGCCCAAGGTAATGGAACAGGGCTATAAGATACACCACGAATTTTGTCAACTCTGGGTTTACATAGCAAGTTAAAATGATCACAGATTTGGGCCTCGCTTTCCTGCAGTCCAGAGATTTCTTCACCAGGTAAAACCCAGACCTCAGTCTGCCCCCAGTACAGGGCACCCCGCCAACTGGGAGGACCATGCATCTACACTTGTGTGTCACTGGGGTGGGCACACCTGGCTCCAACAGGGTTCAGCTAAGAGTCTGACGCAGGAAATGGATGCCTGGAAACACACTCGCAGGACATTTAATGAAGGTGGATTTAATTCCCTTCCCTTCCCTTAAATCCCTTCAGCGTTTCACACTGTGCTGTCTGAAATGCAGTGACGCATCGGCTTCCGTGGGGCTGTGACAGTTTGCAGCAGCTGAGGATCTGCTTTGAACTCCATAGCAGTTGCTCTTACTGTAATAGCTCTTCCATATTCATTTCCTTCCTCTGCAGTCATGTTTTTGTAATGAACTCATTATTCATCATGATAAAATTCTGGAATGGATTTACATATTACAATTTTTCCCCCGTTAATGAGATTTGTTGCACTATTGATTTCAAGTTAATGTTTAATATTTAATTTAATTTACTGCTTGTAATTTCAATGCCAGCAGAAAACTAATGTTATTTGTATACAGACAATAACGTTATGCTATTAACATTGACATCAGTCAACATCACCAATTAGGTAAATTATGCAATTAATGCAGTGTTGTGAAATGTTATTTTTTTAAATAAGAAGTTTAAGATAAATTCTACTTAATGGGCTTTTAGTGTCATAAAGCAAAGCACACAATTTCCTGGCAAATACCTCATGTTTATAAAATGCATTACAGAGATGCAACTGTTTTTTGCTCCTGTAAACATGTGCATCAGCATTGAAATGAAGGTTAAATAGTTACATCTGTGAGTGACATGTGTTTAAGTGTTTGTGGGACCGTGGCCCATATTTGCACTTAGATTTAGTTAGTCTGCAAGGAATTCCTAAAGGGCTGATGTAGGGCCCGACGTTGCTGGCAATCAGAATTTTGTTCAAAAAACCCAAACTGAATTCAGGCACGCAGAGGAATGGCTTCAGCAGGAAGCCATGTTATGCAAGAATTCTGATTATATTTCTTAAAAAGAAACCCCACTTGATTCTATACCTAGTCCAAAGCATCGGTTTTTTTCTTGTTATAAAGTATAGAATATACGCTGGGAAATTACAGTAGTGACTAAAGTGCTAAAAATATTGTATTAGGGTTTCTTTTAAAAAAAAAGAAAAACAAAACAAAACAAAATCATGCCTTCATGACAGTAGCAGCAGAGCCCTTAAAGCCCCTCCAGGACACATGTGAATAACCCCCCGAACTTCCGAGGGCACCAAAGCAGCTCTCACACAGGGTCTTTGGCGGTGGCTGGCCCCATCACGGCTGCTCTCTCTGTGCTGTCTGCAGGGCATCCAGATGGTGTGCGAAACTCTTATCGAGTGCTGGGACCACGACCCTGAGGCCCGTCTCACGGCGCAGTGCGTGGCGGAGCGCTTCAGCGAGTTCAAGCATCACGACAAGCTCTCGGGAAGAAGCTGTTCAGAGGAGAAGATCCCTGAAGACGGCTCTGTGACCACCGCCAAGTAGTGCGTACCCAAGAGCTCTGAAACAGAGGGAAGTCGCTCCTAGACATGTTCACCTTGGCAAAGGAAGAAGTCTCCATCGGTGCCTTGACTTGCTTCCTGGAAGACTGAGGCTGTCACTACTCCCTTTAGGCTCCGGCTCCAGACAGGGAGATGTATTTGTGGGAATTAAAAGCTGGGGAGTAGGTGTCATACCCTAGCATTGGCTGCCGGCATCATGTCGTAGGAGGAGCTATGTGTGTTAGCACTTCCTCAGGAAATGAGATTTGAAAATAGCCAATAACATTATGCACTTTATTAATGCCTGTATATAACTATGAAATAGCTATTTTTATATATATATACATATATATATATTAAAAAAATGTGTGTGTATGTGTATATATATATATATCTATCTATATATCTATAAACAGCCATGCTCTGAAAAAAAAGAAGTGAATTAAAAAAGGAAAAACGTGCTTTCAGGAAATTACCAGTGCATTAGAGACCCCTCCTCCCATAGGCAGGGAGCCTGGGGAGACTGGCATAGCACGACATCAGCAATTGTGCACTAAGCGCTCTGCCAAAAAGTTAGGACTAACATGCAATAAGAAGATGGCTCTCAAAACGCCTGCTGTATCCAGCCAGCTGCGGCCCTGCAGCTCCCAGTGGCCTGAGCAGTCTCTGAGCAGACTTGGCTTTGCAGTTGTACCTGAGCAGTCCTGTCTGCAGCACATTTTGGAAGGTTCAGGGATGCCTTTGCCCTCTCACCTTAACCCCAAAATCCTCAGAGTGTCCCAGAACAGTAGGGCAAGGAAGTTTGGTCCCTCCCACATGTGTGTTTCAATACAGAGGTCACTAATGTTACACGTTTATTGTTTTGAATTCATGCTGCTTGCAAGCAGGTTGCAAAATATCAGCAGGATGAGTTTTCCCCTCCTCCCACCCCCAACTATACAAAACAAGACAGGGCCAGCAATAATCCAAGCAGATGTTTCATATTTGCTGTGCATTCTAAGTGCAGGCAGTACTAACGGTTGGTTTGGGGTGCTTTTTTTTTCCCTTTCTTTTACCTTGATTGTGTTGCTGTAGGAACAAACTTCTTTTTTTTTTTCTAACTCCTTGAGGCACCACAGTCTGCCTGTGTTCCGTGCTTGCTAGAGGAAAGTAAGAGACAACAGCCAGTGCCTTTAATTTTGCAGAAGGAACTTTGAGGTGAGGGAAAGCTGTGTAGCATTAGCTTAATGGCATATCCTGCCCTCAGCACTGCTTGTATATAGGGCTGCCCTCAGCAAACCAGCAATTAGCAGAAAAAAAAAAACCCCAAGAAAGATGTTTTATCCCCAAAAGATCCCTCAGATACTGCTTACATTCTTTCAGTTCTCCAAAATGTTTAAGACAGTTGACATCACATTGGGTCTATTTAAATGACAACAATGTGTTTAATAAGTGCTAGCAACTTTGTCTGCAGGACTTTTGCAATCATTTTTCCACGGCACGTAAACGAGTCTTGGAAATTACAAATCCAGCCAGCACAAACCAGTCCTGTAGGGATGTATCGGGCACCATTTATTAAACACCTTTGACAGATAAACATCTCTCTAGAAGACATTGCCATGTAAGTCAATAGGAATCATGTTTATTCAAATAGGAGTTAAGATTTATGATGTCAAATATTTTATTTGAAATGGTTTTGTATCTGCCTTTTTCATTTTAACCAAACTACTCAGAAACATTTAAACCGAACAGGGCAAAGCCTCAACAGCTACAGTGGAATTCAGNAGCAGGAGAGCGGGGAGCGGAGCCCTCTAGCGACGCGACGCCGCCTCGGCTGCCCGGAGCCGGGGGCGGAATCGGGGCGGGGGGGGACAGGGAATGTCGCGGCCCCTTTCCCTTCCATCCAAGCTGGAGGTCAAGGAACGGCGTCCGGTAGTTCCTGACAATACTGACATTTTTTATGGTTGGTTTTTTTTATTTTCACTACTTACATGTAAAGGAAAGTTTTTATTCTATAAAGGAATATTTCACCTGTACATCATGTATGAAATAGGAATGTGAACAACTATATACTCTTGTATATCAAATGTTTCAAACACTTAACTGGCTTTGTAAACAGTTTGGGGTTTTTTTTTGTTTGGGGTTTTGGTTTTTTTTTTTTGGTCTGTTTTGTTTTGTATAAATCAAATGTTTATTGGAGCAAATAAAATAACACCAATTCAAGTTCATCTTTCATCTTTGGAGCATGCAGAATAGGGAGAGGTCTCTTCCTAAAGAAGAGTGTTTGGTTGGAAGAGACCTCTAAGATCACCGAGTCCAACCATTAACCTAGCACTGCCAAATTACCACTAAACCGTGTCCCTCAGCACCACATCTACCCATCTTTTACATACCTTCAGGGACAGTGGCTCAACCACCTCCCTGGGCAGCCTGTTCCAATGCTTAATAACCCTTTCTGTGAAGAAATTTCTTCTAATATCCAATCTAAACCTCCCCTGAATTGATGCCATTTCCTCTTGTCCTGTCACCTGTTACTTGGGAGAAGATAACAACCCCTGCCTTGCTACAACCTCCTTTCAGGTGGTTGTGCCTGAATGTCATGCTGAATGTGTTCAGCAGCCTTTGCATGCCTCCTGCTTTTCTAATGACTCCTTCCCCCAGTCTCCACCTTGCCCTTCAGCAGAACAGCACTAGCAGGTACCCAAACTTGCTGGCCCGTTAGCCCCTGGGCTGTAAAACTTCCACTAGTCTCAGGGGAGGGGAGGGAGAAGAAGCTTCACAGCTGACGCTCTCCTACTTCTAGGTTGCTCATTTCTCTGTGCAGATAGGGCTTTAGTTAAACCTCAGTGGGTTTGGTGCTGGTATTAAAGTGAGCCAGAAGACAGCCCACTAAATCTGTGTCACTGGGAAGTGTATGATTAATGTGCTTGTGCCTTACAGCTACTGCTCTCCACTCCGAGTCTTCACCTTTCTAAGCTGATACCCCTCCCCATGGAACACATGCAGAACACAAACACTGCATAGACAAAGATACCTCCTTCTTCCCACCCCACACCCCCTTAAATTGCCTTGAGGGGGACTTAAGTTGAATCTAAGGCTCTACACAGGATGCAGTCCACCAGTACCTGATGTAGGCATCTGAGGCTTTCCAGGCATCACCACTTTTTTTCAGGGCATGTAATTTGATGCTAAATCCTCCACCAGAGCTCAGCTTGGATGCATGAGTTTCTCCTTATGAACCTTCAAGAGGGGTCTTCATTCATGAGTCAAGCAGAACTGCAGAATAACTGAGGCTAGAAGGCTCACCAGGTGCTTCCACTCACCGGTCATCTGGTCCAGGACCCTGTTCAAAACAAGGTAGCTAGAGAAGATTGCTCAAGACCTTGTTGAATTTTGAGTATGTTCATTGCTAATGATTTCACAGCCCCTCTGGGTGCTCTGGTACTGGGTACAGGGCAACACACATCGTCGATGTCAGGTGTGGTGCAAAGCAGAACGGCCACCTCTAGTCTAAAGCTGGCAAAGGGGGGCTTTGTGAAACAAGCCCTGCCTAGATGCCTCCCAACTCCCACCCCTGGCAGACAGCTGCAGGTGGCCAGCTCTTCCTTTTAGGCAGGTACCCACTGTCCTGTATTACCAGACTATAAATCAAGCTGCAGAGAGAGGATGCTCCTCAGCCAGCTGAAACCAGTTGTCTGGGGACAGCACAGAGGGGCCTGCAGGGCTGTTGCCAAGGGTGCAGCGGGGACAGGGCAGGACAGGACCTCCACCAGTCTTGCTGTAGTTGCTCTGACATTGAGGGATGTTGGGATGCTCTACAGTCTCCCCTCTCCCCAGCAAGCATTAATAGTGCAGCTTTCCCTTTTTCACCATTCCTTCAGCAAAGACCAGATACAAAACAGCTCTCAGTTTCCCTGTGGACATGCAAAGCCTCACTGCTCACACCTCTGTGGCATCCTGCTGAGCCCGAGACTAGCATCATTGTGGTCAGCCATTTTCTGGTGCACTGGTGGCAGTGGTCACTCCTCACCAGTCCCCACCACTGGCCACATACTCTCAAAGATCTTCAAGCCCTGACATCCTGTTTACACTGGCTCAAAGGCAAAGTTCTTTTGGCATAACAAGGCAAACAAGTGTTGCAAAAAGAAATATAAAGCGTATTAAGAAACTGTAGCAGGCAAACTCCAGAGACCTTTCAGCCACAAAATGAAGTACACAATATCCTTGAAATAAAGGACACTGTATCTTTTTAAATATTTTTCAGTTAAGGCTTTTGCCCACATTTTTCATCCCGTATAAGGCATTCAGCTGTAGTATGCAACATCCTTCTGTGAGTAGCTCTAAATTAGTATGTCAATCACCATTTTGTCACCAGGACACACAGCATGGAGGCTCCACCTGTGCAATGCACAAGGCAATCCCTGGGTTTGCTACTGGACCAAGCAACGGTCTAAACTGAATGGCAAATGTTCTCATAGTAGAGTGCCTCCATGTTACCAGTTCACACAATTAATGGCACAATTGACGTTTCACCCCTTCTGGGAAAGGCCATGCTGCCTTTCTCCCCCTTCTGCTACTGGAATAGATAGGAACAATAAAAGAAGAAAAAAAATATCATGACCCAGCTCTTCAGGGCAGGGTGGGGTGTGAGAAGAAGAAAGGCATGAAGCCATCGTTATTCTGAACGCTCCTGGAAACAAGCTGAGCCACATGTAGAGCACCTGCAATGTTGTCCTCTTGTCAAGCCAGCTGTGCTGGGACCCAAGGGCTTTCTTCTCTTCCAGAGGAACGCTAATTAATATATTTCCTGATTATTCCACTTGCTCATTCTCTCTCTCTCTCTTTTCTTTTTTTTTCTTTTTTTTTGGCATTATGCTTTTAATAAAATGCTGTCTATGGCAATTTTCCCCTCTGCCCACAAAGAAGATGGAGCAAATTCTGTTCCAGACTGTCTGCTTGCTGTTCCTGAATGCAGTTTGGCTGCGTTCATGCTGCTTATTATATGGCAAACATTCACGCAAGTGTGTGAACACCATGTGTGTTTTCGGAAAGCTCTTGCTGGGGTGTGCAAAAAATTTCTGTCTCATCCTGCGCTGATATAAGTTGTGCACCTTACTAGAGAATTTTTATGGGGTTTTTCCAGGTACCTATGGCCTACTGGGCTACATTTCCCAGCATGACCCACATGACCCAGTTGGCCTGAGCCCATGGTGTCCCAGCCTGGCTTTATGGACCCTGTTTCCTCACAGTGCTTTGATCTATTGACAGCTTTCACCTGGTTTTGACCTCCAGCAGCTGAAAGGCTTTGCTCATGGGCAGAAAGCTGAGGACAAAGTCAGAGGTTTGTTGAAATATGGCCAAACTCTGAGGCTCCTGGGAGGCCTGAACCCAGGAAATAGATTTAAAACTCTTGACTAATGACTGCTTTGAGCACCATCTAATCACTTCATGAAGAGGAAAAGGCAAAAGGCAGCTCATAAATTATTTGCTGTGAGTGATTTGCTCAGTTATAATGGTGATAGACCAATCTCTTTAGCCAGTTGCATTTATGTAGCTAAATTCTTAAAAAAACATAAAATGACAACCTAACCAAGCTTGCATGATGAAACACTCACTGCTGAATGTCCGTTTCATAAATGTGTTGCCATGTGAAAGCAGGCAGATTCCTGCCGTTTCTTCCCAGGTTAGCCATGTCATGTGTGCTCACACAGGACTGCTCATAGCAGAAAACACTCCCTTCCCTCCACTGCAGCAAGCCTTTCCTGTGGGAGAAGAAACAAAAAGCAATTCACCCACTCTCTTTTTTCACCCATCAGTGGATTTAAGCCTAGGCTGCCACCTTCCCCCTCCTTGCTGCTCCTCTCCTCCTTCCAGGCACCTTCAGATTACCAGCTCTTCAGGTGCCTGGAAGGGGGCTGTGGAGTGCTCTCCCTTATTCCTCCATTTTTGGATCAATACACTGGTCTTTCTCTCATGAAAACAACTCATGGTACTTGTGTTTCAGAACAAGACCTGCATCAGCTAGTGGGTTTTAAACAGTGAGCTCAGCCTTGCATGACCACCTAAAGGGCATTTCACTGTCCATTTCGGCTGAGGCTGGAACTGTGTCCTTGTTGCTGCATCCCTTTCCACGCCAGTCCCCTCCACTCCTGAACAGGGACCATTCTGGTCCCAAGGGTCTGCCCTCCTCTGGAAACAGCACCCAGGTAAACTCATTGCATACATCTGTTTGATACACTGCTACTTTGCTTATTTAGCGCAGAAGTGACGAAGAAGAAGCAAAGCCCAAAAGAAATACACATCATACATGTGTCTAACAAATTAACATGGAAATGGCAGCAAGTCCTCAGGCCAGGCTCGCTGGCTTTCTGCTCCAGCCTGAGTGGTTGCACAAGGCTTCCTCATACCAGGGCTGTCTCCTTAGTTTCCAGTGGGAGAGGATGACCACACTGTAATCACCCCCCAGGCGTGAAGCTTCCACTGTTTGTCATCCACACAAGTGACTTGCACTACCCACCCCCTGCTTCACCTTCGACTCTTGCTGCCCCCCATGAATCCCACACCCTGAGCCAGGAATGAAACACCTCTACAACATTTACAGCCCTGCTGTAACCAGGTTTTCTGTAGTGTACAGATGACTCACCTGCCAGCATAACGTGAGGACCTTTGAAATGTCCTGGTTTTCGCAGAGCACCTCAGCCACCAGCTGTCTGTCTGCCTGTGGGGTTTAGGGGAGAGCCTTATTTTAGGATGAGCTAAACCAACGTGGGATGCAGGATGCGGTATCAGAGCTGTACGGGGAGTGATAGAAGCGGAACTCTTCAACATCACCCACAAAGTCCAAACCCAGTGCTTTCTGTCTCCCACAAATTGCTTCAGAAATAGACTTCCTTCTGTTACAAACGTGCCAGGGTCGTCACGCTTCAACCTTGCAGGAGACCGTTTAAGGTTAGAAAATGTTTTACAGCAGATATTGATTGCATCTAATTCCTGCTTTTGCTTGAAGGTGAAAACTGTCTTTCTAGTTCTCAAACAGAAGACAGTACAAACTTCTCCTCAAATAAACATCTGTCTGTCTGTGGCTGAAAATGTTTAGCTTTTAAAGGCTGGGTTTTTTATTTACTGACTTCCTTATGCATGTATGTGAATGCTGAGAGGATCTCTGCACTCATCAAGCAAGGCTGTCTATGCTGTAACTACCTATTAAGATTATAAAAATACTGATATTAAATTGGGAAAGTATTATTTGACAATGTATAAGAAATGCCTCCCTAGACTCAGAAGTGCCAAAGGTTGTTGCTTCAGAGATTGAGATGAAAATACAAGGCCTAATCTGGGCTCTTTCAGTGCATCATTGCAACAATTGTTTGAGAATCAAGTAAAACACCATTTTTTGAAAAAGCAAAACTTTTTATACAGGTTATATGAATACCTGGAACAACAAAACCAGTGGTTCATCTTTGAGCCAACAAATCAGAACTACAGGCTATCAGAGAAAGGCTCTGGCAAAAGAAAATACAAAATACATTGGTTCACATCACCAAGAAAAACAGCTACATGGTGCTGCCACCAAGAAGAATTATAACTTGCATCACCTGGGTTAACAGCCAGCATAGTCAGGAACAGCCCATCCTGAAGAGAAGCACTTAGCAAGTGAAAGATGGTAACTGCTGATACTTGAATTCAACCTTATTGCTGGAAAGGTAAGGTTTCCTCCTTTGGTGAAATTAAAGCCAGAGTATTGATTCTCTTCAGCTGAGATACTCACTTTCCATCAGCCACCCAGTGCTCCTGGAGGCAGAAGAAAGTAGGTCATACCTTTAATTAGCTAAAAGGTTTTGAACAGGACATAAATCTCATACCAGGATTTTTAATTTTCCAATTGTTAAGCCTTGTATGCTTTTACACAGACTGGCTCATGTGCTTTGGCTACAACTCCTTTTGCTCATCTAATCTCCATGTGAGAAGCAGGAGCAATATTTCTGTAACATGACATCACCAACGCTGCAGCCTCACCACTGAGGAGGAGTTTGCAGAAGCAATTTGCAGGGGATTAGACTGAGATTCTTCTTGTAATGTTTTGAATGGCATAGCAAAATGCTCCCATGTTGTAAGGCATTAATGGCATCTCCCATTAAGCAGCAGGTTGTTTAGCCAGAGTACTTCTGGAAAGGATATGTAAGCCTTATTTAATAAGGAAGGAAAAAAAAAAAGAAGAAAAAAATCAATTTCCTTTTAATGTAGGAATGTTAGTGTTAGTTTGCTTGTGTTGAAATAGTTTCTGGGATGGTTGCTTTAAGAACCTAATCTTAACAAAGCCATAGGAAATGGAAGAAAGAATTTAAATTAACTTACTTCATCCATTTATAAATTGTTTAGGTTAATCACAGTAAACCAAACAGGATTCAGCCATACTTAAACACAGCCTTTGCTCAAGTATAAACTGTTTATTTTATCCGTGACACACAACCAGACAAAATTCATTCCTGATCTGGAGAAGAGCCTAATTTGGTTTTATTAGCTCTAGAGGAAAACTTTTCAGTAGGTGGCGGCTCACTTTTCAATGTAAAACATTCTCAGGAAAACTCTCCTGAGAGTGAGTGATGCAGCAGGGTTTCACCACCTTCACCACATCAGCAGCTTAGTCTAAAATGGGCTCCTAAGGCACAGGAGACCCTTCCCTGTGGGGAGCCATGAGGGAGCCTGAATTCTGGCAGTGAATGGTGGGAGAGATGAGGTCTCCTTTGGGTGCCTCTGTGGGCTCACAGCAATACATTCACATTAATTCATGGAGCAGATCCTCCTGGTATCTCTGCTAAGGCCCATGGAGAATAATGAGGTGATTGATGACAGCCAACACACCTTCACCTAGAGCAAGTCATGCCTGACAAATCTGGTGACCTTTTACAATATTGCCACAGTATTGGAAAAAAGGGGAGAGCAACAGACATCATCTACCTGGACTTAGGCAAAGCATTTAACACCGTCTCACATGACATCCTGATCTCAAAACTGGAAAGTCATAGATTTGATGAATGGACCACTCGGTGGATAAGGAACTGGCTGGATGGCTGCACTCTAAGGGTTGCGGTTAATGGCTCAATGTCTAAGTGGAAACCAGTGACAAGTGCTGTTCCTCTGGGGTCAGTACTGGGACCAGTGTTGTTTAATATCTTTGTCAGAGACGTGGACAGTGGAATAGAGTGCACCCTCAGGAAGTTTGCTGATAAAACCAAGCTCAGTGGTGCAGTCGACACGCTGGAGGGAAGGGATGCAGTCCAGAGGGACCTGGACAGGCTTGAGAGGTGGACCTGTGAAAACTCATGAAGTTCAACAAAAAGCCAAGCACAAGATCCTACACCTAAGACATGGCAATCCCAGGCACAAGTTGGACAGAGAATGGCTGGAGAGCAGCCCTGAGGAGAATTCGTGGGAGTATTTGTGGATGAGAAGCTCAACATGAGAGCAGTGTTCATTGACAGCCCAGAAAGTCAAACTCATCCTGGGCTGCATCAAAGAAGCATGGCCAGCAGGTCCAGTGGTGTGATTCTGCCCCTCTACTCTGCTCTCGTGAGACCACATCTGGAGTATTGTTTCCAGCTCTGGAGTCCTCAACACAGGAAGGACATGGACTTGTTGAAACAGAGCATGAAAATGATCAGAGGACTGGAGCACCTCTCCTGTGAATACAGGCTGAGAGCATAGAGGTTGTTCAGCCAGGAGAAGACTCGGCCCTGGGGAGACCTTATAGCGGCCTTCCAGTACGTAAAGGGGACTTACAGGAGGTGGGGGGGTGGAAATCTTTATCAGGGGCTGTAGTGCTAGGATGAGGGGCAACGGTTTTAAACTGGAAAGGGGGAGTTTTAGGTCAGATCTCAGGAAGAAATTCTTTCCTGTGAGGGTGGTGAGACACTAGAACAGGCTGCCCAAAGAAGTTGTAGCTGCCTCATCCTTGGAAGTGTTCAAGGCCAGGCTGGATGGGGCTTTGAGCAACCTGGTCTGGTGGGAGATGTCCCTGCCCATGGCAGGAGGGTTGGAACTTGATGATCTTTAAGGTCCTTTCCAATTCTAATCATTCTATCATTCTATGATTAAGCCCATCCCTTGACTCATTGTAACACTAGTGAAGTCACTAGGCTTGATCTCCTTGCCTCACTGTAACACTACTGAGGTCACTAGATTTGACTTCAGTTCTTTAACCTGTGACATCGATGGATTATAGACAAGATGTTTAATACAATGTGCTTTTCCCACCAACATATGGAAGCGCATAGACTAGCTTAATGAGTGGTGGTTTTTACGTTACATGTTTTCAAATTGCTGCTAATGATACAGAACATCAGGTTCAAAAATCGTAGTGAGAAACACAATGAATTTTTACAATGAAATTTTTGCCTCTCAATTTTTCACTGAGCATTTGGACAATCCTTGTTGAGTCTTGATTTCCATGTAGATTGGTTGGCTGAAGCTCTGTATTTTTGCACTACTTGCCCTGATGTTCAAAATCAATCTTATCAGCTTGTAGAAGAGATGGAAATTTATGTCATGGATAAATGCATGAAATAATCTTTGGATACAGGGTCAGGCAGGTCAAATGATGATGTTCATCTTTTTAATCTGCTTTTCTATATGTGCAGCCACTATATGAGCAATTGAATCCATAAATGCTATAGAGCAAATGCCTTTTCTCACAATCCTAGCACCACGGTTCTTGCTTGTACCACACTTCTTGGACGTAGTAAAATTATTTACTTGAGGCTATTAAATGCTCTGATGAATAACTTGTGTATGCTTTTCACTCCATTTTGCTATACTTTATGGTAAGAATTGCATTTTTAAACAATGGCTTTAATTGTCTTCAAGGAGTAATTAAAATGAAAATATAGGTATTGTGAGCTGTTAATTATGGGAGAAGAGCGCTTAATCAGGCAAGGGATAGGAGCTCTTTTTTTTTTAAATGTCCTATGCAAATATCTCCTACATGATTGTACTGAGCACATCAGGCTCAGTACTCCAGGACCAGAGCACCGTCTCTCTCTTCCAGTTCTAAAGAAACCCAACAAACTAAATACTGAGGCTATTTTTCATGAAGGAAAACATAAAAAAAAACCCAGCCCAAACAAAACAGAAGATAAATCCCTTCAGGAAGAACTGCACAAGTGAAAAGAAGGGTGGCTGAAAAGGCCAAATGTTTAGAACTTGCTTGGGTCTATCAGTCTTCTCTATATCTACGAGTCAATAAAAGATTAATTCTCAAACCAGGACTGGACAAGACAGGGTGGAAAACACATAGATATGTCATATTCTTTCAGCCTGCCTGATTTGGATGAAATTCATCCTCACACTCTCAGATCCATTCATACTTGGTTTTGACTACTCTTACTCTCCTGTATAAAATAAGAGTATGCATCTACCTCCAAATCCAAATGCACATCCTGTCTCTGTACCAAGACAAGCACCTTTTCACAATGTCCAATCTGAAATTCCCCAGATGCAGCTCATCCTATTTCTTCATGTCCTGTTGCTGGTCACCAGAGAGAGATCAGTATGACTCCCTCCACTGCCCATCCTGAGGAAGTTGTAGACTGCAATAAGGACACCCCTCAACCTTCTCTCCTCCAGGATGAACAAGCCCAGTGACCTCAGTCACACCTCATAAGTCTTGCCTTTTGAGACCTTTCACTACTTTGGTCACCCTCCTGTGGATACACTCCAATAGTTTGATGTCTGTCTTATATTGAGGTGCCCAAAAGTGCACACAGTACTTGAGGTGGGAGCGCACCAGTGCAGTGTAGAGTGGGACAATCACCTCCTTTGAAGCTGGTCAAAGCAAAGCACTATGCTGGTCAAAGCAAAGCATGATCCTCAGTAGTAGGAACACTTACAAAGGCATAATCATGCATACAGATGCCTCATGGGGAAAAGCCATATAGAACAGTTGGCCAAAGAGGCTCTAGTGCTCAGAGCAGGTCACAAATCTAACAAGATTCAGTAGCATCTTGGTGGTACAAAAGGAGGTGAACACCATACTGTGATGTATAAGCAGCAGCAGTGGCTGAGAGATGTACAAAGTCATCCTGCCCATCTTTTAAACCCTGGCAAGGCTTCAGAGGACTGCTTTATCTCAGTTTGGGCAGCAGAATAATCAGAAGACTTAGAAATATGTCCTCTGAGGAAACATGGGAGGAATTACTGTAATTCAACACTAGAAAAAGAAGATAATTAAGGAGCAATAAAATAATCAGCCTTTCAAGATGCAGAAGTTGCAAAGAGGAAAAATACGTGTTGGCTCTAATCATGGTGGAAGGATCAAGCACAATAGGGAAAAATCTAGATTATCCATTAAGAAATTCTCATGGGAAGGCTGCAGAATGTCCACTAATTTTTTCTTCATGGATTATAGACTAGGCAAAGGTTAAACGCTAGTTCCCTGGTATCACTGATCCTAACTTAGGATGCAGGTCATATAGCCTTGATAACAGCTTGAGATCCTTGCCTGTCACAGAGGTTGCCATTCTATCTCTAAAGGTCTGAGTTCAGGGTGGTCAAGAAGCTGGAAATTTTGTTCTAGGGGAAATTCCAAAGTGTGTGAGGGCACGGGGGCAGGACATCCTCTTTCATAACTCACCATAAAACATCAATCCTTCTCATGGAAAGGAAAAATTTCAAAAACACCCCAGACATTCAGATTGCTTCAGAATAAAATAAAGTCTGTAAACTCAGCACCCTGAGGCCATACAGCTTAAAAGTGGCTTGTATGTTCTTGACACAATTTTTTAACCTCAGTAATGAGCAAGAGTAAGAAACCGCTGCTCAGCTGAGGGGCTCAGAGTCAGGGAAGTGCAATTTTCACAGCCCCCTCAGCTCCCCATTGCTAAGCTTGGATGCCCCAAATCCACCAGTGTCTTCATGGGTTACACAGCATGGAAATACATTCCCATCACTATTTAGGCAGGATGGCAAGAAATGATCACAAGTCTGCATATATTTCCTCAAAGTCCATTGAAAGCCAAAGTTTTCACAGGAGACTGCCTAAACCAAAGCAACATTTTCTGACAAATCATTTTCACCTGAAAAAGCTCAAGAAGTTTTAGTTTTACTTATGTCCTCTGCCACATGTGAGGTGTCCAAGAGTGCTCTTTGGAAGAGGCATCCTGTGTGTGGCCCAAGCTGGTTACCAGAGGACACACCAGCAGATGGAGCACATGACTAGGCAGCGCTGCAATTTGGCTCTGTAAAACCAAGTAACATTCTCACTGTCCACTGCTCGCAGCTTGAGTCAACAGAGATGGGCAACAGAGGCCTGGACTGGCCACCGAGCCTGCTGTCTAGCCAGGGTTTCCTTGCTGCCTGTCTCCAGATGATCCACTTTGATGTTTACCTCCAGATTTCTTGGCTGGCTGACTTTATATGGCATTTAAGCTTAGCTCATACACATTTAGGCCATCATATTTAGCCCCACAATTTTCTGTTTTCCAAGTGCTTAGTACATTGTACCTCTAACCAAAAAAATTCTTGAAGCTTTTTGCAAGTCCCCAAAGATTTTGCACTTTGTTTGACTGTCTCCCCTGCAATGAGCTCTTAAAAATCACCCAGTTCTTCACGTGTCAAACTCTGAAACTTCCACCCAAGCTTCATCAGTAAATTTCATTAATATATGCCTAATTTTTTGAAAAGGTCAGTGATGGCAGTATGAAGCTACCTTAGCCCAGAGTCAATACCAGTAGTCAAGTGGTAACTTTCTTTCTTTGTTCCTCATTTTCATCTTTCACTATACAGTTCTGCCCACCTTACCTTTCCTTTCCTGCTTCCCATCTTATGCAGATTTTCCCAAATGATACCACATCAAATACTGTAAGAGTCCACCCTCTGTCAAGCCCAAATCACACTATGTCCCATTTTCCACTCACCATTGTCTCCTGTTAGAGACTCCTTCAACAATTTTTCTAAAGCCACAGTGCGAGTTTCCACAAAAATAGAAGTTTTAAGTTCTTTGTGCATCTTTCTTTCATAAAACAGGACAGCTAATATTTCTTTCTCTCATCCTTTGTCTTATTTAGATACCCAAGGCCAAGTTGGTCTCTCACCTTGTACAGCACACAGTGAAGCCAGGATGTTCCTGTTACCGTAGCTCTGGCAAGAGCAATGTGATCATCATTTGAGCATCTAGACAAATCCATTACTGAGAAAGTGAGGGCAAAATGTCACTCCAGGATACCAACCTGAACACCGTTTATCCTTCAGCTTTCAATCTTCCTCCTTTTGCTACTCGGACGTTTTTCCTACAGTGCCAAATACCAAAAATCTTCCTCTGAAAAAAGTGTCCAGGCATGAAAGGGGCAAAGAAAACAGAGCAAGAGTGAGAATCCGTATCACCTGGCTCAAAAGCAGCAAGATGTATAAAGCTGCAGCTGCCAGTGCCTGCCAGATTTAAGGAGTCACTTCCCAGAATGACAAGCTGGGTGAAAGTTTCTTGGACAAACAGTGTTGTGCAGAGGACAATATAAACTGCACAGTCCCAAAGGCAGATGTTATTTTCCATGGGCCTCTGCTATTTCAGGGCAAGTGCTTTCATCATACTTTCCACTTTTAAATAGTTCTGTAGAAATTAAAGCCCTCCAAGTTACTTACAAAAAAGAAATTACTTTAAACACAGATGTTGTGTTTTGATGATAGAACTATTAAGGGTCTGTCCTTCATTTTCTATTATTGGTCTTTATCTTTCACAAAATAAAGATTTTACTGGGGTTTTTTTGGTGAATTTAAAAAATTTTACGTAAATTATACATGACCTACTAAGGCTTAAAGTAATCATCTCTGTCAGACTTTTTCAAGACTGCTTTTCCATCTCACTTTTATTACTGAGACTGCTTTAAAACAAACTTTACCCTGATATATACAAAAACCATTACTGTGCTACTAAGTGTCCTGACTTCTGAAAGGGCTTTTCTAGGATTATTGGACGGACCGTGCTATTTGGGGTCAGATTGCCACAAGTGTCAGGGTATATGCAAGTTCTCTGATGATTCCATGATGGGTACAACTTCAGCAGCACAGCTACGTGGTGCATTCACACACGCATGTTACATTTCACAGAGGTTAACTGTTCACACGACCATCGTTTCCTTCTGTGAGTTTGCCTGGAAACCTTTGACGTTCTCTCTATTGTACCTCCCGCTGTGCAAATTTCCTTGTTTTGTTTTGCTTCTCAAAGTAATTTTTGGTTGATTATTGTGTAGTTACAGAATTAGAGTAATAACATCTAATTGTACATCTGAAGCGAAAACATGTAATTGTGGGAGAGCAGATTCAATTTAAAGAAAGAAAACCCCTCCACCAGGGTTTCTTGTGGTTTGCACAGTGCATTTGCCAGGCAGTGCTGCTTTAATTGCATCTAACCTGCAATTAGCATGTGCAATTAAGACATAATGATTGTGTGCAATTGCATTATTTCAGGATCTAATAGTAGCAATATTTAGCAGTTACTGTACTAGATACAGTGTTGATAAACTCCAAGGATTTATTAGCATTTACCAATTATGCCACAGGAAGGAGAGCAGGTGTGTGAATGGGCCTTACCTACAACCAGATTTCCAGGATGAACATAGTTCATTCTCCCGTCGAAAGGTCATGGAAGTAGCCAGCAGGGGAGAGAGGCTGGGCAGATTTGGCACCATGAAAAACAAGGGACTCAAATGACACTTCCAGCTTACCCTTGGCTTGTCATAAAGCTCTTGTGTGACGTAATACGAGAAAGCAGACTTAGCATTTATTATTTCTGAATTATTCTTCCCTGCCTTCAACACTTTGTATCAGTTTTTGTAAGCCAAATCATGCTACCCAAGGATTTAAAAATAAAAATTATTTGAGCATAAACTAATGCTGTGATCTGTGCATACAAGGAAGCCTCAGGCACACAACAGGTTTTTACATGCTCTTACCTGGCATTCTGGGAATACAGCTCTACCAGTTCTACCAGGCTTTTTTTAAGGACATTTCTTGTCCTTCAAGGGTCAAATGACACTTGAAAATACATCTTAATGCATCACTGAAGGATACAAATGAAAATAAGTTTCAATTCAATCTCACAGAAATAAAGATAAATCTGAATCTCTAGACATGAACCTTAAGTAGATAAACTGAGATGTTCTGAATGCCAGACTGCTGGTGTTGAAATGAAAGATTCCAGTGATAAAACTGAGGGTTCAATCCAGTAAGGGCTTCCACTTAAGTCAGTGGGAGTTAGAAGCACTAAAATCATACATAACCAGACCCTATTGATTTGTATTAATCTATCACAGAAAATCCTATTAGAAGTCCTGAGACCAGGGCTGCTTGTTCCAGTCACGATGATTTGTGTGAGTGACTTTGTACATGGATCCAGCACAAAATGCTCAAAGTTCTCACAAGCTGCATCCACACAACTAAGAACAAAAACTGCCTCAGCATCCCTTCTTAATATTTCTTTAATTTCCTACTGAAAAAAAAGATTATTAGAAGTAGACAAAAATAATCACAAACAGGTAATTCATCAGTTTCTACACTGATTTATACTTGTACCTCACTGCTTTCAGCACTTGGCTTAGCATCCTGAGAGATGATGCTTGTCAGTAACTAGGAGAGGGAGCTCATGGGCCAATCCCATCCAGCTAGACAAGTAAAAAAATAAATAAAATTGCCCTTTTTGCAAAAACAATCTAACTTCTGCATTTGAAAGCAAGACTGAGATGAATTGTGACACATTTTCATCCAAGACATTTATTAAAGATGATATGGGCACAGCACACAGATAAACCACATCCTGAAGTAAAGTTAAACTAGGTTTCATATTTTAAAGCTGTGCTGGCAGTTTGTTGTTTCTCCAGATGGAGAATTCATGGGTACCTTCCTTATATACATCTCTGTGATTGCAATTGAGAAACTAAAAACACAGCCTGTGTTTATAAGGGTGTCTTTTACTTCACTTTTTATTAAAGTCACCAGCTAAAAAATAGACATTTTGTACTGTACATACCAGTTCTAAATAGGCAACTATGAGAAAATGACATTAATTCTGAAATAAGACTATCATATTGTGCACCTGGGATGTGATAAAGGGTCAGAAATAATACAAAATATATAGAGATTAGATAAGGTATTCACATCACACTGGAATATTAACCTAGATCTTTGAAGAAATCAGTGCACATGTTTATTGAAGACTATTTTCTGCAAACATTAAAAAAGTTCCATTTTGCTCTCATTTAAAAATACTATAGCCACTACTGCTACAGAAAGGAACCTTGTTACTTCAGTCTGACATGTGCCATAAGTGTCACAGTATCCAGAAACAGAGAAATATACTAACAACATGAATAGAAACAAGACAGTAACACTTCTTTGATAGTAGCAGTGTCACAAAACACCACAGACCAAATTCTTAGCAGACAGAAGGCGACATAGCTTCCCTTGAATCAAAGATCAAGTGCTCACCAAGAATCTGGATCATAATCAAAATATCCTGACACTGTATTTTGCCTTTCCCTTCAAGGTCAAAATAGAGAAAGAGAAGAGGTAACAGGCCCATCTAAATCAGAAGTAACAGCAAAGTCATCTCATCCATCCAGCATCCCTTGCATTCTCTCCACTCGACCCCAAGCATCTAGGGGGCTAAATAAGCCTTACAGGCCCTGAATTTACTTAGGAGCTTTCCAAGCTCAGGATAGCTGGTATAGCCAGAAGCACAAGGCAATAAATTCTAAAACAATTTGAGCATAACCCAGGGGCCATATTGCAATATTCATTTTTATATTAATATCAATGTGAGTTTTGGCTTAAAGGCCATTGGCTCACTATAGTAGCACAAGAATATTCGTTTCCAGGACACTGTTAAAGGCATCTGCCAAGTGCTGCAGGGTGACTCTTGCTCCTATCTACTGGTTTGATAGTGTCACCTCCGTGGTTATCATGACCTTGTTAAACTTTCCATACCATCATCCCGGAGACTGGAAGTAGGAATGTCATGCAATGTTGGATCCTAGTACAATGTAGGAAATAAAAACAAGAAAGCATTGTGTTTAATCACATCTTTCAGCAGAACAGAAAACATTATAGCAGAAAGGTTCATATTGGTCAGTGCCACTTGAAACACAGAATAAGGAACAAACATCAAAACATTAAAGTTAAGTAGGCGCTGATTACAAGGTGAAAGACACGGCTATTTCCATTAGTTTGCTACAAGAACTACAGCCCAATAAATACGTTTCCAACCTTATAAAACAGGTCATTTTATAGAATAAAATCACATCAAAAGTATACTGTAATTCTTAATACAACAATAAATCTTAGAACTTAATTTTGCAACTTAAAATTGATCAAAAATGTTCAGACTATTCATATTCTAAAATCACAGGCAGGCTTTCTCTGATCACCACTACCTTAATTTCAGTGCCAAAATATAAATTATACTTTGAAAACATAAGAACAAGTAATCTCAAATCTCTAGGAAAATACATGACAAATAAGTCATTTTGCTATATTCTTCATATATATTCACCATGCATAAAAATACAATTCTTTCGGGTATTTTTTTTCTTTGTTTTAATTTTAAAGTGCATCTAAAAGCTGCTAAATAAATCTTTACACTTTAAAAACAGAAATGATATGTTAACGCCTGTTAACAAAGAGGTCAGAGGTTCTAAGTGCTATTCCAATATTCTCAGCTCTGCTAAAGTGGTGGTGATATTTTGGGTGGGCAACATTGGCAAACACTGCCTGGGCCAATCGATTCTATTTCATAGAATCACAAAATCAATTAGGTTGGAAGGGGCCTTAGCAGGTCATCTAGTTCAACCTGCTCAAGGGGTGATCAATACTGGTTGCTCAGGGCTTTGCGCGGGTGGGTCCTGCAAACCTCCCAGGATGGCGACTGCACAACTCCACCACCAGACCCCCATCCTACTGTCTGCCTGTGGTCACAGTGGGAAACCTGGGCAATCCACTGAGTGAGGGGCCTTGAGGAGCTCTTCATTTAAGTTCACAATTTCCAGTCTTATCAGTGTAATTACCAAGCAGGCCTCTACCCTTAAACACATACCAAACTAACCTATTGACAGGAGACAGAGTATGGACTAGCATTTTAAAGCTTGCCGAGCTAAATCTACTCCTAACAATAACTTCAGAGGAGTATTGCCTGCATATGGAAGTGACCAGTTTGAGGTACACGATGCACAGGCACCCCATAAATAGCTGCCCTCCCTGGGACATAGACACCATTTTCAGAAGTGCTCCCTTCTTGAGGAAACACCTCCCAGAATGGCAGCAGTGGTGCTGCAAGCACTGGCCTGTCCCCAGCCACTCTCAGCCCCCATCAGCAAATACTTTCCTGTGAAGGGGTGTTCCACCTGAAAAGCTCTCAACATCATTCTGTTAAATGACAGAAGTTTCCAAATTATATGTCATGCTTTTTACTACCTTTCACAAATTAGCACCAGAATGCTGCTGCCATTCTCTCTTCATAAACGTCACACAGGAGCAGCACCTGGTCTTATGGAGCTACAGCTACAAGTCCTTAGCAAGCAGCTCAATTTCATCCAGCAAGAAGTCCATGTCTTCTCGACTAACTTGCGGGCTGATCACCACCTGGCGGAAGAAGTTGACTTTGCCCCGGTGAGGCTGGTACCCAAGCATCATGCTGCCCTTCTTCATCATCCTTTCTTTAATTATAGGAGCAACCTAAAAGTTGGGACAAAAAAGCAGGGTTGATGTCATGCTCAGAAATACAGCAGATTTTGGCAGAAACTGTATTTTGTGACTTATAAAGCTTTTTTGAAGTGTCTGAGTTTTGCACCCCTTGCCGTGTCCCCAGCCCCAGTATCTTACCCAAGAAATACTGAAGCTCAGACCTGCAGGTTTAGGGGCAAACTGTGCATTGAGACCCTCATGTTCTGGGACTCCAGAGTGAGACCAAAAATCCTGAGAAGCTTGCTGCTCAGCACTCTCATCTGTGGCATGGGAAAGTTTGGGTTAAGGTCCTTAGTCTTCCTGATTTAGATCAAAGGTTTGAACTCAGGAAAAAACAGCTACTGCAGCTTTTAAAAGGCAGGGTTTCAACTCCTTGTGCTAGGTTAAGCTAAGCCTGGCTACTCACCTTAACAGCCCTTCTCCCACCGTATCTGCAAAGCAGTTTTCCTTAGAGGACATTCTCCACTGAACCCCTTGTGAAACTTATGCTGCCAAAGAAGTCCGTGTGATGCAATATTAAGGGCAAAGGCCTGATCTTGGAGCTTAAGATTTAAGGTGTAAGTACCATTTGGCCACACCACTTTTGTGCTGAATGGGATGAAATCTCACAGTTGTCTCACTGCAGAAAAAGACCCCGTGAGTGAGACTGGCAGAGTTAGATCCTTATAACTGAACACTTGGTCTCACCCCAGCAGAGCTATTAACTTTGTCCAATTGATCTTGTGCTTAACTTGAAGCGTGTCAGTAGTTCTGTGTTCTCATGCTTGAAATTAGTCATAAACTTAAATGCATTGCTGGATTTACATCCTTCCTTGGAAGACAGAATTCAACATAAACAAATATTTTGGCAAAAGCAATATTTTTTAAAATGTGTTGCATTTTAATATATTACTAATAATGTTAATGTATTTCAGAACAGTGCATTCCTTTTCTTCCTTTTGTGATAGTTTGACTTTGAACTAAGCAAATAGGTGTATAACCTAACCTGCATTAATTTATTTCAGCTCTAAAAGTTAGTGCCAGAAACTATCACCTGATCTGCAAAAGAAAAATTATGATGCTGACCTTGCCATAATACCTTTATTTTTACATGGCACATTTTAGTAGGCAAGTCCCATAGTTTACTTAGCTAGAAGCAGGTGAAGTCCAGAGTGTGACACCAGTATGAATTAGGCACATAAAAGCAATTAATATCCTTTCAGAATGCAATGTGCAACCAGCATTTTGGGGGTTTGCATATTGCGGGAACGCAAAAAATGAGAAATAAGTTCTCAGAGTAATTCTGTTAAACATTTGGGAAACAAGAAGATAACAATGAGGACAGGAACACTCAGAATTACAACAAAAAATGTTAAGAGGCATACTGCAATACCTTCAGACACATTCAATAGCACCTTTGCCCGTCAAATCTAATGTCGGACTCCAGGTGTGTCTCCTGCATAAAGATACTCATGAAAGCTACCAATGAAAACACAGTTCTGCTGTGCATCTGCAATGCATACATCATTTCGAAACAAGTCATCAAATATATCCCTATACCATCACCTACCCGGGTTCCTGTCTGCCTAGCAAAGGATTCCTCCATTTTCTTGTTTTATAGCTCAGAATGACTTCAGACTAACCTCATTTAGTCCACACACAAGAAAAAACTACCCCAGACAAGCACTGGAGTTCTGCTCCACGACAGATAGACAGGTAGCTGTTTTGTATGAGACAGCCACCTTCATCCTGAAAAGTATGTTAACTCAGCAAATGACCCTCTCTGCTTCAGACCAGATGTTCCAAACTGCATCCTAACAAATCGCCAAAAGCTGTACTGTTCAAAATCTGGGCCTTATAATTGTTCTTGCACAACTTGCCAGTGGTGGAGGCAAGTGGGAACACTCTTGGTTATGCATGTTAATATCTGGGCCTGCAACACACATGCTCCTAAACAGTATTCTCTCAACTTGGGTTTTAAATTTTTTAAGTTTTCTTAACTTAGGTATGATAAAAATTCTTCTACTTTTCCTACAATTTGCATGTGTTGAACCTGATAAGGGCACACAAGGCTTCTAAGAGCTTTACTCTTCCATTTTTACTCATGCCAGCTATGGGCTGAGGTACCAATGACACTATGACAACGCTCAGAAGACACTGCATCCAGGAGGCACTGATGTGGACACCATACACATACAGAAAAGAAAAAATTTCTCCAGCCCTTTACTTGAGAAGAACCCCCAGGGGACTTCTGTTCATGGAATAAAGACACTACAAGTGCAAGGGGAGAAGTGAATTCTTCTTAATACACTTTCTCAAGCTCTTCCTTAAGATTCAAATCCCTATGGCAACTTTTAGCCTTTATTGATGTTCCATCAGAGTTATTTCATCTTTTGTATCACACTATTGATTCTCTTCATCTCAACACCCAGTGCTCCATAATCCATCATCCCAAAACGTGCAGTAGCACAAATGGAGACCATGAAAGGAAAAACATTTAGAGCTTCAGTAATTTGAGGACTGTAAATATACTGTATTTCAGTAGGTCTTCTCTCATGGAAAGGAAAGGTAGGAAAATCTCACTTTTGTTACCTTATTTATTATCTCATTCATCCTTCAGGCTAATGAAGTTGTTGTCCTAATTTGAAGTGCATCCATCCCTTCTTACTTAAAGCAAACAAAATATAAACCAGGGTTTTTTTGCTTTTGACAGAGCTATTATTTCAAATATTTTCCATCAAGAATTTTGCATGTTCTGTTTGCTAACTTATTGCTGTCAGTGTTACAAAACGATCACAGATCCTATCCACAGAAAGCAGTAAGGAACAAAATATATTCACAAATGCTTGAGTACATCTCACGAAAGAACCATTATATGCTACATGTATACTAAGGCCTGGACTTGAGGAGCACAAGGTATGACTGCTAACAAAGTAAAGGCTGGAACCATTTTGCAACAGAAAAGTTGGACCTATAGGGAGCTAATTGCCTAGTGAGGAGTTCAATGTGTTTAATTCCCACTCAAGTCAATGAGACTGGAGGATGCTCAAATATGAGAAACTGCTGCACAGCCCCCATTCAGGATAGGCTTCTTGGAAAGCAATTTAGTGAGAGTGAGATTGCTTCACCAGTCAAATTATTTTACTACGGAACTTACTTCAAATTGTAAATCTAATTCTTTATGTGGCCCGTCAGTGGGACAACCTCAGAATTTTAAGCATAATGTATCCTAAAACTTCTCTCCTTTGCTCCCTTCACCTCTCCCTTCCCACCCTCTTGATTGGCCTCCCCTGCCAATCCACGTTGGAGAGTATTATTTCAAACATTCACTTCAGCACCTTAATAGCTATCAGACATGTCCTTCTTCCACCTTTGAAGGTGGGGGAGGAGGTGCTGTGCATGGAAGGCCATCTTGCAGCAGAGCTGCACACTGTGTAACCAGAGGCCCAGGGAACCACTTTGCCTGAGGACTGCTGTGTGCATCAGTCTTACAGTGCAGATCTACACAGAGGCTGTAACATCTCATGCTTCCCTTACTGTTAATAGCAGAGGTTTTAAAATTAGAGAAAAAATTTACATAGCATTTAAGCTCCTTCTCCATTTACCCGGGTGACAGGATAATACCATCTGCCACCCTCAGACAGCACTCAGCCACACTACAAGCAACAGGAAGTTTTAGCCCTAAAGTTTAAGCTCTTTCTATCAAGAGTCCAGAGTACAGCTGAATCTCATATATGGAAGATGCCAATGTTCCTTCCCAGCACCTACACGCACACAGAGCAGTGTGATAAGTAGCCAGGATCAGCTTGGACACTACAGCTGAAGTATTTAGTGCACCAGGAGGATCAGGAAAGCAATATAACTCCCTCTCCATATCTCAAGCATTCTTGAGAATAGTTGTTCTGCACAACCATACCACACATCATTACCTTAAAAACCACTGTGTTCCCCCTAATTGATTTGTCAGTGGCATTCAATGAAAGTTTGTCCAACAAGAATTTCCACCAAGCTCAGGCTCCGACTGCGTAACACGCTTCAGCAACCACCATTAAAGACTGACTCACCAATAGAGCTGAGGACATGATCAGCAGCAGAAGCATGTACCTAGTGCCTCCAAGGGCTAGCTTCCAAATCTGGACACTTCAAATTCTTTCAGGGGACTTGTTGAAACACCCATTTGAAATAATTTCTTCTTCCAGATAGCAAGGTCTCTGAAACCATTCTCTTCATGGTCAAGCTATGTAAGCCTGGTTCTTAAGCTAAGAACAACTTCCTAGCACATGGGTTTCTTGTGTAAAGTGAAATCTCCAAAGCAGCTCTCTTAAATAGGTGATGTCCCCACCCCAATAGTCATGGCACAGTATTACGCTTTGGAATTAATTCACTGTAAGCTGACTCCTCTTGAACATTACGTACATTTGTCATTTGAATTGATTTGTAGAAGTTTATTCTAAATGCACACACACCCTAAAAAATCATAATAAGATAACAAGGTGTCTAGCTTTTTCAAATCACGCAATCCTATTAACTTCTGAATTTCATACTCCACTATTAACAACTTATAGTTCAAGTCCTATACTTAGTCCAAAATAGCTGATGCTTTCTGTTTACAAGGGACAGAAATGAGTAATGCACCTTTCTTTGCTCCTAATGAGGTAAATGCACTGAACACCCAGCCCCAACTGCACTCATGCTGTTGCATGTGGATAGCCAAAGATGTTGTCCTAAAGAGGAGCAGAATTCCCCAACAAGTATGCTACCTTATTCTTCTTGCTGAAATCAAGAAAAAAGCACCTACTGGTTTTAATTAGCCTCTTATTTTTCTGCTCTAATGCTGTCTCTGACAATTGCAATTAACAGATACGCTGAAAGTGCAAGAAAGCTCAGGTTGGACAACCACAGAATAGCTTGCTGATAATGAAAGACCATGTCCAACATTGGTTATAAATTTCTTTCTCCATGCCCTCCCTTAACCTGTAAGGGTTCTCATTTTAGACGTAATACAGTATTTTCAAACTGTCCCATCACAAATTATTTTCTATGTCTTTGACACTGTACCTCTGTTACCTGAA
Source organism: Nycticryphes semicollaris (assembly GCA_013400055.1). Classification (NCBI taxonomy): domain Eukaryota; kingdom Metazoa; phylum Chordata; class Aves; order Charadriiformes; family Rostratulidae; genus Nycticryphes; species Nycticryphes semicollaris. The sequence goes on along the minus strand of VXBJ01004350.1, from coordinate 932,992 downwards.
TGCTACCTGCACTGCTGTCATCCTCACAGACTCCAGTTGTATTAGTCTAGTCATACCAGCTATTGACATATCACAACACCCTTTCTATACTGTATGCTACAGGCCATACTCTTTAAAACAGTTGCAAATTGATAACAAAGCTGGGTAAAAATATTCTGCTAAGCAATGAATTTATGAAAATATATTGCTTTGGCGGGGGGGGGAAAGGGGGGGGAATTTATGAACTTGACAAACAGCCCAAGTGACAAGATGGCATTTGCCAGAAAAATAAAGAAACCAGAAAAGCATAAAGGTTTTCTGAATTTTTGAAACAAAAATATTATTTGTTCCAAAACACTGTTTTCAATTAAAACTTAAATTCAATTGGAAATTGACCTATTTTTATTGTAGCCAATACAAAAGGACTGAGAAAACCAAAACTAAGTAAATTGCTTCATTTTAGCTTTTCTGAAAACAAAAAGTCTTTCTGGTCAACAAAAACCCAGAATTTATTCCAGCTTCTTAATTCAATGGCGAACCCAAAAAATTCATTATTTATACAACCATAAATATGTGGGATCAAAAGTGCTGACACTGCTGAAGTGAAATATCTGTAGAATTTTCAGCCTCTAGAAAAGACAGAAAGTATGAGAAAATTCATGGGACTGCCTGTCCTGTTGGCAAAATCTGGCTGGAAATCACATGTGAACAGCTTTGAGTAGTGCTGATGACGTGCTAGCCCAGCAAGTACTACAAAGTCGACAAAGAATGCCTACAAAAACTAGTGTTAATACTGGCAACTGCTATCAGAAACGTTTTCCCAAATCTTTTGAACAGTTCCCAGGTCACTGAGCATCTTTGCAACATAACACTAAAGAGCTATTCCAGCTGCTGGCAGCAGCAACTCTCAGTCACTGGACCCCATTCTTCTGAAATTCATTTCAAAATTGCCACAGATTTCAATAGAAGTGCAATGCAATTATCTAAATTTCCTCCCTATGTGTCTGTTTCAGGTGGCAGTTTGCAAACAGCCTCAGCTTTTACTGGAGAAAGACACACTCACAGTAAATCAATAACCTTTCTAGGCATCCACAAAAGCGGGCTAGACAGTGTTGGAAGGATGGGAGCATATTAACAGCTCAAACTATTTCTCTTCTTCAAATACAGCCTTGATGAAATTTTCCGAGGTACCGAATACTGCACTAGAAATTGGCTGAAGATTTGTAGCTAGAAGACAAAAAAAAGTCACCCTTTTGACAAAATGGAAAGATCACATTCTCATGATTTCACAAAAATGGAAAACACATTTTGTGTTCTTGTCTCAATTATTCCTTGCAATGGAATACAAGTTTATACAGAACAGTCTCTCTCATCTGACCACAAATATCTGGTTTGGCTCTCCCAGAAGGGGGAAATTTTCATTTGGAATTTCATGATTGTTATTTAAAACGCAATTTATTGGCTATTCAAAGTCTGACACGTTACGGTTCCTGCTAGAAATGACCAGTTTGGATTCATGCATATTCATAAGAAAACAACTATTGTACAGCAATTGCCACCAAAAATGTAAACAATTCAGTAAAGCATTTGGACACAAATTAAAACTTTTATGTATGGCTTATTAATTTCAGTGTATCTTCACAATATTGTTTCTTACCTTGTTTAAATGATAGCCCAGCGGTTGAAGTACTGGATAGAGACTCAACAAATAGCACTGGTCCCTAACCCTGCCAGAGGCCATTTGGATAAATCACTCCATCTCTTTTGGGTAACATATTTCTTTTTCTCTTCACAGGAGGCATAAAACCCTTCAGGGCAGTGAAGTCTCTATGCGTTCATACAACTATTGTAATCCACCCAGATATCTCGAGAGTGCACTGTAAGCTTGTATGATATAAATTAAATAATTTCTGTGCCAAATAGGTCTCACAGACATCTGTAGCAACATATCTGCTGCATTCACAGAGTGACTGCAGAAGATAACTTTGATATCAATGATGACAATCAATATTAAGTAAGAAGAGTGGCTGGCATTTTAATGTTGACCATGTGAACAACACACTTTCTTTGGTTGGTTGTAATCACAAAACTAGCTAAATTCTACAAATATTTGGAAGTAATAGTGCTTTCAACATATTATAACACTGAGAAAGTATCTCTTCACTGTTAAACATCTTTTCTTGCCTTTTGCTGCAACATCAGTTGCTGGCTCTAAAACAACAGGCTTTTTCCCTTTTGGTGATAATTAAAAACAAACTCAGACCATTTATCAGCTGTCACCCCAACTGGGACAATCGAAATACCAAATATTTGCACACCCAATCACAGCTTTGTTCTTGTAGCCAAGGCACTCTGTAAAACCCAAACATGTTTTCCTTTTGTCTAGAATTTGTTCTGGGCCCACATCCCTAAACCACTAATAAATTATTGCTGTACACTATTGCGCCAGTGTTCCCCTTGTGCCACACCAGGCAACAAAAGGAGAAATAAGTACATTTGTCAAAATAGCAGAAACCACTTCCACATTCTTTGGAGCAACTAACATATCAAAGGAGAAGAGATGCTGCTGTATTTCTGTCCTGATACTGACACCCTCCATGCATCTTCAGCTCAGGGCAGAGCAGTATGTCTATGCTACCATATCTTACATGTCAGCTTCTCACCTGTTGCTTTTTGCCAGAAGACACATTAATGAACCCCACGTACAACTGACCTGACCAATAGGAGATGGTGGGCTGGATTTGGATTCTGATTGCCATAAATGACTTTTTTAGGCAACAAAAAATAGCCTTCGGACAAAGGCTTTTACACTGCTGGTACCTGCCTCTGAAAAGGAGGAGCAAGAACAGACAGCACCCAGAACAGAATCAGTACTTAAACAAGTTTGCACATGTTTTCACTGTACAGCTAACATGTACATTGGTGAATCACACAGTTTTCCAGGTGCACAGTCTCATGTTGTCTTCTGTCTGAGCACACATGGCTTTTCAAGTCAATTCATTTGGATTTCTTATTATTTTTTCTGTCATTTCTGTGTTGCTTTACCAAGGTTTTGTAAATAAGCCATGTGGAAAGCGTTGGCACTAAGAAAGCTCCAAAGGCTAGCACACAATGCTATGAATCCAGAGCTCTGATGTGTTTAAACAAGAGTTGAGCGCTATTTGTTTTATAAAAACAATTATTTTAGAACCTTCATACACAAGGCTCTTCTGTGCTACATTTTGTTAAGTTCCCATTTGAGCGACTAGATTTTCCAGACTTTCAGCCCTGCCAAAAACAAACTCCCCTTCTCCATCCAGGATAAAAGGGTAGCCTGTCATCTTGAAAGTAACTAAAAAAAAAATAGTATCTTTTTTAGTTTGTATGCATAGGGATGAACTTCTGTTCTACTCCATTGGGGCTGAAGAGAAATCACAGTGCAATATGAATGTCTGGGGCTGGGAGGGGCACTTTACAATAGGAAGATTACATTATATGGTGACACAAGGTCAAAAACTCAACATGCTTCTGGTGTAGAAAACACAATGTCATTTCAGAAACTTCGAATGATTCCCAACTGTTAGGATCTTATTTACTACTTACACAAGTCAGCTTCTGGCATAAGGTAGCAGCATCTTCTGTGTTTGCATTACAGTAAGGACTAAAGAACAGTAACGTGTCTCTGTTCATATTCTTAACCACAATATTGTTAATATTGTTCATATTCTAAAGAAAAATTTAGTATTAAAACAAGATATCTTTTTTCTCTCTTTTATTTTTTTTCCTTTAAAAATATCATAAGGACTTTCTCAGAGGCTGCTTACAATCTCTTGGGGGAGATGAAGGGATGGTATCTCCCAGGACCCAGACTGCTACTACAAAAAAAAAAATAGAAGTTTGACTTGATCACCCAACTTTACAAAGAAAATTATCCCCTTTCCCCCTCCGCCCAGTGAATTATAGGACCAATAACTGTCAATTATTACAACTGTTTTGCCTGTCTGAGACTCATTTATTTAAAGCCCAATCTGGACACAAAATAAAGGCTAACAAAATGTTCCACATGGAACCCTATCAAAGTCAACAACATTTTCCTCATGTACATCTTGTCCCAGGACAATGTTCATTCCAGCTCAGCCTTCCTCCTCTCCTCATCCTCAGTGAGTATGTTTTTCTTTGGGGTTTTTTTGTCCTGTTTTTTTGGGTTTTTTTTAATCCACAACTTAAATGCAATATATGTTACAAACCTTTGAGCTTAAAGGTATGGACAAGCAGGAAACAGAAAGAACAAACCAGGACCCCTATGGTTTCACAATTTCCAAATTTTCTTGCAGTGTGCAAGGGTCGAAAGTGAAGAGAAAATAATGATTTGCAACCAAAATACAGGTAATTAGGATTAATAAAAGACTTAGGTAAATGGAACTAGACTGCAGTCAATCCCTAGATAATTTAAGAGCAGTTGGAGAGGGAAAGCCACACTGGGCTCAAAATTTAGCACCCCTCTTGAAATATTTATAATAGTATACTTATCTCAAAAGAACTACATGGAATAAAAAATTTGCTAACCTTGGGCCTACCCTACACCCCTACTGATATGGTTTAGCATTCAGAGGAACAGATTAAATCCTCTAATCCTGTACAGCAAATTGGTTTGAAAACCTTATTCTTTTGCCAGTCTGCCACAGGTATCCACTGTGGACCATAGCAAATGCCAATTTCCCTTAGCTACCTATAAATCACACCAAAAAGGTAATAATTGTACAATTAGAAGCAAAAGAATAGCCAGGAAGGGGGGGGGGGGGGGGGGGGGGCGAAAACTTACAC
>VXBJ01004350.1:808773-928200 GCA_013400055.1 Nycticryphes semicollaris | reverse complement strand
TGAAAACTTACATGTTTTTGTCAGACTTTCACACCAATGAAAGAGAGCGAGAGTGAGGGTACAAGAACAATCTTTCTGATCTTTGAACGCAGTTAAAATCTCCTATATGGAACTCATCCATTGAAGCCTGCTAGATTTCACTTCCTTTATCGAAAAAGTTCCACAGAATTCAATAAATACAAATAATCTTCCTACAAAATTTATAAAGTCTCCACTTAATCAGGGCCTCCAGAAAAGTTTCTCTACGTTAATCAACATTCAGCTACAGAAGTCTGCCGTTGAAGTCACTGGGTGATATAGCTGAATTCACCTGCAGTAGACTAACACATTTTTTCTCGTAACTCTATTAAATTTGAAGGGCGGGTCTAGATATCTGCTGAATATATACCAATCTCAAGTATCTTCTATTGCTTTTGGAGGAACTTTTCTTGGTTATGAGAAATTTTGTAAGACTTGTAGATATTTCTGACCATACTGACCCCTTTGGAGAGTAACAAAAAATTCCTCCCTTGTAGGCACGAAAAGGAAACATTCCATCTCAATCCTCTTGAGATGCATACAGTTAGAAAGGAATCTGTGCTTAAATATTCGAGGCACTAAATGAATCTGAAGTCCTAGAGAAAACTTTCTATCTCAGTACACGTGAAGGAACAGGACTTCTTCCCACTCACCCCCACAAATATTTGTGATAACATTCATGACATTACACAAAATATAAAGACTGCTCAATTGAGCAGATGATGCAAGCTACACTTTCTCTGGCATTACGAGTAATTGACTTTTTCTGAACATATCTGAAATTTCTACACATCAAGCAACAGTAAGGAAGAGTTGCATTATGTGAAGAAAGGACAAAGAATTTAGGCACCACCTTTTTTTCTTGCTATGTCTTAAAGAAGTGCTTGATGCAGCAGGAGGGAATTGCAGCTCTGTGACCCTCCTATTGAAGTTGGTGATAGGAAACAGAAGAGTCCTAACATAATAAGAGGATACTCATTTAAGCAGAGGCAAGCTTGAGATTCATTGACCTGAGAGCAAGAGGTCAATATTTATTCAGAGAACAATAAATCTTGATACTTGGTTCTAACAGATGTTAATCCAATGTATTATTAAATCCATTCCATTAAAGCTAATTAGGTTGTGTGTCCTCATGAGCCTTGTTGCCAATAGTCATTAGTATTGCATGGGTTGTAATTACTGTGCTTTGATAATTAAATCATATAATTTCCAATAAAATTAAATATCTGGGGGTAGAAATACTTATTTATCTCTACCATGATGATATTATTGTACATTTCTTTTGGTTCTTCCTTCATGGTGCTATTCCTTCTATTCTCCTGCCAGGACCAGCATAGCTAAGGGATCAAAAGCTGTGTTTGAGCTACACCACTTTTTAACCTCTCTCATCTGTCTTTAAAACCTTGAACTCCTAAAGCCACATCCATCCACTATTCATGCACTAGGCAGGTAAGGAGTAAGGACACAAATCTGCTGCTGTCAGGAAAAAGAAAAAGGGAAAAGAAAAAGGAGTCAGTCATGCTCCTGAGCATAAGTGGAGAATTCCTCTTGTTTTGGAGTTTTACAGTGTTTTCCATCCCCAAATTTCAGTGTACTTCATAGATAGGAGAAAATACTACCATCTCCATCTTAATCTCTGGAAGAGACTGAGTGATACAGAAAGGAAATAAAAACCAAAATCTTAACCCTAGCTTTGTACCAAAGCTAGACATCACTCAGGTACGTTAGTGATTCAGTGAGCAGAATGAATTACTTTTAGTGCAAATTTGTCTTGCAAATACCCTTGCAGAATACACACAAACTCACTGCCATTTGGGTCAGAGTGTTTTCCTTCCCGAAGGCCCCACAGCTGAGCTCAGGCACCAGGGTGCAATGCAGAATGCCCTTGCAGTGCAAATCTGTTGGTGAGCATCTCTGTTGGCTAGCACTCCACCCACCCACAGTGCACACCTAAGGCTGTTCACTGGTATGAACCTCACTGTTAGTGAGGACTTAGTGAGAACTTGAGGTATCACAGAAAATCAAATCCTGATCATTCCATCTTCTTTATGTCACACGTATCAGTAATATGGACTATAGTTCCCAAGTTTCATCTCCAAATATTGACCCTTGACAGCTTTTTCCCATCAGGACCTGCATTGTTTAGAGACGGCAGTTGCTTGTTTCTGTAAAGGCCTCACAGATAAGGGGAGCAATAGCTTGAGAGGAAGTGTTAAGCGCATTGAACTGTACATCATGTGTCACCCACAGACATGGCCTCCATCACTGAAGATAAAATGTGGAAAATAGGATTCAATTGCCATAATTTTGGTAGTCTAAAAGTTGTACATTTAGCCTAAGCTGGTCACTTAGGCTTTGCCTTTAATTAACAGAGAAAATGAAGCACCTCCAGAGAGTAATTCACCTCATCCTAGATTATGCATCTAAGATAGATGGGCTCAATTTGGTAAATCTCTCCTTCTCCACGGGCTTCTAGTGGAAGACCTCTGCCTAAGTTTTAGATGGCTAAAGCAAGGTAAGACTAAGTCTTTACAGATGGTTTATCTTAAATCAAAGACATCTAAAACAGGAACACCTTCCACTAGACCAGGTTGCTCAAAGTCCCATCCAACCTGGCCTTGAACACCTCCAGGGATGGGGCATCCACAACTTCCCTGGGCAAACTGTTCCAGTTCTACAGATAAGAACTCGTTTGCATTTGATACCAGGAGCATCCCATTGGTCCTGCACACGCATAATGATCATTAGAAAACTCTGCCTTCACAGTGGAGGTTCCTCTGGCTTCATCTGGCATAAACTTGAAATGGAACTGTAGACTACGATTAAATTTACATATGCTTTTACCTCATTATCCTATCGTATGTTAAGTACTCTGAGCTCAAAATCTAAAAATGCACAGAATGAGACAATGTGAGGCTTGCAGTTCTGATTCTGTTTGAGGAAGAGCCATCTTTAACCAAGAACAGTTGGGAGAATACGTGCTAACACCACACTAAGGGTGTGATTCAGCTCTCTTGATGCTACATCCCTTTGTACTTTCAGAGCCAGTTTTTAAGAATTTAGTGCACGCAAATCCCTTTGGTGCACTGCTGCCAAGCTGGCTATATGTATATGCAAAGCTCCACTTTCATGTACCTATAGATTATTTGCATGCACACGGTACATGCGTGCAAGTGTATACCTGTAGCTGTGTAGGACCAATTAAGAACAAAAGTCAGACTTGCAGTGGACTTCTCCAGAAAACACAAACAACAAAAAACAAGCCAAAGAAAAAAACTCCACTTAGTACATGATGTCCATGTCTCCACCGTGCTCCAGAGCAATTGACTCTCCACATCGAGGGTGGCTACAGGCTACTGCCCTCCTACAAGCTTCAAACTGTTGTTGTTTTACTTCCTTCAGATGATTCTCATTATAACCAGGCTGAGTGCTGAGTTAAAAAGTAAGTGTATGAATCATATTGTCAACTCAGTTGTCTGGAATCTTGCTTTTCCATGCATTTCCTCATTGCTACATGGATCAACAGTGTAAAACATGTTGTAACTGCATCAAATTTCCTTTTGCTGTTTTTAACCCTACAATTGCCTGTGAGTGGATACTTATTGTTATCCAGCTTCCTAAACAGTGACAATCTATGCCCTCACTGCCTGCCTTGCAGAAGTCACAATGAATTACAAATATTTAACTTGAGGTTATTGCCCAGGGGAATCTCTCTATTCAGCTTCTGGGATATGGCTTCAGCACTGAGCACCTATGTTCTGTTCTGGAAGAGAAAAAGAGGACTCTCAATTTAAGCCTAATTTAAGGCATGCACCATCAGATCTCCTCCATCTTTCCACAAGTGAAGGTGGCTCCACAGCACTGTATCTTTTACCATCTGCCATGGGACCACTTCTCACCCTGGAGCAACAAGAGGGCTGGTTCCACCAGCTTTTAACCGTGCCAGAGGAAGGATATGTGCATGACAGTGGCTCAGAGCACTAGTCCCAAAAAAGGCTGCTGTTGCCTTAGTCACAGATACACACAGAAGGAAAAAAAATTAAAAATTCAGCTATTAAGACTATTTACGTGATACTCTCCATCTTTCAACTTTTTATGTGAATTATGCTTTTTTATAGCCCATAAGGGCTATAGAGCAGTCCAGTGTGCTGTAAATTCCCCTTCTACTATCTAAACACTGCACCTTTGGTATTTTCTACCTATCATTGGCTCTACACACTATTGTACGAGCTTTCCCCATGTTGATCTAGCAGCCCCAATTCCTGAAAATGATACTTTGATTTTTTAGGAAAAGGAATATTTTTAATTGATTCAATTGAGTGGAATTAATTTTTCCAGTTACAGAATTCAAAATACATCTTGCTATCTTTCCCTCTGAAGCCAATAGATTTCCCAAGGTACAGGATTAGAGCAGCTTTTATAATTTCAGGGTAGGCAGTACAGAAATGGTTTCTCCTTGTTTTTTTTTTAATCTTATAAAAATCTGTAATCATGTTTTCAGAGTAGTGCTCCCCCTTTTCTATTACTACTCTGTTAATACATTAACCCTGTTAATACCACCGGTAAGTAATTTCTACATTCAAAGACTGGGTTTCATGCTGTAGCAACTATTTTAAGAACTGGTATATTTGAATTCCTATATTGCGGAAACAACACTAACCCCAGTTTGAAGTTATGGGATATTTTATGAATATTTCATGATCACACAGAAGTACTTCCTGTTTATCAAACAAGTGATTTAAAAATCACAGTTCCAACAGGATATATGAGTGTAGCAGCACCACTAAACATTTTCAGTTCTACCTTAATCTTTAAGCAGATTCTGCTAAAAAGATTAATCATTCAGGGAAAGAGGGAAAAAAAAAAAGTTTAAAAGCTTGGCAGGAAAAATGGCCAGTCTCGTGCTTTCATTTTCCACGGTCTACTTTGACTTTGGGAAGCAAAAGGGCGCACACAACTTGGGCTGATTTTGATCACCATCTAGTGTATAAAGTCCAGAGCTGCACAAATTTAAGGAGCCACTTCCCGATTTCAAGTTAAGCAGCAGTGGCATTAACAGTTCTTTTCATCATTTTTTTAAGACTTCAGATAGGCTTAGTGAACTTGAAAAAGTGAGAACTTCCAGATGTCCCCAGCTACCTGATGAAAGCCAGATTTTTCATAATGACAAGTTTTTCTAGTAGTGCTGTGATTGTGAGTGTCCAGGGATATAAAGAGAGCAAGACCTGCACAATGAACTAGTACCTTTTCCAGGCCAAATTACACAGTGGGAAAAAGCAACATGGTTTCAGGCAAGGAGCCCTTTTATCAAGTCTCTGAGTCATTTTCAGGTGTTGAAATGTTGCATTCATTTCATTATCGTCTGACTTCTTGTCAAGATTGTCAGAAATAGTATTCACAAAATTTTTCACTTACAAAAATGGACTGCAGGTTTTGTTATAACAAAACTCACACCCTGATTGTGGCTGAACTTTGAACCATGCAATGAGGAGTTCAAGACCAGTAAATCAGTAAGACAGCAGACAAAGGAAGACCACTAATACCATTGGGCTGAAAGTCCCTGACAGCTTTAGGTTATGAAACTTTGCTTTTAGGTTGTGATCTTTGCAGGTGACTCCAGGTAACGTGTACAACGCCTTCAATAGCACTGCCCAAGCAAATAGCCCTGACTTTCAGAAAATATGCTGTGACTCAACACACAGGAGCTCACTGTGTTCACACTAAGGAACTTAAAAAGGCTGAAACAGAACAGAAAACACATCTCTTTACTGAAACAGGGCGATACCTTCAATATTAACTAATAATAGTGTACATTTTAATCAAAGATTAGCAGGAGGAATTTCAGGAGCTTACAGAAGCCTGCAGACAGCAGAAGAGCCTTCTTTTTAAATGGAAAAGTACTATTTTTCCCCACAAAAAAAAAGTCAGTCATGCTCCTCCTAATTTTTGTGAGGCTGGGTCAAGAAGCAAGCAAAGATACTTTAGCACCTTGATTTACCAGTAACCTATAGTCACTGTTACACAATATCTACCCATGCTAAATTCCTCACAGAGGGACTAACCAGAAGGGATGTCTTTATGTCTGAAGTTCAAATCTTCAGCTGAATTGTCACTTGGGGGGGGAGTAGGGAACCCACAAAACAAACCCCAACATTCAACTGCTGTTAAAACTGTATACTAAATCCTCAAGCATTACTGTATTCAGACTCCATATAGGACACTGAAATACTTAGTAAGGAGAGAACTGTAAAATCTTTACAAGCATCATTTCACATTTTATTAGACACTGACCTCTCAGTAATGATTACTCAAAATATCTTATTCAAGATAACTTTATAGTCTAAGCCTGTAAGCAATACATCATTTTATAGAAATGATTAAAAAAAAAATAAAGGAAAAGATACTTCTGCCTGAAAAGTAGGAGATAATTCATGCTTGCTATAGTTTATTCTTTAACAGCTCATGACTTCAAAACAGAGCTGGCAGTATTATTGAGGAAATTACATTGATTTAAGAACTGGAAGAAATTTTCTCCCCTCCTCAAACATAGGTTGTTTTTTTTTTTTTTCCTGACTGCACCAAGTAGACATTAACAGTGTGTGCACTAATTAGCAGTTCCAACATATTACTGTTGTTCTGGTGCCCCCCAATGGTCACCTGCCTTTACTACTAGCTACGGCTTAAATCCTGTTGGAAAAAATATGTTGCTGGTGTAATCCCCAAATGCACGTGTTGCTCTTCATTCGGCTGAACCCCATCTCTGAGCCCTGACATAGCTGCTGGCACTGCAGATTTCCCATACGTGGTTCCCAGAGTTGGGCACGCAGGGCAGGTCCTACAGCCGGATTATTAACCACCATCCCCAACCAATTCCAGCAGAGCGCTTTGGCAGCTTGAGCAATGAGCCCTCCAGGTCACCACAGCTACCTCATAGATACCTTTGATTGCAAAAAAGAACCTGATTCACAAGCACAGATGTTACTTCTAGGGTCTCTGCAGAAAACTGCATTACGTTAACTGAACTGAGGCATCACTCAAGCAGCTACGAGACACGGACAGCCAGCACTGGCTGTGCCTCCCCTCCCATCCCCAGTCACCACATCCCGTTATCACACACACTGACCAAGCACATCCCGACAGTCCCCATCTTGTATAACAATCCATTTGGCACAGCAATGCATCCTGTCCCAGCTCACCAGCAGGGGTGGCGCGCACCCAGTATGACACATCTTCATTTCCAACCATACCACACCTTGGCAAAGAGAAATTAATCACTGGCCTGTAAATCAGCACTTCCCTCTGTGAACTGATCACAAGCTGAGTATACTCACTGCAGCCAAAGGAAAAGGATTATTCCACTCACAAAGGGTGTTTCAAAAGACTTAATTTCCAAAAACCTTCAGGTGGAAAATACAGATAAAACCTGGAAGCTCTTTAAGAAGACACTAGATAGCCAAAAGCTGCAATCCTTCAATCAAGAAAGAAGACAGCTTTATCTAAAAACCCATCCTGGTTTATTGGCAAAGTGAAGATAGTCAATACTTAACAAGTTGAAAGGGGGAAATGGATCAGATAGCAATCAATACAAATGTGACATGGAGAAAATTTACCAGAAGGAAACAAAAACCTTGATTGACAAGACTAAGGAACAAGGAAACACTTTAGTATCCACATTAGGGACAAGTGAATCCCTAGTTATGGTTAATCATTAAAAATGCAGGCAAGGCAGAAATGTTCAATAAGCTTTCAATTTCTGCATGGAGGAATTCCTACCACAAACTTGATGAACCTTACAAGCCATCAGCGTCTTTTGGGATGTTAAAGATCTACTGAAGGCAAATCTTTAGATCAACAGGCTTGGATGGCTTGTACCTAACATTAAAAAAGGCTCACTGAATCTTTGGATAATTTTTAGAAGTGGTAAGGAGATGGACCTAGTGAACATAAAGTTAAAAAAAAAATTAAATTGATAGAAACAGATTTAAAATTGAGTCATCCACGTTCATTTATGTTTATATCTTTGCCAAATACCATTTTTTGGGGAGTCATCTTGCCTACATTATTTTGCTGATATTACAAGTTTTCTTGATGATTTACTTGCACTTAGAGCATTAATAAAAAAAACTAACATAAGCCATTTAGATGAAAAATAGCAGGATCAATTCACACAGCACCAGCACAAAAAAAAAATTAGGACCACACAATAGCAATAAAGTAAAACTAATCAAGATTTGAATAACTAGCGTATCTCCACATGTAGTAAATAGAGCATCAATCAAACACTGCTGCTAGTGAGGCTCCACAGAGATCAGGATTAGCCTTGATGCTAATCCCCATTGTTGGTTTTCTAGAAGTCAATAAATGACAGCTGATACCATTTGCAAGTCAGAGACTCACAAAGGGAGAAAACAGAGGAAGACAGACCTGGAGTGCTCAAACCTACTCCAGCAACAGTTTTGTAATACAGCTGAAAGGTAAATTGGGCAAGGAGATTAAAAAAACCCACAGACAGCAGAGAATGGATGACTATCCTAAAAATAGTGACTTTGAAAAGCAGCCAACAATAAACTAAAATTCATATGAGTTTCCAGGTCACATATCGAAAACCAAGAATCCTTCCTGGCAAGAACCTGAGTTCTCTGCAATTCATTTCACCCTACACCAGAGCCAAAATCAGCTTTAAAAATTCTGTCAAGGGACAGACTACAAAGTGTTGTAATTAGATCATTTATGTGGATGTTTTAAAACAGTCAGGCCTGCTCTTAGACACAGATCCCCAGATCCTAGGACCACTGGTTAATCTGGAAGGTTAGTCTGTTTTCCATGGGCCAATGGAAAAAAAAAAAAAACACAAACAAACAAAAATCCACCCCGAGAGGTCTTCACAATTTCTTTTGTTCTTGAAATAGTCTTTTATGAACACATGAGAAGTTTTCATTTCATGATTTACCATCACAACGTATATATTTTACAAAGCCTCATCAGGCTGAGCTCCCACAGAAATACAGTAGAAGAATAAAGTTAACACGATCCACAATTCTATAAACAAGCACACAGGCATTAAGGAGGCAATTTTAGTTCCACAGGCAGTAGTGGAAACTCAGGTGCTGGAAACAATCCATAGTTCAGATGTTCATTTTGGAGTTTTTTTTAAAAGAGTAATGAAAAACTGGAAGGATGCTGATGACAGCCACAGAAATGATGACCTAAACTTGTGAACTTATTTAGTTTACAAATAAAAGAAAGACAGGTGACTTGTTGATAGCTTATGAGCATGTGAAAAGAGGATAATATAGTAGAGAAGGCTCTTTTAGTGTGGAAAAGTATTTTTTCACTACCTTTTTCCTCCTTCTCAATCTCCTTTCATACAGGAGGGCTAATTAGCCATTGAAAGAAGGTGCCAAGGAAAATTGTAGCTTTACCGTTCTTTAATATTTTACAGTCAAGAACAGAAGCCTTTCAAGAAGATGTGCTTATACAGAAGTTACCAGGTTACCCAGAGAAAAATCCCCAAGATACAGAGGTGGCCAAGTAATTCCTTCTGTCCTTAAGTTCTTTTTGATCATAAACTTCAGTTTTATGGCTAGATGCAAACCAGCTACCAACATGTAAATTAGTTTTTTATAAGTCACATGCAGCAACCTAAAGCATGTTAAACAATGACTAAAATGCTCCTGTCCAGCAAGCACAATTCAGTTCAAGCATACTTTCAAGGGAAGAAGGTAAAGCCAGCTGATGACTTGCCAGAGATCTTCCACGCACTACCATGCTCCCACAAAATCTACATAAGCTGCCCAACATAAGCAGAAATGGAAAGCCATAAACATTTTATTCATACCCTAAAACAGCCACTAAACAATTCTTTCATCAAATATTTGTAACCCAGGTATGTTTCCCATTCTTTTCTAGAAACATTGCTTATATTTTAAAGCCTATATCCTTCACAACTTCACATGACATGGGAGTTCCCCACTTATACCTGATATAACAAATACCATCAAATATTCCCCCAAATAGGCTAAAGCAGCATTGAAATTGCCACCCATGTTTCAGAGTATAGCAGAAAGTTATCTTTTCTCTGAGGTAAAACAAAGGCTTATACTGCTAAGAGTCTTTTATTTTCTGGCTGATAAGGCAGAAAGCTATCTTATCTTTGTTTTCATCAATACATAGTAACTTGTGCCATAAAGGTCCATTAATTAAGGATGCAACTCAAAGATTTTATTTTCCTTCTGTCCAATTCCCTATAAAATGACAAAAAATATCACTGACCTATTTATCTTTTAATCACTATTATTGCACTACAGCTAATTCATTGCTGTGATTTACTAAACATGCCAAAATCAACAGTATGGCAGAAAACACTTGGTTCATTCGGACACCCCAGCAGGCATCAGCTGGCAGGGCAGAATGGTCATGATGCCACCAGAATGATGCCACCAGAAATATTTGCTAGAAGGAAACTTTTTATTGCAGCATAGAAAGGTTTCCTTTAAAAGGCCACTACCAACAGACCACACTAGCATTCATTCTCATTCATGAGATTGTCATTTAACCCACTGCAATTTCTGATACTCAAGCACCTCCATACAATATTTAAAGCATTCAGAGAAGCTCCTGTTACCACAGGAGAGGCTGCAATTACAGAGTGCTAACCAAGAAGTGGTGGCTTCCATTCCACTATTCCATTGCAGTCTTGCTTTTGCAAAAGCAAGAAAAATCACGCACTAATAATTAAACAACTTTTTTTTTGTTTGGCCACACTCTTTTCATTCATTCTCAATGGGATTCATTCTATGCAAAGGCCAATGGGAGGGGAAAATATTCCTTTCATCCTACATATATATCCTTCAGCATTAAAATATCAAGTATTAGCAAGGTTAAGGAACATATATAACCATATACCTATCAAGCCACAGGCTGTGCTGGGCAATCACCTCATCAATCCCTAGTGCACCCTAAAACGTTTACTTCAAGCATTCACCTAAAAATCACATTACTCCCTCATTTGCATCCCCCAGTCATCAGACCTCTTCAGTTCAAACTCTCGCTGTGTATCAGAAAAGACAAAACTCTTGATCCTCTGAACTGCATACCAAAATCCTCACAGGAACAAGGAGCCACAGCTGGGACAGCTGCAGGTAGGGCAGCTCTAGAAGCAGCTTACAGGCACAAGGTGAAACAATGTGGTGAAACATTGATGGTCTTCAAAGAGCACCATCGCCCATCGTGGGATGGGACTTACCTGGCCTGCACGGCTGCCCCACTGCCTCTAACCCTCAGGGCTCCACATCATCCAGCACGTCCTGCACAAGCCCAGTTCTGCTACAATCACATAGATGGAGAATGGAGCCAGGCTCTTCTCAGTTACAGCCAGTGATAGGACAAGGGGCAGTGGGTGCAAACTGGAACATAGGAGGTTCCACTTAAAAATGAGAAAAAACTTCTTCACGGTGAGGGTGACAGAACGGGCTGCCCAGAGAGGTTGTGGAGTCTCCTTCTCTGGAGACATTCAAAACCCACCTGGACGTGTTCCTGTGTGACCTGATCTAGGTGTTAGTGCTTCAGCAGGGGGATTGGACTAGATGATCTTTCAAGGTCCCTTCCAATCCCCGATATTCCGTGATTCTGTGTGAATCATAGAAACACATGATGCAGTCCTGGCACAGGAGCCCCACAATCACACCTCAAGGAAAGCCCAAGGACCTCAATCTGGCCTGGCTTCCTACAGTTTCATTCCAAGTTTTCTTTTTCTGTCAGTAGGATGCTGCAGAAGTCATCCTTCCTTCCACCTCTTTCACAAAAGAATAGAATTTATCCCCTGTGCAAACCACAGAGCACCGAGTCCACAAAAAGTCTTCTGTGACTGCTGTTTTCCTGAGACAAGACTATGCACCCTCCCCATACCCAAACAGTACCACCTGTGCAGCCCCAGGGTTGCAAATCATTGCACTCTCATCACCAAGGGACCAGTTAGGATCCCTCAGAGAGCCCTCTGGCTTTCTGATATGAGAGGAGTAAATTCAGAGCTGGCGTGTAGACCAGCTTCTCAGCCCTAGAGAACGTGTTCAGTGCTGCTGTGGGACCATTCTGCAGGCAGCGAGCACGGGGAGGAGATAGCTGTGAGTCCAGTGTACTGGAGACACTTTGAAATGCTAATACCTCTGAATGACTGTTTTTCTCATTTCACAGAAAATTAGGGGGTGAAAGGGGAAGAAAAGGGAGTGCATTGTTGCCCCCAATGCCAGATAAAATAATTTAAGTCAGTGCATTAAAATATGATTATCATTTGTTACAAAAAGACAAGATGATGGGGCAAGGAGACAGCTTTTATTCAGGTAAAAACTGAGCACAGAATGAAGCTTCTAGTGACCTCGAGCCTCCAATACTTAGACATTCCTGGGATGCTTCAATTATTGAGTTCCCCTGTGATGTCTATTGGGTTTCATTTTGATCCACAGGCTATTAAACATGATCTATGACACTTTCAGAAAAGCTGTAGTTTGGAGTTCAGCCTGTAACTCCAACTTTTTTTTTCTCCCATCATTGGTTATTAATTTAATGTGCATATGGTACTGAGAGAGCATAATGAAAAGGTGCACAGATATGCAGAAGCACAGTGCTGCTTTTTAAGAACACAGTCAATAGGGTCAACCAGGGCTAAATTAACTGTGTTGAATGTCCTCAAACTTGGATTTCTTATTAAAAGCAGCTCTCTTCACAGGCAGGCACAGACATTTAAAATATTAGTCAATATGTTCTAACTCCAAAATGAAGCAAAGGAAAGGAAGAATAATTAGTCCTATTTAAGTAGAGAAAAATACATACTGTTTGGACAAACAAATATGATGTGGTCAGGAATCTGGATGCACTAGCTGAAACCAACAAAATACATTAAGAGTACAGCAATTTGCCATAGTTAGAACAGAAAATATTTGACCGTAAATGGCCTAAGAGTGCATAATGTATTTTTCTCAAAGAATAAACCACAGATTTAGAGGTCACCAATTTTGGGAAATTGTGTATTTGCAAGGATGACGTTGTGTTTGCTTTTGTAAGTTTTGTTTGTTTGTTTGTTTTTTCCTAGAAGTAGCCAAAGACTATTAAGATATCAAAAACATTGGCCGTGTTTAAGAGAAACTGGAACATGCGGGCAACAGGGGATGGAGAAGCTCAAAGCAAAATGCCAAATCCCGTAGCTGGGGAGGAACAACACCCTGCACCAATAAATACTGGGAGCCACCCAGCTGGAAAGCAGCTAGGCAGAAAAGGACGTATAGGGCCTGGTGGATACCAAGTTGAATATAAGCCAGCAATGTGTCCTTCCCATAAAGTAGGATGACATGTTTATGTACTCCAAATGCAAAAAGCCCCAGATGATAGAAACTCTAACATCCACGCCTTTTTTCCTTATTTTCTCTATCTGTCATATATTGATAATTCATCATTAATGTACCTGCCTGTCAAATATGTAACAGGGGTTAACTGGTGGCACAGATGCAATGTAAATTCCCTTTGGTTTCCTATACTCTGAAAATAGTTTAATGCTTGCTTTTAATAAATGTCATAGAGTTGACTTAGTTTTCAGATTAGCTGGTTTTGCCTGTTAGCAATATGGACAGGCTAATAATAACAGAAAATGTTAAATTATTCATTGTTTCTGTGTTCACGGCAAGGATCATTATTTTTCTTTTCTACCTTGGTCATTCATAGTAGGATACACCAATCCAATGATTCAGTTTTACCCTAGTATAACGCTTTAATCAAGAAGACCATTATCTCCAAACTAGGAGCGCTTAGATATCTTACCTTTTTAAGTCTTCACAAACACAGAGAGAATGATTTTCTGGCAGGCACCAACTGCCTGCTTAATTTATACGAACTGTGCCCACCTCCACTTAATCCCTCCCAAAAATTCATTTTTCTGGAGAAGACATGGGGTTTAGTTTTGCCCTCTTAATTCTTCTACAATCTGTGAGACTTGTAACAGTGATGCAAAATGTCTGCTCTGGGTAACGTGCTGTATCTATGGGAAAGCCATACAAATTAAATAGCACTGTCTTTGCTCATACAGAAATAGCAAGAAGTGGTTATGCAGGGCTTAAGCACCCTTTAGACAATTGAATCTGTGGCAATAAAGCGGAGAACGTGGTCCCACTGAATTCCCATGGCCTTTGTTTCTGTGATCTTTCAGTTAGAAAGTAAGGCTTTTTTAGATGTTTCCTGTGTATAAACAGAGAGATTTATTATGTGTGAAGCTTTTAACAATGCAAAGGTTGGAAATCTGCTTTTTTGCTTTCTGCATCTGAACTGAAAGCTAGAATGACCTTCAGGTTTTAGTGAAACAGCACGCAAAATTTTTAATACATTGGACAAGCGGAACTTATACTTCCCCTATGAGAAGGGATTACACCTACACAAAATACAGGTGGTTTTCCTGTGTCCTGAAAGAGCAGTCACGTTAATTCTCTAGTCCTAGTGAGATATTTTTTAACCTGAATTAAGTACCATACTTACGTGTGGCCATATCACTCCTAGTACCCTGAGATAGCTAAGGTACCTTCAAAGAGCATTATGTACTGTGATGAAAATACATCTTGTATTGATCTCCCTGGAAGATTTGGGTCCTTTACTTTGAATCTGTCAGTCTCCCATGATTTTATTTCCTCACAATATTTTTCTCCACTTTGTCTATCCCCCCAGCTTCATTTCATGCCATTATATGTATTACCACACAGAGAAATGATTGGGCCCTCCATTATCCTTAAAAGGATTTCAAGCAAGAAACAACTAGTGTGAAACTTACTTCACCTCTGGAGATCTGAGCAATCTTGCTCTGCAGGTGGCTCAGGGAAGATGAAATCCTTGTTTAGCCCAAATGTAACATATGAAGCTGCAAGCAGACTCCCACCCCACAGCTTCAATCACTTCTGTAGGACGAGCACTAGGGATCAATAGACCTCAGTCCCCAATGGGCCCTGAACACACACAGCTCAGTGTTAAGTCCCTGACAAAAGTTGCCCTGCACTCTCATCTAGCAAACCATACAGCAGCAAAACCATTTGCATTTCTTGTCTTTCTTCCAAGAACGGAGGGGCAGTTTTAGCAGGTGCGTAACAGTGCTCTTAAAACACAGATGTTCTGGTGTCAGGTGTGTTATCCTTGCTGGATGGGATGTAAATATCATCAGTTCAAGGTATCACTCGATATTATAAGCCTGGGAAGGGAATGAGGGATAGAATAGAAATAGTCACCTGCCCAAAGGACAGAATTCAAATGGTTAAAACGAAGTGGAAGGTAATTTGGTGATGTTGATTCTTGCCTATATGCCTCAATTGAAACAGTACCACTGACCTAAAATAAGTAAAGATTTATGCATTAATAGAGCTGCTTTTAACTGGACTCAACTGCTACTACCCAATCCTGAAAAGCCAGTCTGGAAGAGGGGTCAAGCAGCGAGCTAGAACAGAAATCTCTATAATCGACATATCATGAACTGCTAAAATATCACTTAGTACTATTACAAAAAGCATGGGCTGGAAGCAGCTCACATCTTTGTCTTGTCTTCTTACATCTACTGTAGGTTACCATACAGTCGTACAACTATACCTCCTTTCTATTCCCACACACACGCCTGATATGCCAGTCGTCCCATGAAAGAGCAAGCAGAAGATCAGGTCAGCCTCACAAACCATTATATGTGGCTGAAAGTGCAGGAGGTGCACAACCTCACTAATGAAAAATATACACTGAAGTGTTGCTAGCACCTGGGTGTAATGCTAAGACGAGACAGACATAATCAATGTAAAATGCACGGATTCTTACTTCTCCTGGTGGAGAACAGTGAATTTGGCCCCTTAGTCTAGCACTACTATTTCAGTACTCATGCAAGAAGAATTATAGCAGAGAACAAAGACATAAATTCCAGTTATGTGCAGATATTTTAAAATGTGCAGCAATTTTTTAAAAAGACATGTTATTTTTCTGTTCTTACATCTCAAATCTACAGAGGAGACATTTAAAACAAAGTAATGCTAAGTATCTTTTTTAATTAACAGCTACAGACTCTTTTGTACTGATGAGTTATATAAAAAAACATTAAGAGAGAAAGTGTGCAAATCCCTCATTAACAAGGTACTGAAACACTGCTATAATTTTGCTCTACTATTATATTCCACTGTACTGTTCCTTCTCATTTATCACAGTTCAGATCTCTGCTTAACAATAATAGTCATTTATATGCAGCTAGACTACAAAGATTTTATTCATCTGCTGCTGTATATTATGTACTATTAGTTACAAAATAAGAGATGTTGTTAAAGTAACAAGTGACTGCTTATTGTATTATTAAATTTCTGAGCACCATCCTCTGCTGAAAAACAGTCACACTACAACCTAAGTCCTGGTTATTATTGTATTACTCATTTTGTGATTTCAGGGCTTATTCTGCCTCTCTCCCCTAAGATCCTTGCCTGCAGCACTGCCTTCACCTGGCCTCCCATTCTCAACTGTCCAAGAATGCTGCATTTCTGCCCGCCTTGAACACAACACTGAGAATTCAGCTGGGCCCATTGAATTAGGAGGCAATTTTGCAGCTCTTCCCTCCAGGAGCCCATAAAACAGAGGTCTAAATCAGAATACAGAGCACTCAGGATATAGTGTTGGGTTCTTTGTGTTTATGAACTACAGCAACCGAGCTGGGATCCTGGCATCCCTAAGGTTCTCCTCCTGAATAATGAAGACAGATCATTCTTTCCCAAGTTTGGTACTGACTTTAGGTTGCCTGAGTCATGATCTGAGAGTTCCCCTTCTCCTTCTCCATTTTAAAGATGGTGGGAAACTGTCCCAATTCCTCAAGTAGCTTCCTTGGACAAGTGCCTCAAGTTATACAGGATTAATTTAGCGCTTTTGTAGATCCCGAAGATATCCATGACAAACCAAATTTCTTCAGACAACTCCTTTTGAGGTCCCTTATTTGATTTCCTGAAATAAAAATCCATCCCCCTGGAAGGTCTTTCTTTTGGACTTGCCAAAGCAATCTCTTCTACTTGCAGATTTTTGCAATCCACAAAACAGATTTGTAGGTTGCTTTGAGAGAAACCAAAAAGGTTAAGGGATGGTACCATCTCTAACAATCCTCACTGGGTGGTAAAAAAAAAAAAACAAAAAAAAACCAAAAACAAACAGAATTTGACCCACTCTTTTTCTTTCTGTTCGTTTCCAAAGCATTTCTACATGATTATTTCAATGCAACAAGAAAGCACATGGGATCAGAAACAATTAGGTTAACATACAGTATTCACAAATGACTGATGAATAGCTCTAGATCTGTCAGTCACAATGATTTAGCCAATCTAACTCCCATATACTTCTGTGTAAATCTTACCATCGATTTTTCTGTTGTTTGATGTGGCCCTCCACAGAAAATGTGAGAGCTAGATGCAAGAGTCATTAGGTTACTTATTCATGTAAGCAGAGTTCACAGAAATGAGTCTCTACCATTACCCTTCAAACACACACATTGCAATATTTTTTCATTGTTTTTCTTATTCAAGTGTAGGAAAAACTCGAGCTATAGTACACAAGGCCACCAGGAATTCCAGTAACAACATTTTGTACATGAATCCCAAGTGAAAATACACTTGCAACTACATGTTGGGGACCTTTGTTGTGCATAAACCTGTTGTCATAATCCATGTCATTTTTCTCTTGTTCCAAAATATAGAAGGCAAACATTATGGACAAATTATTAACCAATTGGAAGTCTTGCTGTCCCTTCATATTCAAACCCTGTACCATTGTCAATAGGTATTTTAAATACATAAAGAATACTGAATCGAGTCCCTGATTAGTGTTTGATATACACCACAAAGACCACAAGATTCAGAGGTTGCCAAGGCAACACCACTTCAACCTCCTTACGTTTCTGCTTTGATATGAAACCTCTCATTATATAAATGTATCACAACACCAGTCAGCATGACAGGCTATTTTACAAATATGCCTTCGGAGAGCAGACAGCTATAGTCTTCTCTTAAGTAGGGGGGAAGGCAGGAATAAGGTTACCTTTTACAAAGGAGGAGCAAAATATTCCAATCTTTACAGGCCTTAGTATGAAACTGTATCCTGAGCTGTCTAATAAATTTTGTATTATTTGGTCAAAAATCCACCAAAGGGCAGGAAGCAAACAAAACAACAACAAAAAGAACCACCCCAAACCCACCACACAAATAAGAGTCTGAGATCGAGATACTGGAATTTTCAGTAACTGGAACTAAAAGCTGTGTATAAAAGCTTTACTGAACCATTGGAAATCTGATACTCCAGTATATGTTGTTCAGAGCTACAGACCAGACAAAGCTCAGTAAAGCATAAAAGACTTACCAGGAACCTGCTGACACCTTTTTAACACAAATTTTGAGGTCTAAAGTGGTACTTAGCAACACACCACTAGCCTTTTGTGTACTGATCAGTATTCAAAATAGGCAGTATTCTACCTACAGTTACGCTCCACCATCCTTCAGCAGAGCCAGGCTCCAGCAGGAGGAGGTCTCTGTTAAAGATGGTTTCTTCTGTGTTTCCTCCTTGGTCTTCTAGACCTCGCTGAGCATCAGCAGACTACAAGCTGATGCAGAATCCACAAGGCATGGCTGGCTGGGTTAGCAACAGGGTGGCAATAGTTTCAGATTCATCCCTCAAAACCTTTCCTTGTGCCTTTCCTGTGCTGCCAGAAGGCTTTCCAGAGACAGTATTACTAACAATCAGCTAATTATGCATCATCTAGGACACTCCAGCATGAGCTGAGAAAGCTGACCTTTGAATTTCTAAAGAGAAAATTGTTACAACTAAGAATATGCATAGATATTTGTAGATATGGAAAAAAAATAATACAAGAATTGGAATGGTCTGGGCTTTTTTTTTTTTTACTTCTTCCCTCGCTTCCATTGCTGAGTTGTAATTTCCGGTTAAACTCTGTGGCACACTGACCAACAGTAAACAAAGTAAATCTCAGTGTGTCACAAGAGGAAGAGGATAAAAAAATACCACTAGGGGGCACATACAGTATTAGCACAGCAACTGTTCCTTCATCCCGTCAATTATGTCAGTTCCAGGTCAGAGAGAACAGCCCCCACTTTACAATGCAAAATAACACCACTTACAGACATTTCTAGTTGAATGTTACACCAGCTCCGAATTACCACAGAGTGTCCATTGCTATGGTTTCTAAAAGAAGAAATCCCTCTTCACTTACTTGTGAAAAATGTCACTGAAACCCACCTTACATGGCAGGTTCCTTTATGGGTTATGCCGTCTGCTACCCTGCAAAATGTTCAGGGCTGGAGTATCTCAGACCACCCCACTGCATCCAAAGCCTTGCTGTACTGTCTATAGAACCAGTTTTACTACCTAGCCAAATCCTACTGTAATCCCCAAAGTTGAAAGCATTGTAAGACTGAGGACGTGCACAGAATTCCCATTCTCACTGGGTAACAGAGTAATGTACCATTTATGCTGTTCTTTAATTCCCAACTGCCATGTTCGTTTTTTCTCCGTAAAGTGTTCAGGTGATGAGTTAAATGACCAGCTAGTGACTGTCCCATATCCTTCAGGCCACTCTTTTCTATCATCCTTCTGGTTTGCAGATTGAACAAATTCTATACCTGAAGTCCAAGGCTCTAGAGTTTAAAACAAATAGCCTACCATTAAAAAAAAAAAAAAAGCAGAAAAAAAAAGGGGGAAAAAAAACCCTTCCGAGAGACACAGTTTGTGTAGGACAGCTAGAAGACTGACACCAGAATCAGATGTCACACTGTGATCCAGTCAGCCCTGACACATTTCCACATAAACTGGGCCATGGAAGCTGGAGAAGAGCCAGTACAGCAGAAAACCTTCAAGGTTATTTTGCATAAGACTATGCAAATTCTTCATGAAGCTATTTGCTTATCAACTTTCACAAGCACTAAAACTCACCTAACTACCCTTAGAAGACAGCAAGTTATTCTGAACCATATTGCTGAACAAGCAGTTGAGTAAAATCAATTATTTCCTCAAGGGATTTTTAAGACATATATTTCTTTAATTATTGTCAGATATGCAGTTCAACAAAAAGGAAGATTGATTTCTGGATAAACGGTATAACTTATAACTGTGATGTTAAAATGCTGTGTGAAAAGACAAATTGTGAATTAAAGCACTTTAACGCTCATTTTAGTGAAATGATGGGAATATTCAGGAAGTGCTTGCAGTCAAGAAGCTGTACACATCCCCATCTGTCCATCAGTGACACAACGCAATAACTCCTCCAGTCTTCACCTTCTTATCACTAACACCTTGCTGATTAGGATGCATTCCTTCTGCCTAGCCATATATTTGTACTGATTAATGTAATACTCATATAATAACTATGCTGTTTTCATACGTATTGTTAGAACAAATTGACATTAGCTGGAAAATTCAGGTTAGTCTTATTTTTTGTGACCCAGTGCTGCCATTGCATCTATTCACCGGTACATGTTGTGCCCCAAACTGGCCCTCAGCACCCAAAAAGCAAAGTAACTCCAGATCCGTCCCTGTAGAGAAGCAGGGAGGTGAAATAACATATTTTAGGTTTTTTAACAGGCTCATTTCTGTAGTGTCCAAAAACTTTCTAGCAGTGCCTAAAGCAACACAACTAACAATCATCATTTGTTGTTTCCTCCGGGAGAGAAGTTTGTGCAATTCAGTGCCTTGCTTTGCTAGGGAGTTTTGGTCTGTTTCCTAGTAGATTTTTTTTTTCAGGCTTTTGTGTGGAAGAGGGAAATAGGTTATGCTTTACGATTTGGGGTTTCTTAGTGCTTCATCAGAGGAAGTGTAAGAAACAAGAAAATGTCAACTTGCCCATTAAAAGAGTGGTTGAGATCTGCAGCAATGTTCCATTCTTGAGGAAAAAATGAAAACACAAGCCCCTTTCCCTCTAAGTTCTCTCCCACAAAACATTGGCTACAAAATCTGCATTTCCAGCATCAGTCTGTCTATATAAAATATAGCCCAACACCTATTCCCCACCCAGACTAGAAGCACCATAAGGCAGCAAAGAACAAGTAAGTTACACTCGTGCTTCATCCCTCCCTTCCTCAGTCCCTTCCATAGCACACATAAATCAAAAGATGGCTTCTGCAGCATCATTTCTTCTATGCCTTCCCATCACTCCTTTCCAAATGCTCACTCCTCCATGGACAGGGGAGCTGTTATACAGGGATGGAAAGGGGGGTGGATGAAGAAGGTGTGGCATGAGGGTGGTGTGAGGGGTATGAATGTGTGTGTAGGCCTTCCACTCTAATGAGAGGAAGGGAATTCCCATTCAAAAGGATCATAGCCCATCCATGCCTTATGAAAGCATGGTAAATGCAAAGTCCTCGTATCCATACTATGACTATGCGTGGATTTGTCCTGCAAAAGTTAAATACACCTTCCAAAACAATACAGACAGGGTTAAAGACCACCTCACCCCTAAAGACACCAGCACCCAGCATAAATTTAAAGCAATTCTTGTGAAAGGAAAGCTGCTTTAAAGGAAAGCAGACATTATAGGAAGATGCATGTGTATATATAGCATGTATATCATCTACAAGCATGCATGTGGTATACACATCTATGTTCTAATTTAAATTTCTAGTAGCAAGTTAGGGAAAAAATAAATGCAGAACACCAAAGCAACTACAGAGAGGAGAAAACAATGAATTAAATTAAATTCCTCACAGAATAGCTTAGTCAGTAAAATACAATACAACACCACAGTGTCTATTGCCTTCTTAAGTCATAACTACTGATTCCTCACTAGTAACTTCAAAATTTCAGTGCTACTTTTTTCAAGATGTTCATGATTTTCTACCAGGATGGCAAAGAGTTACCAACAGGTTTACCAATTAACTATTTCCCATTGTATTCCTGTTGCCATTTATAGGTTGTTTAACATCAGAAATGTATTCTTAGGCACTTCCTTACTTGCATTATCAGAGATTATCATAGGTAATGCAAGACAAGTTCCAAGGACAACCTTAAGTGTCTGAAACAGGTAATGAATATTCTGTCTAGACAAGAAATGCAGACAACACTGTTCCTCTTCTTTCAGTTCTACCCGTTGCTAACAACTTTGACAGTAAGCTGAGCACCTGTAAATGCCTGCATCTCTTACATTAAGAAAAAAAAAATAATTTAGCCTTGTCTGAACAGAGAACAAACTTACATCCTACCAACACCTACTTAAGGATTAAACACCCACTCTACTGATACGTTAAAGATGAGCAAAGCCAAGGACTATTTCACATTCCTATTTGACACACAGATAAATCAGTGAGCTACAGATAACACTGTTCACGTGACACTCACCTGGTGTAGCTTCTGCCAAAATTCAGGTCCGTCCTCCATTTTTCTTAAGCTTGGTGGAATGTACCAAAAGCAAACGTTTGCATACTCGGGCTGAACAAGAGAACAAGCAATTGCTTATAAGATGTAGCAGATGGGACAGGGATACATAGCATAGCTTGTCAAACAGTTCTGCTTTATTTTTTTGGGGGGGAAGCAGTGGGTTAGCCATTAAGTTTATACCCTTTTCATTAAACCTTCCTTCTCCAACTCACTTTTTATTTCCCTTTCTTGCACCTAGAAATAGTTGTCATATCATCCACTTCTTTTCCTGCTGCCACAAAAAGGAAACCTATCAGGGTCCCTTTTTCGTTCCTCCTTCCTATATACATATTGAACTCTGCTTTGCTCACTCAAAACTTTGGTTAGGAAAAAAAGGTAAGAGAATCAAGGAGTGGTAACTTAGAGATTTCAAAATTAAAGCAGCTTTAAAAAGAAGAACACATTTTCTTTTTAGTGGTTTTTTTTTAATGGAAATTTTCCTTAATGCATTTTACACAAACTCAATTTTTGTTACCATTTTACACTTGCACACCCAGTCATTTCTGTACTGAACAAGGGCAATCAGCTTTTATATCATATATCATACAGCACATTACACAGTACTAAAGTTAATGCTGGCTTTCTCAACTTCCACATTTTATATGAATCTCAGGACCCCTTGCAGGTTATGTGGCACATCCTGGATCTATCTTGCACAGTATCTAAGCAGGCCTTTTGAGCAAAGACTGACACTCCACATCTCTGCTTCCCTCCAGAGAAATTTTGCCTTTAAACTTAGCAGAGAGTTAGCTGCAAGACTCCCAACATAATGGCTGTTCACCATGCATTATAAAATAAGGCATTTTGTGCTTATGAGGTTTCTGTTTCATGTATGATTGAGAAAATGTTCCCAGCAGACCAGTCCAGGATGTCTCTACATTTCCTGCTGATTTGGAATGATATTATTTTTTTTTACCTGAGCAGATAGCAGTAGCATGGGGAATAGATGTGCCATCTAATTCCATCCAACACTACCCATAAAACCTCTCAGTCAACATTGACCTACGTTATTTACAACACAGTATTTAACTGGGGTCTAGATTGTAACATGGATTATAAACTCACACACCCCTCTCCCCTCCCACACGCCAACCTCATTAGTACTGATTGTGGGAAAGAAAAAAAAAGAATAAAAAGAAATAAAGAAAGTTAAAAGGGAGCTTGGTAGCTGGGCCACACCATCTTTTTGCCCCACTGTAAAAGTGGCTGCTATTACAATCCCAGGCAGTCTCCTGAATGAGGAGAGCCCACCAGCTGAGACATGTTCTTTCATGAAAGGGCACTGAGAACTGCTCGTATCATTTTCCGCCTCGCTTCAAAGAATACATTAAATACAATTTAATCATCAAGAAGAATATTGTTGTCAGCAGGAACAGAGCTGCAAACCTGCCACCTGCTGCCACTGAATGAAATAAAGCTCAGCTCTTACCATCCTGTTTCTTTCCCCAAAGAGCATGCATTGAGCACACACATAAACACAGACCCTGAAAAGGCAACAGCTTCCTCATGAGCACAAGCACTAGCTCTCTGTTACAGGGTTTATTTTAAAACTGTTTAAAATCAGATGGCAGGACTAGACAGATGGCATATATTACCATGTTGTCATTGCTTGTATTGCCTTCTTGATTATCTCAGTTTCCTTTCACACATCAAATGCATCACACGCCTCTGAAAATACCATTCATAGAATCATAGAATGCTTAGAGTTGAAGGGACCTTAAAGATCATCAAGTTCCAACCCCCCTGCCATAGGCAGAGACACCACCCACTAGACCAAGTTGCTCACAGCCTCATCCAGCCTGGCCTTGAACACTTCCAGGGATGGGACATCCACAACTTCTCTAGGCAACTTGTTCCAGTGTATCACCACCCTCACAGTAAAGGATTTCTTTCTGGTATCTAATCTAAATCTCCCCTCTTTCAATTTAAAACCGTTACCCCTTGTCCTGTCATTCACCCTAGAAAAACTTAATTACCCCCAGCCATGCTTCACTCTATTTGTGGTTATCTTGTCATAGCTCTTATCCAAGTACGTAAGCAATTATATCGCAGAAGAGTTCAAGATGACTCAAGCATGAGCAGCATTTCCAGGCCATAGAGCAGCTCTCATTACAGGACTCTCCTTTACTGCATGTATCAGAAGATCATATTCCTCAGCTTCTTGTCCAAAGTCCAATTTCCTTTCAGAAAGGGCTTGCATATCTGGGCCACGCTGCCTCCCAGCAGTCTTTGAATTCTCACTCCTTGTCTCCCTGCACTCCTGAAAATCTTTTCTTAACCCTTGTTCAGCTTCCTTCTCATAGCCCATACTGTAGCATTCCTTCCAATCTCACTTTTATTCCAGGTGTCCTGTTTCTGCAGGCCCTAGACAGCAGCCTCTTCTCTCATCAACAGCTTTCACATCTATAGTAGATCTGGGCACTCTGCTAAGCTCTACAATAATGAAAAATAGGGAGCTTTCAACAGACCTGATACTTTAATAATCCCATCATGTGCTGCTACCACAAAAATCTGCACTCCGAGTAAAATTTACCAGCATGCACTTTGAAATAAATTAGCAGTTTTCAAAGTTTAAGGGAAAACTTTATATAGTATTAATAGCATAAAATATTTTTTATATTTCATATATCTTCTAGCCTAACCTGGAGCACTCATGGCATCAGCAAGCGTAAACCAAATCTGCATTGTTATGGTTTATCTGTCTCCATGGGCATTTCCCCTCCTCCTCCATGTATTCTCTTCCTCCCCACACTGCATACCCACCACTTACACTTCCAACAATGCAAAAAGTTTTTCCAAAAATGACAGGTCTTTCCAAAAATGCCAGGACAACATCCCCAGATATTAGGCTTATTAACCAAAGAGCTGAAGATAGGTGGAAAAACAGAGCTTTATCTCTGCTCCCCTTATCCGCTCCTCCCTAAGCAAGATCACCAACAGGTAATAAACTGCCAGGTTTAGCAAGAATGAGTGAAAAACACAACTCTTGAGTAGTTTTTAGGTAAGAGCAGAATTAAGGAAAAAAACATGGACTTTAATGATGCAAAGTCCATTTTAGGATCAAAATATTCTTCCACCCAGCACACAATCTTATTCATAAGTCTGGCAAGCACTGCTATTTTGCAGACAGAATCTTCACTTTCACAGTAAAGTACTCTGTCTATTACCCTGAAGCAATACAGGCCCAGATGCTAGGAAAACAGGTAGACTGATGGTAGGGAATACAGAGCATGTTATGTGTGTTCTATCTTATTGTGCATCTCTAATACATAAACTTATTAAATTACATACATCAAATACAAATGGGCAATTGGCTAAAAAGAACAAAATTAAACAATAGACACCCCCCAATAGCAACAACAATTCATTTCCATTTTCAGTTACCTCCAGTAGAAGCTGAAATCCATCTCTTTTCTTTATTTCCTCGACTAAATACCTGTAATTCAAAATGCAGGGGTTTAAAGCATAGAACAAAACAATACATATAGTAAATAAAAACAAGAAAGTTATTGGACATGTATACAGCTTTTTTTCCCTTTTTTTTTTTTCCTTTTTCTTTTTTCTCCTAATGAAACCACAGAGTTAAACTTCATTTCTACCTGCTGTGAAAATGGTGTAGCTATCAGTTCGTGGAAACAAATGAAGGCTACATCCAGCCAAGGAGCACTGAGGAGAGGCCAAATTCTGTCCTCGGGCACAGATTTTCAGTGGAGTCATGTGGCACAAATTGATCCCATTTGCATTAGGTTGTGAACTTTCCCCATGCCAATTTCCAATAATGTTGCTCTCCACAAATTAGTGCCTCCATCTCTTTTTTTTCCTCAAGTACTGATGCTGTGCTGCTATGTTATTTCATGGTCATGCTGACATCTCTTGCACTACTATTGTCACAGGGAGCTCGTAGTTTAGCTCACAATTTAAAAGTTTCCCAGAATTTAAAAGAATTTAATTGCCTTAAGGCCAGCAATTTTCCCAGTACTGTCCTTGTTCCACACTGTACACAACAGTGCACATGTCCATTCAGTGAGCCACTGCTGACGCACAATAATCCCTGGGCATCCTATACCAACAATGCATTAAATTAAGTATTTCTTTTCTCTTTCACTGTCAATATGAAAAACACAGAAGACTTCAATGGGAAAATGGATGTGAATCAAAACTTCGGAGCCAAATAGCTTCAATTTACAGAATTTTTTTAAAACATGACCTCAACTTTGCTATGACACACATCACACAGGAATTCTGAAGCAAAGAGGACACTTTGACATAGCTGGGACTTCTGTTTATTCCTCCCCCTCAAAGCCCCAAGGAAAACTCCAAAGAAATCACCTCAAATACACACAGCTTTTCAGTTTCAACAGAATTTTAGCCTTCTACACAAACATGTTGCTGTCTAAAAGCACTAAAA
Source organism: Nycticryphes semicollaris (assembly GCA_013400055.1). Taxonomy (NCBI): domain Eukaryota; kingdom Metazoa; phylum Chordata; class Aves; order Charadriiformes; family Rostratulidae; genus Nycticryphes; species Nycticryphes semicollaris. The sequence goes on along the minus strand of VXBJ01004350.1, from coordinate 901,328 downwards.
CCGAGACAGTGAAACTACTGATTGTGTTCTTTTGCTGCATTTATTTGGCAACTTCCTGCCTGCAGCTACATTACCGGTCATGACAAAAGTAATTTTTTAATCCCCCTACTCGAGGAAGGAAAATATTGTCAAAATAACCCGCCTTGGTCCTATCCACATGCCTGAAACCTGTCCCTGCAGGGACACCTCTAGCACAGTTGTATCTGCAACGCCTGTTATTCGGCAGATGTGCTTCAGAAGCAGGTTGGCTGGGGAGGCAGTAAACAATACCCTAGATGGCACGCATTTTTCAAAACAGAGCATGGGGACTTGTCACGTTGTTTATCATTAACAAGTACTCATTACCTCTTCGCACACATCCTTGCAAAATGGTTGCTGTGGTAGAGCCAGGTCCCACAACACTCTATGAGTTGTGGCAGCTCTATGAGCTGTGCCACACTGTGCACCGTTGAGACGTTTCACGATAACACGTTGAGGTTCTGAGTCTTTGCTGCCGTGACTATTTAGATGCTACTGTGTGCATTTGTTTGTCACCTGGCTGTCCGTGCCCACACTACTGTTTAGGTTGAAAGAGAAGTACACTGAAAGGTAAGTAGGAAGTCAGATATCATGCGAGTGGGTTTGTGGGAACCTGTTTCTGTAGGGGAATTGTCTTAAGGAAAACAAGTTCAGTGCCTTTGTCTTGTTGATTAGAAGATACATGTCTGTGCCATAAAACCAACATTCAGCAAAATCAGCAGGCTGTTCACAAGACAGTGGCCCTCAATTTATTCACTTTTTTAATAAATCAAGGAAGAGAAATCTATGTATGATCTCCCTCCCTTTTTTTTTTTTTTTTTAAGTTTAGACTTGTTAAAGCTGTTTTTACAATGCTTAATACTGGTACTACAAGTGCCTGGTTCTTATACCACCATCTGACATAGGATATCTGATGTCAGTCAAGCTCACAACACTGTTAATCAAGTTCTTAACTACACTGCCAATTGTCTAAGAAGGCAGCCATTAGAAAATCCATCACCCGTGATTTATCTTGCCAGGACCATTTGATGAAAGTGGAGTAATTTACTCTGTGCATCTTTCCACAGTTGACAGTGGAGTTTTATTATCATGTCATGGCTGTAGAACATCAGAAGGGCTTGAGTCTCAGCGAGGACTGGAGCGCACAGAGAAGTTGTATTTGCTATGATTAAGCCTTGCAGAAAATGAGGGGTGGAGATCTGCAGTGAAAGTAGACATATGTCTGCTAAGAGTGGGTGTTAGAAGAGGAATCAGGCAGAAAAACTGCAAAGATGCTGAAGCATAAAATGCAGAGGTGGTTATAGTTGCATTCTAAAAGCAGTTTACTTCTATTTTCTTTTCAATGTACTTCATAAAGCAAGGTTTCTGCATTAAAAGATGGAAATGAAAAAAAAAACAGAAAAAAATTTTCCAAAATGATCAGCAGGATGATCTTCTGTAGGCATTTTAAAAATAAGCCTTTCCAAATAGGTAGCGTCACAATGTTCCTGGGATATCTAATACACCAAAAATATGATTCATCTCCAGAACAATAAGAAATAAATGGAATAGCCAATAACCAAGGTTTGATGCAACAGAAATACATGCCTACAGTTACCCTAAAACCTTTGCAGTGCTGCTTGGTCATGGGGAAGCGGGGTCGGGGGCAGGAGGAAGTAATCTTGCTCTTAAATTCTGTTAGTCAGTGGACTAGTTCAAGAATTAATCTAGGTCTGTGTTTAGGAAGGATGAAATACTACCTTTGCAGCATCGAAGTAAAACCTCCTGTAACAAATGAGGAGGAAGGCTGCACAGCTGTTGAGTGGTTAGGAAACCTGGCATACCGCCCAGCAAACCTGATGGCTCCGCTGCAGAGTGCCCGTGTCCATGCAAACTCAAGAGAGCAATGCAGCTATTACACTTCATCAGATAATGACTAAGGATTAGATTTCTTCTTAAAGGCAAAAATATATAAAATAAATAAGGACAACCCACTCACTCCTTAGAAGCATTACCAGCTGAATCCTAACATTCAAAGAAAACATCGATCCCAGAAAGGTCATTAATCACTACACTCAGTCAAGCGACCTTGGCCAGTGACCTTGATAAGGCTGAATTCTCCTCCTGATAGTGAAATGAATTACTTACTCTGTACAGACACAGAACAGTATAATGCTTCAGAACAAAAACAAGGTGCAATTTAACCAGAAGATATTAAGGAACACTTAACCAGCCAAACAATGAGTGGCTTTAAAGAATTGAAATAGAGAAAAAAGTCACGGCTCATTTGGGCTTTTCTGGTTTTGCTTCTTTCTTTTTATTCCTTTCTAATCCACCTTGGGCTTAGTTAATGTGTATTTTTAACAAAGTCACTTAAAGGAAAGGTAAAGTGAGACTATTCCTTTAATTTTCACTGGAGTAAACGTTCAATTCTTTTTCAACTTGGTAGTTCATATCAAAAATGGTAATACAATACAGGTGGCTGTTTTTAAATACAAATTATTTGACTTCTGGTACTGTTTAGCTAGCGCAGGAATAGGTGGTTTATCTTATATAAATTCTGAATAAATATGATACTTCAAGTGAATTGCTTTTAATGAGCCATTGTCATATTACTATTTCTTCTATCAGGAAACAAAACAACCTGTGTATGGAAGTTTCTTCTAGCAAGAATTTTGCAGAGTTCACTTGTGAAACTCAGCGCTGCAAATCCGAAAACTAAGTAAAATTGAACAGCGCGGGTGAGGAGAAGATCACAGGATGTTCAGTCCCTGACAGAACATACTGTAAGCGTTAAGAACTTCAGACAAGTTGTGGAGAAAAAACAAGCAGTATTTTAAAACAATATGTCTTTATATATCTCTATTACACCCTAACATTAATAGCATCCTCATACAAATTACCCCATGCCATTGGCTTTCTGTGTTTCCTCAGTCATGAGGAGTGAACAGGAGAATGGCTAATTCACTTCTCGCAGGACACAATGGTTATTGCTAAAAGTAATAATTACTCTTAAATATTGCAGCTAATGTAATAATTGCTATTATAATTGCTATTAGTTTCTTGTTATACACAAACAAGAGGAGAATGGGGGAAAAAAGTAACAATGTGCTCTGTTCTAGATATGGTGTACCAGCAGTGTCAACATTTCGGTCAATTAAAACAGCCCAGACACATTGTAAGCTGCGAGGCAGTACCTAGCCAAAGCCAGCGCCCTGTTCACTCTCTCCTCAAGGCCTGTGGTTCCCAGTGCCTTCCACATCAGCCAGAACTTGAACGCATCTGGACGCCTGCTGCACTGAATGGACTTGTCACCAGTGTCATAGCTGACATCGTAGAACTTGTCCTGCTGGAACAGGTAGGCAGCCTTGGCAGAATAACAGTCCTTCAGGAGACCCTATTAGAAACACAACAGAGATTAAGATTGCTGATAAGCATTTTGAAAGCCTCACAAACCAAAGCCTTTTTTTCCCCTGTCTGTACCAACTCCTTAGTGAAACAGATCTGGATATGCAAGAAACGATCCAAATCTTATGGTATGGTTTAAGAACCCTGGATGATCCTGAACCCAGTGAAGTCAGCACTGACAACAAGGAAACCTTTTTTTATTATTTTTTTCATAACGTCACCAAGGAGTTGCAGGCTGAAGAGGAACTCTGACTCTGATCTCAAGAAACCATGGGAGTGGGTACCACAGAAACAGTTGCCCAAAGACATACATGGGTGGGAAAGTAGGGGAAGGAGAAGCCTATGTCCACTGCTCCAGTCTATAGATAGGAAGGACAGCCCCTGAGGAGCTTCCTACATGTTCACAAACAGTTTAATCGATTCATTCTTTGTCAAAAAAAGGACTTAATATACAGCACAGTTAGTTGCAAGTAGGGAAGATTCTAGCCCCAACAAATAAATGTTTAGCACTTACCAGAAAATAAAGTCACTGAGGATTTAGGATCTGACAGTTTGAATGGAAACACCATGAGGAGATAAGTACAATCCCAATTTTTGTCTCTTTTCAGAGTTCAGGCAATTTTAACATTTGAAAATAAACCTCAGAAAAGGTACTTTAGCATATCCCAATTATGGTTTGTTAATGAAATTATTTTTATTCAGCAATCTCCACCCTCCAACTTCTGTGAGACTGCCTGGGCAGAGAAGAGCAGACAAAGATAAGGAAGTAATGTGGAAAGTTCCAGCAAAGAACAAAGCTGGGAAACAGAAGGCACAGTGGCTGTTATAGATTTAAAGATGCAGGGGAAGAGAAGAGGCATAGGACTGGTCGTTGTCTGAAGAATTAAATGGTAAAGTATGGTCTGTAGTACTGTGAAGTAGAGAGAAAGTCTGACAGAAAGCAGGTTACAAGAGCAGAGATGAGGGTGGCCCTACAAGGAGCCCAGAAGACAGAAAAGGTTGTAGGTTTGTCTGTGGCATTGAAAGTAAGTAAAAAAAAAATAAACCGCATTCTATAAGATAATACTAGAATATAAATTCAGATGAGGTTAAAAACACGGCTACAGCATTTGATTCAGATCTGCAAACATGTATTTCAGTGACAATTGAACCAGAAGTCTTCCATCCAGAAGAGGCCAAGGAACAGAAGTGGACAGGGAGACAAAAGTTGCTAAACATTATCTTGAAGAGCACAATTCATTTTCCAATTCAACGTCACTCTTCAAGTTGAACCAACTGAAAAAGCATTTCACATTTCATCCTTTCCTCTGCATCTGCTGCAAGTTTGAGTTTAAAATGGCAGACAGGATCTGACATCACTCCTAATCAAAGCATCACATCCCCATAATAGAGGTACAACTCTTGATCTACATGACAATACACTCCCCATAACTTTGGAACCAGTAGTAAAGTAAAATAAAAAGGTCAAGGCAAAAAATCCAAAGGACAAATAATTCACTGGCAGAATGTCTCCCTCTCTCCTAGCTTTTTCAACTACCTCCATCAATAGGAAAAACAAAACAAACAAAAAAAACAACCCACGCACCCATTTGTGGAGCACAAAAGGAGAACACCAAAGGTTCCTGACAATCCTGTCATAATATTGCTGGCTTGCAAAATGGACAGCAAATTCAGTCTGAACTCTTTGGCCACAGGACCAGCACATTCAGCTGTGTGGAAACAGTTTATGTGACAGCTTGGGGGAAAAAGGGGCAGCAGCTGCTCTCCCTCTGCAGTCATCAGTGATAAAGTGCTGCTGCAGCACACAGTAGCTGTAGCTGGAAAACCACTGCTGGGCACAGCTTTTTTGCAGTATATAAGACTACTTTCCAACTTTGTCAGAAAAAGAAAGGCAAGATGACAACACTGGAAACTGAAGAAAAGTCAAGCATTGAAGCATCCATCCTTTACAGATTTTCTACAGCTTTGTGTTCCCTGGCTGGCAGCTGCACGACAGGAACTGGAGTCTGTCAAGCTATTGTGCCCTATTGTTTTAGATCTCTATACCTTGATTTTCAGGGGAAATACAAGTTTACTAGTCATGCTTTTTTCTTTTTAAAAAAGGCAGCAACATCCACAAATTTGTATTTATAGAAATAAATATATAAATTATTGCTTTGTCTCTTACTGGCTTTAAAATTTCACACAGCCTTTCTGCAGTGAGTGTACAGCAGGGATGATCAACATGGGACTACCTTCTGCCTTATCAGAATGTAATACAGCTGCACAATAGAAGATATCACAGGATATCAGTTCCCCTCATGCCTGTTGCCTGAGAAATATTAACTTTCGTTTGTCACAGGAAACCTAAACTCAGTTGGTAATATTACACAAAGACTGAGAAGTTCACTTAAGATCACAGTACAGCTGTGGAGTTTTGTAGTTTAAAAACAAATGCTCCAGAGTGAAAATACAACAAGGACGAATAGTTCAGCATCTCACAGTGAAGACAAATGCCTGGGAACATATTTCATTAAAAAAAAATAATAATAAAAAAAAAAGTAGGTACTGTCCTACTCTCCTGCTGCATCCAAAGCTGACAAGAAATGCTGCCTTGATGATCCTTTTCCATTTGCTTATCTGACTAATAATGCAACACGCTCAAGAAATCCTGATGAAGTTGTTGCCTCCTGTCAATCTCCAGAGGCAAGTACGGTGACACCCTCCAGCATGTCACCAGATCAGACAGGAGAAAAAACAAAAATCATGCTTTGTGAGAAAGAAACAAATATATCAGACAATGCAAGAAGCAAGGTGGAGAAGGAGAGAGAAAGGGAACATCGCAGAATAGAATTTGGGCAGGGAGGACAACAGAAGAGGAAAAAGAAATCCAACATAAATTTTATGCTCAAGAAAGCACTTACTCCTTAATCACTGCTGTCTCAAAAATAATAGACTCAAGCAAGCTGAAGACATAAAAAGTCATCTCAGTTTTCCTAGTCAAATGATGGAAAAGTAGAAAGAAAAAAAAAATTTAAAAAAGTATGCTTTATAACTCAACAGTCTCAGTCCCAGGAAGACCCAAACAGTTTTCCACACAGTAACTGAGTTGTTCCATCTGTTCAGAAGAATTAAAAAAATTCATTATAAATGCCTCATTTAACAAGTTTGAGATTCTTTCTTCAGCATCTTTCTACCCTTAGTACAGAGACTAACAGTAGTATTCTGCCTTACACTGGGGCTGTTAAAATTTAGAAAATGGAAATACTATTTCCATGGAGGCCCCAATCCACTATGAAGTTTCAAATAGCCTTTGGCTTCCATGAAGTCTATGGATACTTGCTGTGTGTTCTAATTAATGGCAAATAAATGAATAATTATTGATACTGAAATCAATAAATGAGTTCCAGTTTCATAACACATTTTTTCCTCATTGAACACACCTACAGCAAGCCTTCTGATCGCTTTTCATTTCCACTACTAGTTAAAAATGAAGTTCAGTTTCATTAACAAAACATCTTTTTCCCCAAGACAAACACATTCCTGATTTGCCTCATATGAAGCAATAAGGACATTCTTTTGAAAAGTCTCAAAAGCAGTGCTGTGCAAAGGGTCACCCCTGTAATTCACTTCAAGAGGTGAGAAGGAGCTCTCACTTGTGCTAACACCCAGCAGAAACCAGAGTATTTCCTGCAGCTGTCCTGGAAAGAAATCAGGGAAGTAAGTGTCTTTATTTATTATAATATCTATAAATTTGATCTTTTTTTGGTAAAGATTTATATTCCAACACTTTTAAAAAGCTGATAAGAAAGTACTCAAATTTGTATGTGTTTCTGTTTGCATATAAAGACTGCATTGGCACATACATAAAACACGTACGTGCCAATTTTCCAGGAATTAAAGACAAAGTAAAACACCCTCTCCTCCCCATGCAGAGAAAGCTTCTGCTTCCCAGCACACACCTCACTGTACAATAGGATCTGATTGTATGATCAGTAATACTTATGTTTTCACCCTTCAACAGCCTGGGATGCAGATCTACAATTATTTCCAGCACAACATTTCCCGGCTGCGATTTTGGAGTAGGATTGCTCTACCAGACATTACACTCGATGGAAAGAGAAAACAGAAAGGCTGCCAGAGCCCTGAAGTTGGAACAGAGTTTGTAAAGCAAATCTAAATGCCAGGGCAGCTAGAATATTTCATCCCTCTCCATTTCTTTCCTCTTCTTTCCTGAAAAATTTCCACTATGTAGTCCAAGTAGTCTAATCATTACCTGGGGCTATATCTTGGTACTGGGCCTAATTAGTTAAAAATATAGCACTGCATTCTTCCCAAGCCTGCAATTAAGACACCACATTAATCTTAGTCAATAACTTCATTCTGCTTGTTTTTCATCCTGGAATGAAGATAGAGTGATGGACAGGTAGTCCTGGAGTCTAATCCTCTTTAATCCCACGGACACTAGTCTAAGGAAATGAGGAGGCACACTTGCTGTCCTGGCATGTCTCACCCCTGACTTGGAGCAACCAGCTCCAAGAGAGCACTGATAAGCATCTATGGTCTCTGGTCCTCATCAGTTTTTTCTACCAGAAGTTAACCAATTACATGGATAGCTAAGGACTAGCAGCTGAATAGAAACTATCAGCTGTTTTGACAGAGATTTATAAAAGTGATTTACAAACCATGGCCACAAAATAGTGATGCAAACCTCAGGGGCTCCATATCTTCATGATGTTCAGTCATTCATAACCTATGAAACATAAGCTAAAACTCACCCCTGGTGGTGGACAATGGGCATAAATTTTAGCAGGCTGACTTTGAAATGGGACTTGAAATAATTGACCTCTTACTGTTTTTCTCATTAAGATAGAGTTCCACAAAGATATAAGCAGGGAATTCTACCACATTGCAGACTCATCTCACTTTTGTGCCACTTGAGATCAGAGCTCTCTTGTTTGCTTGCAAGACCTTCTAATTAGTCACGGCTTTTGGAAAGCCTAAGTCACCCTGGTGATAAGGAAGAACTAGTAGAGTGAGGTAAGAAGGCTCAGCACTTTTCCCTGCATGTGCTCCAGCTTCTATCCCTCTCCTTTTCCATTCTGGTGCACCTAAATAAAGGGGATGCGAGGAGCTCTGCATACTTTAAACGGAGATGGAGTGCTGCTGCAGTCCCAATAGATGACAGCTATTCTGAGGACTTTGACGAGTTCAGTGTTTAAATGCTGCAGAGCCAGGTGACAAAATACTCAACTCTAAACGTAATTCAGGTACAGAAGTTAACTATCAAGTGCACCAGCTATGAAATTTGATGGCTGGCGAGTACAGTGACTTGGATTGGTTTGACCTAGCTCTCTTATTCACCCTTTATTAATTTTGTGGTGAAATTCAAAATATCATTCAGCCTTTGCACTGCAGTGTAGTAAAACCAACTTGCAATTGTTTTTTAATTATTTCCACTTCCATATTACAGCAATGGCAGCCTTTAAAAAAAAAACAAAAAACACCCAAACAAAAAAAAAAAACCCAAAACCCAGGAGGACTTACAGAGTTGTCTTTCACCAGAAGAGCACAGCATTGGATTCCTGCCAACAGCATTTTATGGGGATTCCAGGCAACAGAATCAGCCCTGCAAAATTTATAAACGACAGAAGGGATGTGGAAATTGCACCAATAACCATAGGTACTAGAGAATCAAACATGGCCAGTTCACACCGAGCAGAAAAATTGAATTTTTTTTACCCCAGCCCCCATAGGTTCAGATATCTCTCTAACTACTAGTAACATGTGTTTTGGAAAATGCAGATCTCGTGGAGGCCAACAGGCCACACAACTTCCACCTCAGTCCCTGGTAAATCTGCCTATAAACTAAACTAACTTACCTATGGATGCCATGAAGAAGTCTGCAATGCTTCCTTGATATCAAGGCTGAGCCACCCCAGGAAGCCTGTTGGAATATGTATAGAGACAAGACAATATTATTTCTATGAAGTTCTATTAATAATGCTTCAACTATTAATTTCTGAAGATGTTTTACCTCATTTAAAATTTAGTTTACTACATGATCATTGGGCTAAACTTTGCCTTTACTATCTTCTACTGAAATAAAGATGGCAGCCTGGGGTTATGCCTATATGTGAGATAGACTATGCTGTCCCTTCTCAGAAGGCAAGGGCATGAACTGAAGTGCCCTTGCATGACCAGAGCCATTCCTCATACTGAATCAGAGGTGTTTCCTCTCCCTCAACCTGAACCTAGAGCAGTGAGAGCAGAAAGCCCCATTTTGCATATCTTCTTCCTGCTAGCCATGCCCTTTCCAAGACATTCACAAGGGAAATAGTAGAGAATTATAATCTCTAATCAGGTTTTCTACAGAGTTTGGATAGGAAAAGAGAAGTCAGTGAGTAGGAAATAGCAGCATTTCTGTTACCAGCAATCCAATTGACATTAAAATGAAGACTCACCACGTCTTCTTCAGGTCAGCTAAGAACTAAACATGTGGTCTAAGAGTCATTTAAGCCTTCTTTGTATTGAGGAGCTCTCCACTGAAACCCCTTATTAAGTATCATCTTATCTATTCTAGATACCCGTCTTTGGGTGACACGTTTTGCAGATGTCTCTCTCCATAGACTATAGAAGGAACCCAGACAACAAGCTCTTATTACACAAGTTTCATTTCTGGGCAACTGGAGTTAGGGAAGGTGATTCTCATCCATAAATCCTGCAAGGATCAGGTTTCACCCCCCAGGTGCTGTGAATTTTCAGCTCTCAAGCAACAGTATTGTTTGGGAATACTGTTCTCAATATTCTCCAGGGGAGAGGGGAGGAGAACATGCAAACAGTGGACATGTCATGCAGTGCATTTAAGAAATTATTATTAAATATGAAAAAAAAAAAAAAGGATTTTCAATGTTCATACAGGCAGAATCCACTTAAGCAAATTCCCTGTGGGGTAAGCGAGGCTCCTCAGAGACGCACAGGAGGCATCGGTCCACAAAACATCTGGACTCAGTTTATTTGAAATAAAAAGATTAATATATTTGAGCTAATGAAGAAGGGGAAAAAAAGAGAAAAGAAAGTCATGATGGAAAGATCCCTGACCTAAACATGGAAAATACATGCTTATTTGGTTTTTGTCCTTTTTTTCTTGATCTATGAATTTAGCATCAGTATTTGCTTCATAGATCATATGTTAGGAATAAGATATGGGAGACAGGAATCATGAAGGCTCACAAAGGAAATGAAAGGTTAATAACTTGGCTTAACACATGTCATTCTCATTAATGCAGTACATTAATGAACCACATCATATTTTATGTCGTCACGCTCCTAACATCCTTGCTGAGGAAAGGGCTGCTGCTCAATCTACAGCTGGGACATAAGGTATGAAATTATTTGCCTCAAACTTTACAGTAATACTGTGGCAGAAACATAACTTGAAACTGGGTTTCTCCAGCTAGACCAAATTTGACATATTATGGGAAAACAATCAAACCGAATGTCTTATTCATAGCCAAATTTTACTCCTCTCATTTGATAATTAAATACATTCAAAACAGTCACTAAGTTACTCCATGATTTTTGTAATTCATAAGCAACTCACTTAAATATAACAAATCTTTATGAAAATCACATCCAAAGATGTGATTGGAACACTGTTTTGGAACACTATTACTAGATGTCCAGGCATTTCCAACCCCTTTTAATTTCTTCTTGAGCCACAGCACTACAAGATTAATTTGTGCTACATGATTCTTTACCCAGTTCAAAGACCAAGCACTTAGGGATCCAAGCCTGGCAAAACACAAAAAAGGAGCGAGAAGGCAACTAAGAAAATTGTGTATCACTGGCTTTTGTCTGTTTTTAAAGGCCTCTAACAATTGAAGCTGCACAGCTTAACCACTTAATTTGCGTTTAACAATAACGACCCTAAGGATTTAAAATGCCAGTCCTAAACAGTGTAACTTCTTGTCATATTTAATGTGTTCAGGGGAACAGATTGTTCCTTTTCTTTTTGCAGCAGCTTTTAAAGCATCTGTACAGTATTAAGTATTTTCTGTTTGTCTTTTCTACTTTAAATAACATGAGCACTTTAAATCTTTCTTCATTGGTCATAATTTCTGGGTATGCTTCTGTTTATCCTCACTGCTCTACTTTGTTCTTATCTTTCTCCTGTAGGTCCTTAAGCTTCTTGAAACACAACTTCTTTATTTGGACACAATCTAGATAAAGCCGATGGAGCACTAAGCAAAAAGAGACAATTATTTTCTGTATCTTCTTTATTCAATTCTGACAGACATTTAACTCTCTCTGAAAAGGCTTGCAATCACTGATTTGTGATGTACTGCAAGCCCCAGATCTGTTTCTGAAGATCTGCTCTCCAGCCAACAATCCCCAGCCTGTGTTTGTGCAGTTGATTATTACAGCTTAAACTTAGAGCTCCATCTTTATTGAACTGTAGCCTAGTTTTTCCACTTTTTTCTGCAAACTGTCAAGATCTCTTTGATTTCTAATCCAGTCCTCCCACTGCCTCTTGCAGTTTTATGTCATCGTCAAATTTAGTCAGCATATTCTTTTTCATCTCAAGTTAATAATGAAAATACCCAGACAGCTTCTAACCTAGAATGGACCTTTGTGGAATTCTACTCAAAATTTTCTCCCCTTGCAGCAGTGACCCCCTGGTAACTGCTCTCTGGGTACAATTTTCCAGCCAGATTTTTACTCACTACCACAGCTGCAGCTTGGCAGCTTTTCTCTGGCTTTCAGATGAGCTATTGCCAAGACACAATAAATTCAAGCGCTTCTCCTCCATCCCTAAGACTGGAGAAGGGAGGTAGATTGATCAAATGAGATTGACACATTTTGTTTATGACAAATCCAGCTGAGAGCAACGTAGCTCAAAACACAAAGTTAATTATTATAACTGTATCCCATGCAATGTAATGATAACTAGGTATGAGAAAACGACTGTTTCATATGCAACGAACCACTTAAAACTGAACAACGGGAATCACAGTGTTTGCAGTGTGATTACAGTAACTACCTAAGCACAGGCTAATAGGTCAAACCTCATTTTCTGTACTGGCCTAGCCCTAGAAAAAGAAAATGTCAAAGTAAGGTCCAGCAGGGAAGAAGTACTCATACATAGTATTTAAAGCTACACGAACACAATACATGACATTGGAGCTTGAGTGCATATTGATGATGCAAAACAAGTCATTAAGAAAGGCATCATAGATGTATGATAGAATGCAATAAGCAACTGGAATGTGTGTATGGCTACTATAATGTGCACAAAATAAGCCTGGCTATAGCCTCTGCACTCAGGCTGTTGAATGGCTTGACTGTTGAGACAGTTCAGGCTTACTGGTATTATCTTCTTAGAACAACTTTTTCCTTAACTCCCTTTTTGTCTTTGGGTTTGTCTCCATGTAAGAGCTTATCTAATATTTCTGACTTTATTGAAATTTATCTTCCCAAAGCTCACTGATTTTAGTGTTGATGTTCTGCCTTTTGCCCTCCCTAAGAATCATGAGCTTTATCATTTCATATTTAATGAAAAGAGTCTCCCTAAGGCAAATATATCAATGTTCAGAATCAGAAAATATATTCTGAAATTAGATACATCAGTGCAAATCTGGGAATAACACCACTGACATTCATATAAGACATTCTTATAGACAGCTCTTGAGATCATTTGCAAGAGATAATCCTGATTCCCATCAATGATACAGGAAAATTCCTAAATTAGGAAGAACTTCCCATTTTGAGTCTTTGTTTTAATTGCACTGTATCTTTTTTTTTTTTCTACAAAGTTACAACTGGCCCAAACGGCAGTACTCACTTGCTATATCTCAGACTGCATAATGTGTACATCATGCAACAAGCCAAGCCTTTCAGGGAAATGTAGATCCTCAAAGCTTTCAAAAATATTATATTCTTGCCTATAAGGCTAGAAGGAGGTAGGCTTGCTTAAAAACAAAGAAAAAAATCCAACTCTTATCTATGGTTTTGGTACACAATTTCTGAATGGCAGATGCTTGGTCTCACTGTATGTATTCACATACTATTCTAGTAAATCTATTTCTAATGGTGCAGTGAGTGAGTGAAGGTCACGTTATGAATTACAGTCTGCTCATTTTACCATAGCACATTTGTATATACACGTATGCCTGATGACACTTGTGTGGAAAGCTTTCAGTCTCTTTCCCACATACTGGTCTCATGTAAATACAGCTGGAAACTATAAACAAAACATAAGAAACAGCTATCCACTGAACTCTTCATAGAGCGTGAAAGGAAAGATGGCAAAAATGCTGACAGAACTCCCAAGAACTCTTGAGAGGTTCAGAACGTGAATCCCATCTTAACAGAATAATTGGTCTTCCAGACCATAAATACAATTTATTACTCTACATCTGTCCTTCTGCTAGGAATCAATTAACACCTGACAATTACAGTCACTGTTCAAACAGAAAACTGACTTTAAGATATTCACTGATACGTTTACCTTAGTTTAACATGAGGCAAAGCTGGAAGATGAAAGTTAATTCTTTACAAAATACTATCAACTGCCTATGAATTATAGTTCAGAATGTGGTCTAGGCTCATCCCACCTAACTTTAGTCACTCAGCTACAGGGAGGAGATCGGGAGACTACTCTGTCCTCCTGCAGCCACTGGAGATGGCTCCAGCCACATCTATTGAACTCACCCAAGATCCAACACAGATTTTGAATATATCTCTCTTTCCACCAACTATATTCAGACATAAAAGAGACAAGCACCTATGTGTGAATGCTGCACTTCTGTTGAAAATCTGCTGTGTTGCTCTCACCAGCACACTGCCAAAAAGAGGCTTTGCAGACACTTTAAACACTAGGGCTAAATTCTGCATCTTCGCCTCCAAGTCAATAACAAAACTTCTGACTCGCACATACAGCGACTTTATTTATTAATGTCTGAGTCATTTATTTGAAACACACATCACTGCCTACGTGATTGTTCTTTAAATACTCAACATTAAACAAACACTGTAAACATTTAGAGCTGCTCTAAAATTTCCCTTAATGTTGCTCCAGATTCTCTTCTTGCTCCACGGCTTTTAGTTTAGCAATTCTGGATTTGTGGCATTGCGATTATAAAGAGAATGCAATTTCAGAAAACAGGAAGAGACCAAGTTTTAGAAAAATACATTTACAGCTAACTCTTCCAGGTAGTAAAAAGGCTCGGTGATTATTCCAAAAAGGTTCATGACTGAATTCTAATATCCAAACGTAAAAGTATAAAGAAATGAGAAAAGCAAAATTTCTGAACAATTTAGGAAAACATAAGGTGATCTACAAGAAACTCAATCCTGTAAATATGAAACAAAATAATTTACGACTGGTTGAATCAGAAATACATCTGTATTTTAACCTGTATGAACCATATACCACAACTCTAATGTGTCCACTCTCCAAGAGAATTTGGGATGAATCAGGAGTTATTATTGTATGTAATCACCTTTGAAGCATTTTTAGGAGGTAGTAAGAAGGAAGAAATTGATTTTGAAATCATTTTGAAATATAACCTGACAATGAAAACATAGCTTTGACTGTTTGTCACAACCAAATTATTTGCTGGTTTTCAACACACAGAGAAAAATCAGAAAGAATTTCTGTTTTCTATGAAAAAACCAGTTATTAGAGCCCAACTTACTCCTACAGAGAAATATCAACAGTGAAAGAAAAATAGCAGTTATGAAAAAGCAACGCTAAACAAAACTACACAGTATACAAACTCACATCAACATGAAGCCAGAGGCCATGCTTTTCACATATATCAGCAATTTTATCCAGAGGATCAAATGCTCCCAGCACTGTTGTGCCTGCTGTAGCACAGACAAGAAATGGTGCTGACCCCTGCAATAGGATTCAAAACAAAAAATTGTCATTTGCACTGCTCATTTCCTCCAGTATATCTGCAAAGGTAAAATATAAAAAGGACTAGGAATGCAGAACAAATATGTGACAGTCTACATTTTGGTTTCCCAGCAGAAGGTACTGCATTTAAAAGTGATGACTTCAAAAAAAAAAAAAAAAAAAAAAGCAGCAGCATTTTCCATTCCCAGTTAACACCATCCTCCCAGGGCAGATTTCACCAGCTTCAGACTGTTTTGACAGATGCTAGTTTTGTCATGATCAAAACATTACAGATATTTGACATCTCTCTTTATACACTGATTTTCATTTCTCAGTCTTCTATACTTTACTACCATATTTGCTGTCAAATAAGAAATAAAGCTACTAACTCAGCCAGCAGGCTGCCCATGCAAAGAAAGGGCTCATCCCTGTAGGGGTTCCACCAGCGTTGTCTATACAATGCCCCCATTCTCTGCCCGATGAAGAGGAACCTTTAGTCAGAGAACATGATTTGCCTTAGGCAGCACTGGCACAGCACATACAGAGACTGGGACAGCCATCGCTATCTGACCCAAATGCTTGGTCTACAGCAAAGTGCTATTCTGTTGCTCCTCGTCCTGTCTAGAAAGTAGGAGGGGCCATAGACAGGAACTGAACATCAGAAGAGAGACCACTGGAAATCTCAGAGTATTGAAGTCAGACAGGTGGGATAAGGAAAACTATCATCAGGTTGCAGATTCAGACAATCTTCACAAGCCATACGTTTTGGCTCATTGCTTTCCCATTCAACTAACACCAGGGGTGAAATTACAATAGCAGATTAGGTCATGTACAGACTAGGTCATATACCCCTACAGACGTATGTGCTTGTGCCTACTTAGGAGCAGAAAACAAAACAGGGAAAAGAATTGGTGGAGTCTGCAACAATCCCATGAAATTAAGGGTATCAGCCCAGGCAATGACTGTGTGGTCTCACTTGCTGAAGAAACTCCTCTGCACATTTCAGCATCTGGCCCACAGCATGTCAACGCATTTACTGAAAAGGCACTGAAGTTATTATTAAATTGCTCAATCTGGGATCCTTGGAGTTCATTCACTGTGAATTAAATCTCTCAGCTGATGGAAGTCTCTCTGCTGATGTAATTCAATGTAGCTTCACTGAAATCAGACATCAGCTGAAAAATCAAACTCTACACGAGTCTTATGTATCTTCACTTCAGCTGAAATCTGATCTTTTACTAAAATAAAAAAGTGTTGCCACTTTTGAACATCTAAGTACAGAGACAGGCTTGATTCACATTTACACTCTGACAGTTTTGTATTTCTTTACAATATAGAGAATTGTTAGAATGGTATGTAATTATGATTTAGTTGTATTTTAAAATTTCTTTAAAAATTGCTAAAGCAGTGAGAAGTAACCTTGGAGTGAGTTTAAATCAATCCCTTACATTCTCAAAGAATTACCAGCCTATAATTCCCTTCTTGGTTATTCATTCCTAGTACAACCTACCACAAAAGTCGAACAAACTTACAAACCAGTTAGAAGCTCAAGTACAAAATACTTGCAAGTGACACAAAGATGTATTTGCTGCACCTGGTTTCTGTTAGCTTTCTCATCAATTTTCTCCCACAGCTCTATCAAATTCAAAGGTCCCCCAGCAGCCAGAAGGTATCATGACTGAATATGGGGACAAGTCCAGGCTCTCTAAAAATTCCAAAGTTTGTTACCATTACATTTTTCTTGCAAAGAAGGGGATTTTATTTTTATCCTTATTAAAAATTTAGTTAAATAAATCTTCCTGACTAGTTTCTCTAAAGAGGCTTAAGACTTTTGTTATTCACAGTCAGTGATCATTTTGTGCTTCTATCACTAGCTAATACATCCTCTGTTGTCTAGAGTCATTAGATTATTTACTGAAATGTCTTTCTATAAAAGTTATGAAGTAATGCTTTATCAATGACAGACACACTTGCTGAAGTTCTGATGAAATCAAAACCCTCCAATATACCTGTAACTTCCATTAAAACGCAAGTGAAATAGTGTTCTCCTATATGCCAAGCTTTATAACATAGTACATTTGGTTTTAAATTGCAGAGCACCATACCAAGGTTGACCTTTTTATATAAAAAAAAAATATCATAAATATCAAGGAATTTCTTTCAAATAATCATTAAATTCATTGTTACATCAACAAGTAAGAATTCTGTTTTTGCAAGAGCAAAGAGCTCATTATTCTGTCAGCCTGTTTCCTCTTGCTCCATTTTCCTTTAGTCCTTCCCCGGCCTCCACCCCACCAGCTTTCTCAAATGAGAAAGTACAGGTTGTCTTCCACAGGTAATGTGAAGTACAGAAAGAAACAAGCAAGAGTTTGCTAGGTCATTAGGGCCACCAAGTGTCAATAGCTACTCTGCCTAGCACAAAACTCAAAGAAGAGACAGTTGTTTGGCAGAAGATATATCTAAGATATATCTTAACAAAAGGCAGTGCATGAGAGGACAGCACTGCCTTTACTTTTCTATCAGCCACAAAAGTAGGTTTCCACACCATGGACATTACACTAATTGCTTGGTATTCACAGATTGTGGACTAAGGGCTGAGCTCTGAATCCTACTGCTCTGATAAAGTGGAAGTGAGAAATAAGGTGGGCTAACCAAGCAAAAAGATGCTCTGTGTCTTAGAACTCACATTCAGTCCTCCAAGCTCTCTAAAGTAAATGATGTTGACTAAAGCAAGTGCTGTCTTACTGCTTGTGGGAATGTTAATGTTGTTGAAATACACGAGTACATTTCCAAATGGTGGCCTTTGATTTCTACTTGGTCAAGTTCCTGGGGGAAAAAGAGGCACAGGATGGAATCTCTGCAGTCTTCCTACAATACTAGAAGGGACCAAATTTAGCACTTTCACCTTGTATCATAGCCTTAGAGACCAAGCCACATGCTACAGATCTTACTCACCGCAGAGGAAAATAGCTGCTGGAATTAACTGAAAAAGCTACAGTTTTCATTTACCATTTAAGGGAGACAAATACTGCACCCATTTAAAAAAAAAAAAAAAAAAAGTTCAAGACCAAAAAGAAATCCTAGAAGAAACAAGCTAAATACTTTAGGACAGTGTGATACTCAGGACTTTCATTAGTAGTAAATACCCAGTGGAATTTTTCTTCCTCATAAGAGTGTAAAACCTAAAAGCCTTAGTTTGTGGCACAAAGATTGCACCTGTAAGAAAGACACTGTTACATTAACTGCCCTATTTTGAAGATTTCACTCACTCGGTTTTCCTTCCAACCACTCAGACACAAGCACACAGTCTGCATACACTCTTCCTCTCTCCTTCATGCTCTCTCTCCCCCTCTCACCTCTTTCCTGGCCCGCTGGACTTGTTTCTCCAGTTCCTCAGGTATCATCTTACCTCTAAGGGACACAGATTTAAAACTTTTTCAGTTACATTCAAATAGGTTGTTTATGTACAGCTCTACTGCATTTTAAAAAGGTCCATAAAGCACAGCTATGGCTTTTGCTTGCTTACCTTTCATCTGTTCTGATGAAGTAAACATTCTCCGTACCAATACCCAGGAAGGAGGCTGCCTTCTTCATGGAGTAATGACACTGTAAATGAAAGAGGAATGAAAAACAAACAAACAAACAAATATGAGTACACAACTAAAACCAAAGAAAAATTCCTTAACCTAGGGAACAGTGACAATGAAAGCTACCAGCCATGACAACAGCATATCCTAACACAAAAAGTAATCTGGCAAAGCTACGCAGCACCAAGACCATCTTCTATTTAACAATTAATGGCACGCACTGAAGGCTGGGGAAAATAAGACATAAATAGATGTGCACCTGCACACAAAATGTGAGATTAAGAAAATAAAGCTCAGTTTCATACAATTTTTTAAAACTGGTTCTATATATTCTATATGAGAATGAAAAATAGAAATTTTGAAGTTTTATCAGAGAAGAATTAATTGTTTCAAAATGTTTTAATAGAACTGAGTCAAAAGTATCAATGAATGTAAGAGTCAGGAAATGCACGAGAAGAAAGGTCAAAAGGCTACAGAATTTAATAGCCTAGAAGCAACCTGTAGGTCTGAAAGTCCAAAAGCTCCATTCCTTGGAAACTGGACCCTTAATTAGAGTGCATTTTATGATATATGATATATAATTTATAATATTTTAAGATCTATCTATCACTTTATCCTTGTGATTTTTTCTATATGCTTTCTCTAAACATCAGCTGTTGTCCACTTAGGCAGTGGATACTACACTAAAGTGACCCTTGGCCTGATCCAGCAACTTTGTTCATTAGATCAAGGAGCTCAAGTCCCAGTACTTTCCAAAGCCTTGTGGTACAAATGGGACTTCCAAGGCTTTCAAAGCCCTATCTCTGCAAAACCTGAAAATCTTGGTGTTTAGATACCAAGGTTGTTGAACTGAACGTAGATCTTAGAAGCTATTACAAAAGCAAGCAGACTTTAGACAGGGCTTAAGCACATCTTCAAAAGTCTTTAAAATAAATATGAATTTTGCAAAATGTTTGAGTCGGGACCAGTTTGTATTTTCAGAAAATGAAGTTATTATTTCAGCAAAGTATTTTAGCTAGGTCTCATCACAGAGGCATCTTTGAATGATAACAAATATACACAGCCCACTTTGCACTAAAAGGGAATTAGTGTATGAAGCCTGTGAATTGAGTGTAAAAGATGGACTCCTTCACCTGCTCAAAAAACATCAGAAACAGGTATTTTATTAAATCAGATTGTGGTAAAATGGCTCTGGTGAGAAGGATACCCAAGCATACAATCCATATGTACTTTTTTAACAAGCTTTTCTTCTGTTAAACAAATACTCAAGTTATATCTTACCATATTTCCAACATTCACTTCTAGAGGATCTGCTCTATGGTGGACACTGTTAATCTAGCATAAGAATATTTTGTCCTATTCCAGAATAAGAGTATGCTGCTCTCAATTTAATCCATCTTTAACGTTAGCCTGGGAATTCAAGATACAGTAACTTTCTTAATCTGGAACTATTTTTAAATGTAAAAACCACTGTGAATAACTTGAAGCCTGCCAAACGCCTACACATTCATAGCAATGGAGTCAGCTTTGGGACTGTGCAGCATCTCATAGGACTCAGAATCTCAGAATCAAGATCATCCAAGCCTTGGATTACCACTGCTCTTTTCAAAAAATAAAGTCGGCTCTTTCTCACATTATTACTGAAGAGTTAAAATAACCATATTCCAGCAACCGTGAAGATGTCTAGAATTGTTACTTTTCATACAGGAGGTGAAGCCAGGTGGTTAATTAATTCCATTTTCTTCCAGAGAGTTCACACAAATGCAGTTACTGCAGAACATAATTATGAAAAATGTACAACATTTTAATGTGTGGGTATGAATATATTAAGGGTATTAAAGCCTGTCACGCTTATTTTGATGAGATGGATGATCTCAAAGGGCTCTTTTTCTTTTTGACAAAAAGGTTTCCCCCACTATCACCCACTTTTTAAATAACAGCATACAATGACAATACCTGATACAATCAGCTAGTTTTAAGAAAGCTTATTTTTGTAACACAACACATCCACACAGCCCTTAGGGGTCATTCATTTAGACGTCAGAATAATAAGATACATAGGTGGATAATTAGTCTTACATTACATCGAATTAAATCAATAACAGTAATAATGATCGTAGAGCTGCTTTGTGTTGTTCAGTAGAGCTTGGAAATGCTTTCAACCGTTTAGTGAATCACTTAAAATACAAGTTACCTCCATCACTGATTTCTGTCCGTTAGATACAGATGAAAGGTCTGAATCACCACAAATAATAACATTGCTCCAAATTGAGAAAGCAGTAGA
Organism: Nycticryphes semicollaris; assembly: GCA_013400055.1. Classification (NCBI taxonomy): domain Eukaryota; kingdom Metazoa; phylum Chordata; class Aves; order Charadriiformes; family Rostratulidae; genus Nycticryphes; species Nycticryphes semicollaris. Next base: position 880,171 of record VXBJ01004350.1, on the reverse strand, counting down.
CCTGCAAATTCAGTATACTAGTAGACAGGCAATCATTAAATCATGTATTTTATTATAAAAAAAAAGGTATGGGAGACTGGGCGAAAGATAAAAGAGGCTTGAGCCTCTTTTGAGAGATTATACCAAAAAACAGAGGGAAAGGGAAGAATAAAGGGAATATCAAAACAAAACAGGCTGCTACCTCCACAGGTACTTCTGCACCTCTTGGAAAATATTGTCAGGTCTTCAGTAGGACAGAAAAGGGACAAGAATTATACTAGTACATGGACTTGGAATATGCAGTCTTTGATGAAAAAAAAAAGTCTTTCAATTATATTCATTGAAAACAGACAAGAATTTCTTTTTCCCTGCTACCATTACTAAAAGCCATTATGCTAAATTACACCACAGCATTTTAAGAAAAAAATATACCAGAGAATATTTAGCAGCTCCAGTGCCAACTAATTCTCTTGTTCATAGTTCCCTTTCAACAACAACAAGGTATTATTTACATGTAGATTATACATATATATAATTTTAAATAATAAGTTTAAATATTGTGAGTTCAGATGACTCTTGCCTTGACTTTTGCAGTTTTGTTTGTTTGGACACATTATTAAATCTGTTCCCATTTGTAGTAAAAATGAATGCCTTTGAGCACAAGATCAAATTGGAATAGTGCATTTAAGATGTGCTGCCCTACTATTTTAACTATAGCTAGATTTGGTTTTCTTTCCCTAATAACATTTGCAAAGACAAGGTACTTTCCCCATGCACTCATTAAAGCAGAAGATAAATTTGTATTTTCTTGATTTTGAAAAGTTTCCTAGAAACATGATCGCATAAAGCAATTACATTATTATGAGATTGTTTTATTACTCACTTTTGTCTGTTGTAATTTCAACAGGGGACAGCATGGTGAGTTAATGTTGTGTTCTCTCACTTTATTACTTTCATGATCAAGCTGCACTGGGGAGGAATTTAGTTTCATTGCATCTAAAAAACTGCTCATATCAGCATGCACGTTTCAACTGTTTACACATCTTCTACCCTCAGTTACCTCAAATTTAACAGATTTCTACCTTTCAGTTCAATGCAATACATTCCTGGGTCAGAATAAGGTTCAGATGAGACTCAAATAGCAAAAAGTGAGAAAAGGGTAGGCTAACTACAACTGTATTAAGCTCATACAGAGCCACAAATCATGCCTCAGGAAAGTGGAATATAGCAATTTCTCTTACTACTGCTACTGGCTCAGGAGGAATCACTCCGTAATGGTCCAGCAAGAGAACTACAGAGTAGTAGCATAAACATTGTTCATTGTGTATCACCATAATTTTAAGGAGCTAAGAACTTTACTTGCAGGAAACAAAGCGCTTTTTTGTTCCTGAAGGCCAAACAGAGCATATGAGGATCTGGGGTGGGCCGTATATTAACCAGACACTTTCATGTTATCCAAGAACATACAAAAAATACACAGCTCCAGATCACATAAAATTAAGTCACTTGCAAGTCCTTGCATTCCCCTACTCTACAGCAAGGAATTCTTCCAGTCTGTCAAGTGCCAGACTGAAACTCTGGGACCTGGCAACCCAAGGCAAAAATAATTACATTTGAGCACAGTGTTGAAGCCAAGCCCTAAAATGACACAAGTGCCTTGAACAGCCATGTGCTTTGACTCTTTATTGATACTCTCTCAGTTCATTACAGCCTCGTGGCTTTTCCATGCCAACACTGTTCACCTGATTCACTTCAACAAAAAACACCATCTCCAGGATGATTTTGTTAATCATTTATGTGACCAGTGCAAAACATGTCTATGTCCTTCAGGACAAACACCAAAAAAAGGCAACTCAAAACAAAAATAAATAATATAAAATGAAGAGCGTGTGACACAATCACTTACATACTTTTGTTCAGTGGAGGTCATTCACTTAATATATTCTCAATAATACAATATATCTGAACTAAACAAACTTTTAAAAGGTAATGTTAACTTGAACTCAGTACAAGTGGATCTAAAATAAGGATACATAAATATGCACATCTCGTCCCTCATAACCATGAGTAAATGCTAGAGATCTTAGACAACAGTCCCAAATACTAAAAATGGCAGTTTTACAGCAAGTGATTACTGAGTACAACTGAGTAAGTTGGTGAATCAAGCATTTGTGATCAAAAGCATTGCCTTAAATAATTTAACAATTTGTTTTTCCTGGTCAGTTGTATGTTTTATGGTTTTGGCCTTTCTGGCGAAGAAAAGATACCAAAATAAATTTATCCTGTGAGCCAAATAAAATTTATTCTGTCATTAAATTAAATGCTTGTTTATTTTGGAGTAAGAGGCTGTACTTTTTATTTAAATCTTGGAATGAAATCTTGCAACTTCGTAATAAAAATTCTATGTGCTTCATCTCAAAAGCATTAAAAGTTTCAACCTCAGTTTTTTTCCTCCTTAGCTATTTTTTAAGATGTAGCATGATGGCATGCCATTTCATATACACACTTTTTAGAAAGAAAAAAAATAAATACATTTTGCCTGGAAAAAAATCTCTTTAGTTAGGACATTTGGATTCTGTTCCAAAATATATGTGCTGTCTTGAACAACTTACGCAATGCCTTCATCCCTCAGGCCTCTTCACAATAAGCCTCTCTTGTCTATTTACACTGCAAAATGTTTGGAGCATAAACTTAAAGCTAAGTTATTTTGGTAACTATATACTCCTTACTACCATAAGGTTCTAACTTCCACTTGGACCTTTATACAGAGGAGTCAGAACTAATAACAACTCTGTACTAATAAAATGATAAACTCTTCAAAAAATTTGGGTTAGATAAAAAAGCCTATTAAAAAATTAGGCTTGGAATAAATGTATGAATATAACTCAACTTTCCACAGGCAGTTTAAACAGATAACATTCAAAAACTTTAACACTAGTCACACATTTTCTTTTATTTAAAGAAGAACTGTTTAAAGATCCAGCAGGCTTTTCCAAAGTGCTTTCCAGTGGTTTTGGTTCTCCACCACAGCCAGTCTGTACTAAGACACAGGGCAGAGCATAAGCTGCAGAGGGCTATCTCACAGTGCCGCAAGTGCTCAGCTTATTCCCTATTAAACCTGCAGGAAAAAAGCTTTGACATCCAAAACCTACTTATGATTCCTGCTAGACTTTATGCTGTGGGAAATCAAATGCTGCAGACTTCCACCACATCCCACATATATTCTGCTATGGGCTTGCCTCACGTACAACCTATTCTTCTATCAGCAATTTCTAAGAGCAGGAACATCTGTGTTTGTGTACTGGAAGCAAGGAAGCTTCTGCAGGGAAATATATCACTGAACTTCTCCACATAGCTCCAATATTCCCCACCACACACTGATTTACTGTACCAGTCCCCCATCAGATAAGCAAACAATATAGTTTTGCAGCCATAAAGTTCAAACATCTTTTTTTGTTTTGTTCTTACCTCTTCTGAAGTGAAAAGGACAAGTCTTGGCAAACCTGAAAGCCCTTTTTCCTTTATCTCTGGACAAAATCTGTATCTTGCTAAGTTCATAGCGTACATGTTAGAAACGGAGCCACCTGCAGAGACATACAAATATCAGATTAGCCGTAGTCCCAGCACCTGTCTTGTGTCTGAGTGCTTGACTTACCTGGGAGGTGGGAGGAGGGCGGAAGAAACAACATAGAATTAATCCTTAGATGAATGCATCATAGCTCATTTCCTCCTCAAAAGCCTACAGACATAAAAAGAACTTTGGTCTCTGCAGGATGCGAAGAAACAGAGCAGGTTTGAACACTCTTTGGGGATATTTCCTGAAGTGTGCCCAAACGGAGCCCTCTTTGACAGAGAACACCCTGCAGCAGCTCCTTGCCATTTACACTGAAGCAGTGCCCGTTTAGCTGCCCACACCAAGCTCAGCTCCACCGTACAGTCTAGGAGACCTTTTGGGCAACCAGGCCCCAGAGTATTACGGGGAGAAAAGGGCCATTAAGGGGAAAGAAAAGAAAAAGTGAGTGAAATCAGAAGATCCACAAGGTAAGATCTGGGCAGGTTTTATTCACTTAGAAAAAAACAATAATAAGAAAAAGCCTTACATAAAACTAGTACAAAAAGGTACAATTTATTTATCTTTTGACAGTATCTCAGTAAGTTTTAATTAAGAAATTCTGCAGTAAAAGCAAGGAGTCTACCGAAAACACAAATCAAATCTGACATGAAAAGAATCCGTAATATTAATATATTTTAAAAAAAATAGGGAATTTTAGTTTGCGTATTTTTCTACTACTCACATGTAGACTAGAATTACTGACTTTGCTCTGGTTTTAGAGAAGGGGGTTAAATCCATTTGCTCATTTAATTTCTTTTCTCACCCCCAAATTACATAGAAAAGCTTCAACTTCTCGCCTAATAATTTCTTATCCAAATAATCTGTGAACTAATATTATTATGCTTCATTTTTATATCCACACAGTACTTTACAGAACATTTGAAAAGAGTGGCTTATCAAGAAGCTTAAAAAATATTTGTTTGGTTGGCCTTATCATAACATTTCAAAAAACTATCAAAACTCTAAGGAGTTAAACTCATGACACTCCCACTAAAATGAACTCCAGCTCCCCCAGTTGATGGGCAGGATGCACAGATCAGTGCCCTCAGGCACCACTGGCTGGTGTGTAAATCAGCTCCCTGTCTGTCAACCAATTTGACTCAGTCCAATGAGGCTGTTCATATTGCAGTTAATAAGGTCAGGAAGGGCATCGGTTACAAACAATTAAGTTCCACATAATTATATCTAATGTAGAACTGTTTTCATTCATCTGCTGATCAGATTCACAGAATTATTACTAGGGGCACATAGTACAGGCCTGGATGAAATAGTTGCGCACATGGGGCGTCAGTGGATTTTTGCATGCCTTTTCAAATATTCTGTATGAATTCAAATGTTCACAGAATTACTGTATTAGTTGATTCATAATGTCTCGGCTTGAAGTCTGAACTCTTCCTACCTGGATTAAATATCCCATCACCTTCTTCCCAGCCTATGAACTCAATCATTTTCTTGATGACTGCTTCTTCCACCAACAGAAACACAGGGGATACTTCGTATGTGTATCTGAACAAAAAATAAAAGCGCCATGATTAAGACTACAGAACTCATGCCACAGAATATTGCTTAAACTAGGTGAATGTTTCTTGCACCTTTCTCTAATCTGTCAGAAACTGACCACCATCAGCAGTAAAACTCCAGACTAAAAACACTATAGATCTGACCTGACCTAGTAGAGCAACAGATTAGTTCCTGACAGCATCACATTGACACTTCCATTCTCAAAGTAATACATCACAGTTTGCATTTAATGTAGGTCACACACTTAAATTTCAGCTATAATGACCTATTGCAAGCAACAATTACTCTTTGCTTAGGGTTTATATTTGCAAGTAAGCAGTGGATAGGTAACTATTTGCATTCAACTCTGTGTAGAATCCTTCAAAGGAAACAAACAACTGAGGAAGCCTGATTAATTCATTTTTATGCACTAAAAAACCCACCACAAAAGTCGAGGTTTAAAAGTGTTAAAAACAAAGGTTTCTTCTCTTAAGCTTCATCTCACAGACTAGAAAAAAGAGGGAAAGCTGTTATTTCAAAATGCATGCTACTTTGTCATCAAGGAGACAGAGAACTATACTTACACACTTGGATTCAGTGCTTCTGTAATGAAACGAGCCACTAATGAGTAATAATCTATTCCAGCATACAGCTGATTGAAAAATCTTGGATGACCTGAAAATACAGATGAAAAGCAAGCAATGACAGGATATACATGAAAACAGAATACATAACGCCCCTGGAGCTGAACTCTAATCACTAATCACTGCAAACCACAATTCATTCACTCCATCATTCTCTCAGTATTTTCTGGAGTTACTTTCCTTAGATTAGACAATCCTTTGAAAATAAATATAATAATCACTCTCAGGTCCTCAAACAAGGTTTGAGAGATGTAAGTAGTGCATTGAATTAATGTGGGTTATTCACGTTTTAGAAACCAAAAAAGGGGACAACTGAGTATACACAGTGGCTTTTAACAGTGGTCTTGAGAGGCCACAGTGGATGCTCAGCCAAATTTTGCTAAGGAGCAGAATACAGCAACCTGCCAGTCCCAGGCAGCTGTGCCTGTGCTCCCACCAAAGTCTCAATACTTTGGTATTGATGGAGAGAGGCAGTATTACAGCTTGGAAAAACTTGCTGCAGACTTAAAACAACAATTTCAGAGAATTTGTTGACCTGCCTTGAAACTTGGGGATATAACTAATTATCAAAAAAGTCTACACTATTGCTGACTATAAAAAGCAGTCAGTTCATCAGTGGGATCACCACCTAAATTTTAATCCACAGCATAGAGTTTTTACATGGAAAACCAGTTAAACTGTATGGCTCCATTTATATTATATCTAGAGCTTCAAAAAATATTTATACTTAGATTAAAGACTATTTGCACAGCATATTTTTATATACAATATCCTTTCTAAGGTGACATTGTGTGACAAATAAAAATATGAAGGCAATTTGCAAAAGCAAGATAAACAGAACACTCTCCAGTAAGTCAATAATTACATCTGCATAGTTAGCACACTCCCCCTGTAGATCAGTATTGCTGCTTTTCCATGGTTTTCAAAGGCACGTGTGCACTTGCAAAATTATTTTATGGTTTTAGTTTGTAGCAATAGTTACTGTAGCAGGGAACATGCCCTGGAAATGCACAACTAACTATATCAATTCCCACTTTCCAAAACACAGCCTAAGCTATGCCACATCTGAAATAACTCTAATCAGATCCACAGCACTATTTCCTGAAGAGATGTTATTCCTCCCTTTTCTCTCTGACTGAATTATACTACACGTGCTGCAGAAAGGTTAGCCAGAGAGAACTAATCCTGCAGAGGTGTGGGGTACTGTCTCTCTGAAACGCTGCAGGCTCTCTGCTCACAGTGTCTGGAACAGGAATTACTGCCTATCAGCAAATTAACACCCTACGAGAGTATTGCTCCAAAAGAGCAATAGTAAATGCAGGGTAATCATCACTAAGAATGTGTGAGGGCAATGATAGCGGCTCCACTCCTCACCACTCAGACAGCAGGAAATCACACACAAAGGTCCTTCTCCTGTCTGTTTTGCTAGACTGTTATATTGTACCCCTCTAGGTGACTTTCACAAGACTTCAAAATTACAGAATCTACCACTAATGTCAATGGCATGACAGGAATTAGTTCTCAATTAGTTTGCCACAAATACACATTTTTAGTCAAACCTGTGGTGACCAGCGTTCAGTCAAACAATTGAAACACAGCCAAATGTTTGCATACTTGTATAGGCGGGCAGAAATCAAACAATCACACCCCTAGTTCCCTGAAAGGTGACAGAACTTTGTAAACATTAGCCTGTCTTCCTAGGTTAGCATACAAAATAACTTCACTAGAAATCACATTCCTACTGGTTTTGACGCTGTACTGTATAACATCCCGGCAGAGTTGCAAGAGCTTCTGATGAGACTCTCCAGTGTCCCGCATTTCCAAGTCAAGGATCTGCTTCAGTGTTTCAGGGGCTCGCCATTCACAAACCTAGTGATGGGAAGGGAGGGAGATGCCAGCAGTGAACAGGTTAGCCAAGAGGAACAGGTTATAATGGTACAAGGTAAGCACCACATTCAGCACTGGTTTCACAACACTGCCATTGCAGTGCAGCATGCCACCAGAAAATCTCTCTGGTAAACTGGTCTCATGGGATCTTCGTTGTATTGTGTCTCGAGCTTTGTTTGATCATAAAAATCAGGGTGGGGAATGCTGGAAGGCAGAAAAGCAAGAGGCCTGAAGGTCAAATTAGCTAAGGATTTGTAACCACAGCATTTTCAGATGCTGTTCTGCCAAGCAGTGGGAGCAACCAGTGCATGCCCAATGGCAAACACGTTTTATTTTCAGCCCCTCTTCCCACACAGCTCAGAAGCAAAGGTTTTGTAAAACCAATAGAGATCTCATAACCTTGCCCTTTCACAGTGGTACCACATGTACTATTCCTCCTCCAGTACTAGTGACCCTAAGGAAAAAAAGAGTAAATTCCCTGACCCCAAACAAGAAAAACACTGCATCCATTTGTCATGTCAAAGAAACCGACCATTGTACCCTGAGACAAAAAAAACCCCCACATTATTTTCTGGCAAATATGTATGCTAATTATATTATTGAAAGGTGTTAGAATATGATCTTTCTTAATTTGTAAGGCTGTCTTTTTATTTCCAGCACGGACTAGAAGCAATTTTGAGGCTACCTAAAGTGCAATAAAATACAGCTTAGAAAAAATTGCTTTACTGTTCATTATCTGTGTTACAAATTCTCAACATTTTTTTGCTTTACCTTTTCTGTTACATCATCAGCTTTCTGGATGACTTCTTCCATTATAATCTTACAGGCTTCTTCCACAAACTTCTCTCCTGCCTTTGAGTCCATTATCGGACCATTTAAGACAACTCCATCTACCAAAACAGCATTCTTCTTCTTCTGGAGCATCTCCTGTTTGCAATTACCAACTGTAAGATAAATAACTCACCATTACAGCAAGGCCTAGACAACTAAATCATAAACTACAAAATATTCTTTCATTGCTGAAGATTTAGTCAACAAGAAAAAAAAATTCACATGGACTTTTCACATGCACATTCTTTAGTGAAAGAATCTTTGCAAATATAAAAAAAAGAACCCAACACGTGTTACTTCAAACCTAGATTGTTACAATATAGGTAATAAAAGCCTACTCTATTGTATCTACTGATTTCTGTAGCGTACAAATGCATGCAAGGTACTTTCCAAACGTGGAGGAAAAGACAAGTCTGTCCTAGAATATGATACAGCTGGATAAGCAGAAATAAAGTGCAAGATAATAGCCATTTTTCTTAGCTGAAAATGTTTCCCCTCCACGTCATCCCTCCTGCTCCCTTTTTTCATTACATAATTTCCAGTTTCAATTCCCACTTCGTTATGTTGCTTCTTCACCAGCACCAGACAGTCCTATTGCTCTGAGTCTTCTGCGCCCTCTGTGAAGTGTTTCACTGACCCACACTCCATGAAAATAAAACCTTTTGAGATTGCTGTCAGTATCACACACCTGTACTTCTCTCCTTTCCCGACTTCTGTTATTAAGAGCCCTCAGTCACTAATTACAGTAATTTGCTGTGCAGATTATCTTGTTTGTTCGCTTCAACCATGCTCTTTCTTGTCCCTCATCTATCCACAAGAAGTACTCTTCTGATGTGTTCCATGGACATGTTGCTACTTCCTTCTTTACGTTACTTCTCTTCCTTCTTTACATTACTTCTGAAAGCACATCCAAGATGCTTATAAGACACTGGCCAGCAGTGGCAACCACGTATCCATTTCATGTATTGATTTCATACGGCAAGATCAGGACACCAGTTTTAATCAACGTAAGGATAAAGACGAAAGTGAGACATTTGGAGATATCAAGGGAACAGACATTTGAAACAGTATAGCACTGAAAGGAGAAGTGGTAACTACCATATCCAAATTATCTGGGTTACAGACAGCACCCGTCCACTGATCCCACCCCAGAATAGCTAAGATCTATGAAGCTGAAACAACTTTCTCGTCTGCTTTACTTTATACTACAGTTAGAAATTACATAAGAAAGGCAGCTTTTTCACAAGTTTAAACAAACTACTGAATTTCCAGAAGACTGCCAGACACTGCAGTCTGACACATTCATTATATTTATCATAATTACAGTCCCTCATGCGCAGGAGGACATAGAAGAACAGCAATGGAGCCTAAGAAGGTGGATGACTTTGAGGTCCATTGATTGAAAGCAACCCTGTCAATCCCATGAGCTTTTATTTACTGATGACTCAGAGAAGCTATTGAGTTCGCTTCCATCTATGAGGACACATATGATAAACAAGATCAAATTCTAAAATGAGGTGGAAGCTTGGGCTTCCTGTAGTGCTAAGGACAAAAATGAGACCCTCACACTCTGCATTTATGAAATTACTTCTAATTTTAATCAAAAGGGACAATATATTAAATTTCACTGGGCAGATTAGCCTTCAGTACATTGTTACAGGAGAGGCATAAATGTTCTTGTGAGATAGATACAGAACATGCAGGTAAACAGTACTATATCTTCAACAGGCAAAGAGGGAAATCCCAGACATCAGAAATGTCAATTCTCATCATGCTTCCCAGCACCCCACAGCAGAGGCACTGTGCAGAAATCACAGCTTTGAAAAACTCTTAGAGTTTTCTCTCTGAAAACACAAACTAGTAGGTCAACTTTACAAGATTTAAAACTCCAAGTATTAACAAGAAATAAAGAATTGGAAGGCACCAGGTCTTTGGACAGACAGATCGGGGACTATTTTTGGATTAAGAGATAGTTATTTGATGCATAAACAGCTGCCTTAATAACAACAAAAAAAAATATATCAGCCTTGCTGTCTTCTGGAGATGCTAACTTTTCTATGTGTGTCAAAGGTGTATGTTTCTATGAAAAACAGGACAGGATCTGGAAAAAAAAAACCATTATAGGAGATTAATATCTACCACAGATACTGATACTTCCTTTTGTTACAGAAAGAAGACACAGAACAGCAAGAGAACTAACTCCTTCTTTTTTCTCTGCTCTACACCTCGGGTTTCTGATAGAATTAAATAAAGCTGTGCAAAAGCTTTCTATTGGTAACTCCATCAGCCCTATTTAAGATAATTTTCCACAGAGATGACATACTAGTACTTCCATGACTTCTAAGGATTCTGTGAAAAGCAAAAGCAGAATTTTACATTATTTTTTCTACCTAGATCCTTAGACGTCTGGGTGACATGTCTAACAACAGTTCCCTATATGAAACACGTCTATTCCGCTCTACACATAGTTTTACAGCCTCCATAGGACACTTTGTGGAGCCTGAGAAAAGACATCCGCTGGAAAATGGATGATAGCCTAAACCCAGTCCCAACATTGCTGCTTTGGGCCTCAGACATAGTCTATGAAACAGCAAGGCAAAGCAGAGGGGTCAGAAAGATGGGAGGGAAAAGAGCCTTCACTTCAACACCAATTTACCTGTGTAGGGCTCCAGCAAAGAGTTCAGGACTTAGCTCACAATATATTTCACGAAATAGTACACCTTGCAGTTATTTACCACTTTCTCAATTATTTTTTTTGTTATCACTTGCCATTTCAATCTGAACTTGCTGACCTAAATTCTGCCCTGAAACATACCATTAGACTATTACTGGAAATTAATATGAACAACTATTTTACAATCAGCAGCTAAATCAAGACTCAAATATACACATTTTCTGAGGTATAGGTGTTCAGGTTTTCCAAGTCACTATTTAAGAATACAGAAACAGACTCTAAAATAGACTCAGAAAACCAACTTCCAGAAAGCATATCAAATGCAATTTCAGCCAAATGGCTCCAGGCTTGAAACAGCACTAGAACTTTACCAAATGGAAGTGCTTCAGACAGGGAAATGAAGGATTATTGACTGTTCAAGACATCCTTCTGCAAAAGAGAAGACTCAATCCTGCTCCAATTGAAGGTAATAGAGCATTTAGCCACCGGCTTCAGCAGTAGCAGAACCAAGCCCATAACTCTCACATTTCATCCTGAACGAAATATTCCATTACAGAAGCCTAAGTATTTCCAACCAACATTTCATTTTTATGATCAATATTATTTTTCTAGCAGAAAACAAATTAATTGGAGCTGAAATTATGTAACGTTTTTCAGATGTTTCTATATCTTTATGTAAGCACTACAAAGTATTTTAAAAGCTGCATCTGTGTTTCCATAAACATAGAGAAACTTCCACTGCTAAATTCTTGCATGACAAAAAGAAACTGGAGCCTTGTACTTGGCACGTTCTGACAACATTTGCAAGAGTAGAATAAAATGCCCAGAAAGATTTACTGCTTGCAAGGAAAAGGCAAGAAAAAGAAGGGAGTGGTTGTGGAGGAGTAGCTTGTACTTGAATGCCAGAGCCAAATCCTCTGCAGTTTACCCTGCACTAGCACCACTATTTAATTGAAAGCAAAGGGCTGTATTTGACCAAAGGTTGATTTCTGCTTTGTAACAAATGCAGTAATAATTGGCAACATTAATCAGAAACAAAATTTAAACTCCTCATCCTGAATGATCTAGTCATTGTTCTTCGTTCAGAAGACCTCAGTATTTTCTTTTTTTTTTTTTGTCCAACAAAAAAAACCCCAAGTGTCAAGACTCCACACCATGTTTAATGGATTACCGTGGTGCCTTATCACGTATCAAAGCATTAACACATATACCTATCCTGTTCTATGCAGCTATTTGAGTCCCTTGGCATACATAATCTTTAAAGGCACTTCCGTGTCTTTAATCACTGCTTTCTGTATGTTTACAACTGAAGTAAAGCCACTCCAGTTTTAAGGCAAAATTCATTGTTTCTTAGTAAACTGAATTCCCAGGCCAGGTAGAGGTGATGCAGGTTACTTAGAATCCAGTATACAAGTTGATTTGTTATCCTGGGAAAGCCATTCATGTGAAGAACAAAAAAAAAAAAAAACAAACAACAAAGCAGGCTCATGCAATTGCCCCAGTACTACATGCTCCTGTTTTGGAGGTTTAAGGACAAGGCCTGTAAAAAGGCAACAAGTTGGGTCCTTCCCTACAAAAGGTCTGTGACAGACCCCCCCCCACCCCCAGGAATCCTCTGACTGTGAAAATGCAAACACGACCTTTATAGAGCAGGACCCCAGGAAAACAAAAGCGCTTGTGTCCAAGCTCAAAGGCCCCTGAATAGACTCTTTGAGCACACTGCTAGTACTGAACAGCAACCATACAACAAAGGGGTCCTATTCTCCATCCCACACCTGAATTTCCCATTCTGAAAGGAAAGGTTGGGAGGAGAAGTCTGGAGAGGAACCCCAGCGATGACAGGGAATGCAAGGTCTGCACTAGGAGAGAGGTTCTGCTTTCAGAGATGCTTCCAGAGTCCTGAGGGGGCACCCTTATCAGTTGAATGCTCATGACTTGTGCCCATTCACTTGCTACACACAACAGCACTAGGCAGGATATGCTAAAAAAAGAAAAGAAAAAGAAAAAAAAAACGGCATACAAAAGTTAAGAAATAAGAATCAGGAATGTTTATGCATCCAAACCTCAGGAACCAATGTTAATATTTAATAACAATTTCTTAATGCCCTAACCAAGTTCCTGCAGGAATGATTCATGCTGTAATATTTCCAATTAGGAAGGAAGGCTGTGGAGAATTGGAATTCACCTTGATGCGAAACTGAGAAACAGCAAATGCCAGCTATGAAATGGAAATCCCAACTCCCTGACCCCAATGAGATTCTCTCAGCTCACATGCTCTGATTTTTTAACATCTGCCAACAGTGTAGGAAGTTTTTATTTTAATCAGAAGGTGCACATTGATAATGAACGTTTAATGAACGTCTCTTTTTCTGTGGGAAAGTGAATATATTTGCAACATCCAAGTCAATCACGGGCACAGTGCAGGGGATAGCAAAGTTAACAATTTCAGGAGGCTGAGTTCAGACAGAAGTGACACATATATGTGACCCACATAGAATATAAAGAATTCCTGAGATTTCTCTGCTTCTCATTGGAAAAAACTGAACTGAAAATACAATTATTTTTTTTTTCCAAATGGAAGTCCTGCAACTTGATTTGAAAGAGTTCATGACAACCTGTAATTTCATGCAAGAACTATATTTTTAGTTATAATATAAAAAAAATTTTTAACTCCAGTCTTTCAAAAATCAACTAAGAAAGCAGTGATTTACTAAAACTAAGTTTTCTGGGATTCAATGCAAACTAAAAAGCAAAAATAGATGAAAAAGTTAAATTTAATTTTAGGAAGTTTTACCTCTACATTCAGGTTACAGTCAAAAACAACTTTTTGCCTCTCGCCTTTTCTTAACTTCATAAACACTTCTATATTTTCTGTTTCCTACGTAGGATTTCCAATTACTTCTCACTAATTTATGTCTAAAACATTGCTCTGAGATATACCTTTATTTGCTAACACAGGGAAGCTACCGCATAGTAAATTGGGATGTAACTTTCCAGCCCATTAAGTCTTCTGAACTGGCTCTCACATGGACATTCTTAATTTATTAGCATATTATCTATAGTAAAGTAGTTCAATCTACTTTCAAAATGGAGTAAGCTGCCTTGCACAGGCTATTAAACTGTTGCTGGTCACACCAGCAGGCACCAGTCACACAGACAAGGGACCTGGCAGGGCTCTGAACCCATTACTTCAGATCCTGCCTGCCTTGATTTTCCTATGTGTCATTTTGGGCAATCATTTCTGAGCTGCAAGAGGTCAAGCTGCTGGGTGACAATACACTGTGGCAAGTCCCAGTAGAAGACACTGGTAGTCCTTTTTGAGAGCAGCAGCCTGGATGATACCTGGTAGAAGCACAGATGGGACCACGCTATCAATGCTAGGGTTCACCAATGAGAATATGTGATCCCTGTCCCATCAAGGCAGCTGAAAGGGGCTCAAACAGAGCCCACACCACCTGCAGTGATCCCAGTCTTTCATTTTTCCTCTATGAAATTCATGGCAGTTGACGGATAACTTATTTGGAGGCTTTTTTGACCATGCCAAAACTTTAATCAGTCATCTGACATCAGCATCAGCACTGCAACCAGATACCAGGTACACAGAGCATTTGTTGCTCGCTCTTTCCTCTTCAGCCGGGCGTAGCAGCTTCTTAACATGATATATCAGCCCCAAAGGGGCTCAGTAATCCCTGAAGAACAGAGCAGGCCTGCTTGAGAAAAATGAGTGTAAGAAGCTCAATGAGACATAAGCTATCTTGCAGCGTAACTAGCAGAGGGACACCAAGCCACTTAGGAGACAACCTTTCTTATTGAAACCCTGACATTTGCCAATGGATAAGATCATATTTATGAGGCTTTTCAGCTTACATAAGGTGAGACATGGCAAAGGGCAGGGACGTCCAAGCTTTGGACCCAAAAGCTCTTCCAAATTATCTAGATTTAACCGGCTACTTTGTAGAGTTATTGCTACTTTGCTGACAAAAGACCTTGGTCACTGAGAACCACTTTTCTCATTGTATTTACGGCACTGAAAAACCTCTGGTCCAGCAACTTTCTTTAAAGACACTTCAATTTGCTGACACTTGACAAGTTTTTCATTTCAAAAATCAAGATCACATATACTCAAGAAACAGACATACATACTTTTGAACCAGGTCAAAGTCATCTTTTATTACCCATAGACTAGCCCTGACAATCATCATCAACAGAAACAACCTCCACTGACATGCCACAAAGCAACAACCATTTACCTTTTATATTTATTATTCCCTTATTCCACATGTATAAACCCCATCAATGTTAAAATAAGATAACTTGTGTGCACAGATGGGAGGATAAAAAAAAGGAGGGAAATGGCCCCAATTTAATCATGCCCTGCTGAGTATCCTTGAACTATCAATGCTTTACAAACAACTACCTCCAACAGCCTCTACAGTTTGTGACATGAGACAAAGTGAAAAAGGATGTAAGATGTTTAACTTTTGATTTTTGCAAAGCCTGAAGAGGTGGTTTCTGTAAACATTCGAGATGAGTATTAGGACTGACTATCCCATATCTGACTGCAGGGAGGGAGTGGGGGGAAGTCAGAGAAATACAAAGCCATCTACTTCAACGTGTTCATTTTGTCTGTCTTGAACATATAATAAAAGCTTATGGAATACAAATAGTCTTTATAAAGAAGCAGGCTGCTTAAAAGATCAAGGTGGGGAAATTAAGGCACATGAAATCTAAACTGTTTAACAGACAATAATAGCTAAATCAGTATGCAACAAGATATCCCAATGCATTAAAAAGTGACAATTCATGGCTGTACAAGTGACAGCTTAAAAATATGCCTTCATCAAGAATGAAAAATTATTTACTGAACTTCTCAATTGTCAAATTAAGCTTCTCAAACGTTCATTAACAGCCAAGAAAATTACTACTAATTTTAAAGGACAATGAACACACAGAGATGGCTTTATTTGATGCAAACTTCATTTCTTGCAAACCTATTTTTCCATTCCTCTGTTGAAGTGGTATTACCGGAGATCCTCATATCTTTTTTATCAGATAGATTTATGACACAGGAGAGATCCTATCCCTCTGCTCTGACCAAAATACTAACCCAAGTGTCACATTACCAGAGCCTTAAAGTCACCCTAACGTCCAGTATGTTTTACCATGCTTCACATTACACCTGTTTGAGATAGCAACACAGCAACCTCTTACATTAAATAAATGCTTGCTGACTCATCTCCATCCCTGCTCTGCTGGCAGGCACAAACCACATAATGCCCCAAATATACCATATACACAGCAAGCTGCCTGCCAGGAGTTAAAAAGCAGCATATTGCATAAATGCTGGCTGCTTCCTTCCTCTTGTGGTTTCCAGCTACAGCTCTGTTTGTTGTACTTGATGAGCTAGTAACTTGCTTGAGTCTCTGCTTAATAGACTCAGCCGTTATGCCCCACAAGGGAACATCTCACCATTTTTTTTTTCCTCCAAATACAGAATTCTCCAGACTTTCTCTATGCCAAAACAATCTTAGAAAGCTACCCTGATGCCAAATGACTGAAGGATATGTGCAGTCAAGACCCATTTCTGTGACTTCGAGTAGGAATCTACAACTTGGTCTTCACTCGCTCATGGGATTTTGCTGTCTTTTGTGTCAGTGAAGGCACAGCCTAAAGAATCCTCTTACCCACCCCTGCATAGTCAGCCAGACTACCCTTGTGGACAGTGGTGGCAACATCTGAGAAAAATTAGACTCAATTAGCAACAAGCGAGATGGACCTCACAAGTGCTCACTTTCAGATACGTTAAGGGTGTTTAAAAAAAAATGTCACCATGCAGAAGTGCTCCCGCTGCCTTCACAGCCAACTCCAGTCACTGCAAGGATAACTCTGCACACTGGGAAATACACCTAAGTCTTCGCAGCAACTGTGCCCACTTTGCCAGCTGCTCCAGATGTGCAGAGCAAACACAGTGCTACTGCTGCAACAGACCCTTCAGTCTTTTTCTCCCAGACGCTTTCCCATACAACCTTAACAAGATCCAGCCAAGAGCACATCAAATCAGTACTGGATGGAGAAAGACTGCACGTATCACCCCAGGATGATCTGGTCTTAAATATGGATACACACTTGCTAGGTAAAAAAAGCTTTCAGGAGACAGCAAAGACCTTGCTGCCTGAAGAACCTGAGCTTCATTTATCCAGTGGCTCTCAACAACAAGCAAAATCTTTCCCAGATCCCAAATTGCCTAAATCCACAAATAATCAGACTAAAATCAACATCCCCAGCAAAGGCTGCGGTGCAGCACAACTCCCTTCACCCAGTGTGAAGCTCATTCCCCAGACAGAAAACACAGCAAATCACCAAAGGTAAAGAGAAGAAGAGGGAGCAGGGAGACTAACGAATTTCTGATGACAGGAAAGCAGGCAGAAGTTTTAGACACTACACACTAGGAAGGCAGAGGTACTGAAAAACCTGCAGCAACAAGGGTGGGGATCATATTATCACTGGACTCATTCTGTCTTGCCAGCATAAGCCAACGGTTTTGGAAGGAAATTAGACTTTTGGTAGCATACTTTGGACAGTATTTGAACAAGAACCCTTACTCAGTTGAAGGGAACACCAGGATCTCAGTCTTAGTGAGTAAAAGAAGCTTATCTTTGGTGTTGCCTTGGCAGAGGATATTAAGATAATCTGCATCTGAAGGGAATCACTTTTGGATCTGCTGCCACTCATACAGTACTGCTGCTGCTACTTGTATGGTACAGCCTTAAGTTACTGTGCACCCTAGAATATATCTACTGCATACTAGAGTTGTCATGTAACTTTATAAAGCTCATTCAATTTACAGCAAATTGAGAAAAAAGTAATTACTGTCCTTAAATATTAAGTCTCTGGAGTTCTTACACTCTCTCAATTTCAAATATACTATATCTACCTGGAGATTTTCCACTGATAGAGTGCTAACGTCACCCACCAACGTGAAACACTGAACTTTTGGGAGACAAACTAGGAGAGTTTCTCAACCTAGAAATAAAAACTTTTTTTAGTATTTCATCCATTCTTAGGGTAAAAATAAAGAAGAATATTACATTTCAAGCCTTTTAGACTGTTTTCATAAAAGATTCCCAATTTGGGGGAAGTGGAGAAACTCTTATGCAGAATATTGACCTTGTGGAAGAGAGGACTGCCATCTGCAAATACATCACTGTTTCCTGACTTAGCAACCAGCTTCCACTCACAAGACAAAGGAATTCCTCATTTCTTAACCTTGCAAATAATGGCATACCTGAAGCAAGGCATACCACAATTTAGCCTCCTTTCGTTTTCAAAGCTCCTACAGAAGTCTCGTTATTGTAGCAGCCAGTGGACTTCCATGTTGCCAAGTTTCATAAACATACAGTCAACTTTTATTTTTCATTACATAATGACACAAGGCCTTCCAGTTAACACTGGTAAACAAGTTAACTTCATAACAGATTTATAAAACAGGATTCACTTCTTCCTCAGATCTTTTGCTCCAAAGCAAGCCATCATACTGCCATGTCTGTTTTATTCTGGTGCCTGAAAAAAAAAATTTAAAAAAAAAAGCACCACTCTTTAAATATCCTATATTTCAACAAAAATACTGTGCTGCGATGCTTTCAGCACACTTGTTGCAAACCCTACACCTTTACGTAATTGCTGCACTTGAACAAATGGAGGTTATAGATATTAGATAGATATTTCTACAGGCCTCTCTCCTTATTTCCAGACGTTACCGGGGAAGTTTCAGAGCCAGCAGGAGCCCTTTGCCAAGGCAGCCCTGCCTCTCCCGCTCCTCGGTTGCGAACCGACCCTCTGCCCCGACGTCCCCCTCCTCCCCTCTGGTAGCCGTGGCGACTAGGCTCCGGGAGCCCCCGCCAGCCGGCGGAGGCAGGGATTAAAAACCCCGAAGGGGGTGAGAGACCGAGGCGATTCCCTCCCCCGAGCCCCTCCACCCGACCGAGCGCGGCGGGAAGGAGAAGGGGAGCCTGGCCCCGTTTACCCTCCATCTCGCCTTCGCGGTGGGAGCCGGGTGCGGACCCGGAGTCACCTCCCCAGCCTGGCCCTGGGCCGCTCCCGCGTCGAGCCGTCCTGTGCCCAGCCGAGCCCGCAGCCCTCGCCCCGCAAACCCGCAGCCTCCCGGCCACTGCCTCCCGGCCGCCTATTAATACCCTCGGCGCCGCTGGCCCGCCGCCAGCTGCCTCCTCCGGCGGGGAAAGGAGGGGGGTAACGGGGCACGGCCGGCCCCACCGAAGGGCGGGGAAGCCGTCGGCAGGGTGTCCCCGCCCGGCTGCGGCACATAAGGAAGGTGGTTTTAATGCCCGGGAGCTGTCCTTAGTCCCCAAGCCGGGGGCTCGTCACTGTCGGCTGCTGGTGGCAGGGTTTGTTTCGGTGCCTCAAAAGCCGGTTGTGGGGAGCCAGAGGCGGCTGCAGGGACAGCACATCCCTGCCCGGCCGCTGCTGCTGGGCAAAGCCTGGCCAGGCACCACCGGCCACTAAGGTCTATTTTAAGGCCTCCAAGTGAGTGATGGCTGACCTCCTTATTCCAGTTTATCCAGGACACCAGCTCCATTCACAGCCACACGGGTCTCCTTAATGCTCATCTCATTCTTACACAAGGCACTAGTGCTGTTGTCACAGGAAGATCTGAAAGTGTCCAAAAATTCACTACTAAAGGCCCCTAAACCTCGTTGGCCTCCATTAAAATTCAGGCCTGACTAACATTTGGCAAAGATTTTTGGAAGCTGGTGGAATATTCAAGCGTGAACTGAATGATCGTTCGTGTAGTAATAGTACAAGGGGTAATGGCTTGAAACTGGAAGAGGGGAGATTTAGATTAGATACTAAGAAGAAATTCTTTCCTGTGAGGGTAGTGAGATACTGGAACAGATTGCCCAGAGAAGATGTGGAAGCCCCATCCCTAGAAGTGTTCAAGGCCAGGCTCGATGGGGCTTTGAACAAACTGGTCTGGTGGGAGGTATCCCTGCCCATAGCAGGGGGCTTGGAACTTGATGATCATTAAGGTCCCTTCCAACTCAAACCAGTCTATGATTCTATATAATATCTTAAATTTTCTTGCTCGTGAGGAAACAAATTACCTTTTCTAGCTTCAACTGCAGCCTCTACTAAGTCATTAATAACTTCAACTTGCAGAAGGTAATTTTGTAGCCCAATAGATATCCTATGCTGGAACAGATAAGTATTTGAACCTCATTGTGATAGATAAAAATGGTAGATATCACTAAATTAAAAGTTCGTAGTGGCCTGGGAACAAGTGATCATGGCCTGATTGCATTCCTCATGGGTGAACGATGGGCAGCCCCAATTAAAACCACGTGTGTCTGCTGCTTCAAAAGACTTAATTTCCAGAAACTGAGAAAAACAGTAAGTGGAACTGACAGGGCTAAATGGTGAGAACTTGAAGAATCTATAAAACAGCCAAACCACTATGATTTTGAAATCACAGAAGGCAGTAACTTTCCCATGAAAGCTCAAGGTGGCAGTCAGAAATAAAATGGAAAACAAAGAGAAATTGTATACATTACAGTTTATACAAGTTACAACACCAAAAATTGATATGGGAAGTTAATAGTTGGGAAAAAAATGTGTGGCTGTAAGAGCTAGACAAACGAGACATTTTAAGTGTGTTAGGAATAAAAGAAAACCCAGTGGTGATACTGGCCCATCAGTGAATGTAGTTCATAAGTGGGTTTGTGCTCATGTGGAAAATGTAAATATGTTCATTAAGTACTTCTGTGCTACAAAAGAAACAAGTAGATGGATCTCAAGAGGACAATCAAGAACTGTTCCAGCCTGATAGTAATTAAGAAAGACAGGATTCATGACCATTGTCTTACAAGCAAACTTAGATAACTGTTATTTCCAGTTACAGAATAGATATCCAGGCTCTTTCACCTTTTTTAGCAAGTTTTGGAACACCTGTGAAATTCCAAAAGGGTGCTAACATTATACCAGTAGCCAAAAAAGGGCAATTGCAGCGACAGGAAAATATAGGCCAACATCAGAACTCCAAATAATAATGGGAATAACAGATGTAATTTAAAAATATTTCAAATAAAGGAATAGAAGTAATTCCTGGTATTTTTTTAGGAAGACCATGTCTAATCAAATTTCTCTAAATTCAATCTCATCACTCTTTTATGAGATTGCTCATTTGAGTAAGAGTAAATTGGTGATTTAGGCTTCTAAGACAGTCGGAAAGAAAACATAGTATCCCATGCTAACATTTAGGCAAGTCTTACTCAATTTAGCACGTGCATTAATGACTGATGGCAAAACATAGCTGACAGTAAGGTACCTTCATCGAACTAGTGTGTTTCTGTGAGGAGGGGGTCACATCTGAAAATGACAAGAAGAAGAGAGAAATGGTAAAGGTAACAAGGACCAAGCAACCACATGGAGTAATCCGAATTGAGTGGCAAAATGGGCCTTGTCACATGAACTACAGTTACTATAGCTACATCCATGTAACAAGCATGAAGGATTGTAGGTGCTGTGTACTGAGAGAGAGACAACACTTGATGAAGAAGATTTAGGGGTTGTAGTCACCCACTCATCATAAACGTCCACTAACACTGGTAACAGGGAGGATTAATCTGCATCAGGGCAGTAGGAAGTAGGGGATGGATGTATCACTGAGGAGACCAATCTTGAATACTGTGTTCCTGCCCATGTTTTGAAAAAAAAATGTTGAAAAATTGTAGAGGGGGCAGATTAAGAGCTGAAAGTGTGATTTGAGAACTGAAGAAAAATGCTGCTAAGTGAGACTTAAAGAGCTCAATCTGTTTATCGTATCAAAAAAGATTGACTTGATTACAGCATATAAGTACCTCTATGGAGAAAAAAAATACTGAATTCTGAAGGGCTCTTTAATCTAGTTGAGAATGCCATAACAAGAAGCTGTGGCAGAACTGAAGTCAGACAAATTCAAATGAAGCACAAATTTTTTCTTTCTAAGGTGAAAAAACATCACTGGAACAAGCTAACAAAGACACCAAAAAAATTTCAATGGTTTTATATCCCCGACCAGGACAAGATGTCTTTCTGGAAGACAGATTTTAGCCAAATGCAGGTTACTGCCTTCAGTGCTTGTACATGTGTGAAACGTAATGACATAGAATAGGAGATCAGACCATATGACTAAATAGTCCTTTGTGATATTATTTCATTATTTCTTGTTAAGCTAAGTAAATATAAGAAGGGGTAGCTACTGGTGAGCAACTGCTCAAGATCATATTCTTTGTCAATTGACTGCAATAAGTATCTATGAAAAACATGACTATCCCAAGTGTGTAGGATTTTAAATGATCGCAGCACATGAGACACTCTTGGCAATCAGAGTATGAAATATCAAAAGACAATCAACCTTAGTCACCTATTTTCATTTGTCAGTGTGCTAAGCTGATAAGATCTCAATTCATCTGGGTCACAAAGGAGCTCAGAATTGCTTAAGAAGCTGGAGGAAAGGACAGAAGCATGAATCCGTTAAAAACACTGGCCATCAGACTTAGGTAACATGGTAATTAAACTGCAAGCTTTGAAACACTGGCAGACAAACCAGACAACTAATTCTAATGCAATATTACACTAGTAAATATACATCAGTTTTAAATATTTATGGATTTCTTGCCCAGCTTGTGCATAAACGAATCAAGTTACCTCACCTGAAGCTATGATCCCCCATAATGAGCTGTGGATGCAATGAAGACTAAAAGGTTTGACACTGACAAGTAATACCTACCTCTCTGAAAGCAGCCAGGACCACACAACTGAATTGTGTTGCACATAAACTATTAAAAACAGTTTTTAAACATTAATGAACTAACATTCTTCTTAAATTGTCGTATTTTCCAGGATGCAAACCTGCATCTTTTCTCTTCTGTTCACAAAGTTGGCATGACAATGTTTAGTTCAGTGCCCTTTCTGCTCTTATCACCTGTCCCCTTCCCTGAAGTCTGTTATGTGGAGACACCACCTTTTCATCAAGGAAGGAACCTCCTCTAAACTGTGTAGAAAACTGATGGTCATAAACAGTTACAACTAAACTGTAGAATAAAAATGCCTTTCTTGCTAAAGGAACAATAAAGTGGGACAAGGAGAGTTCATTTTGGAAGTTTTTTTGATTCTGCTACCTCAACACTTGAAAAAGGGTAGCTTTTCAAACAAGAAAATACTATCCAAAAGAGACTCAAAAGCTTTGAACTGTCTAATTTTAGTGGTTCCGACTTCTGGAAATTATATACAAAAATGCCAGGCCCTTCAGACGGTCTTAAAGATAGAAGCTTTCAAAATCACCAGATCCATTTGCAAATCTAATTTGGAAGCTGCATAAAGTAGGGTCTCAGCTCTTTCTCTGTCTTTTCCCCAGGAGAATCTGTGGGGTCCATTTTTAGAATTACAAAGAATTCCCAAGTCCAGATGAAGTAAACAAAAGCTGCAGTATCCCTGCCCTTGTGAAAATCAGATCCTGGGGCATTAATGATTGAAGTGTCATGGTTACCTTTATTGGTATCAACATCACCTATGGAACTCAAACATTAGTAGTCTGGTGCAGGTAACTGAGACTAGGAAGAAAAAGCACTAAGAGGTTGAAGGGCATTCATTACCTTTTTGATGCCCAGAGGAATAATGTTGCTGTGCTACCAGAGGGCAACCAATGGTGAAGACTGATCATTCTATACAGTAAAGTGAAGAAGTAGTTAGGCTCTCAAGTTGCAGCATCTGATGCCTTCAAAGGAACAATACTACATTAGCCAGCTGGAAAAACACATTGTTGAGAACAGCAAGGCTCAAAACTACGGAACATCAGTAGGTGAGGCTCAGACCCTAAAGGCATCAGCAAAGACAACGAAGCCAGCAGAATTCAAGCAGCAAAATATGGCTACAGAACACTTTCTGGAGATTATATTCTGCATATAGAGGCAATAAAATGTCATTCTCTTGAGACACACATAGGTATCATACACACTCTGAAGTCTAGATGGAACAAATCACGGAGAGCAGTTCACAAGCAGCAAAAGCCTCTGCATCCTTTGGAGGCAGGGCAAGGACCTGTCAAATGCCAGAACTCACAGCTCTCCTTGCTGGTGGTGCCAGGGGCAGGATGAGAAGGAGACATCAGGTTAAAAGAATCAGAGGCACTGAAAGGACATCCATCTTGGGCCTGTGGCAACCTCATGTTGCTAGCTTTATCCTCACTTGCTGCTCAAATGGAAGCTGGCAAGTTTTTTGTGGTTTCATAAACCCAGGTTAGATACCCATGTTGTGCATTTAAATTATTCAACCACATCTATATTTTCCTGAAAAAAAAAAATAGTGGAATCCAAATAGGGCTATTTATAACCCTTGAACATGCAACATTTTAAGACTAACTTTTGTTGATTCAAGTCAATAATGATAATTACAAATCTGGCTGTTATTATTCTCGTGTTTAATAAAAGAAACCTTGCAACATACATTATTAAAGGGTAGACTACCTAAGGTGGCTGATCTCAAAATTGTAATATGGTTTTTGAATAACTGATGTGTTCTACATTTTCCTTTAATCAATGTTGTCAAATCAGGTCATGTCATCTCTTCTCTAAAGCTGATTTTGGTGGGAGTAAAAAAAAATTTAAAACCTCATAGGAGGAGGAACCTTGCAGGATCAGGGAATCAGCATACTCTTTCACCCATTATGCTTTAATCAAATGTTTTCCTGGTGTAGATATGTGCTCTAGGAAAGATCCTCATGATAAAGTAATGCTCAACAAATCTCTTTACTTGGGTTCATGAAGTCACTTGCCCCTTCTGTAATTCAGAGGGATTAAATCACTCCTGCAAATTAAAAATAGGACGATCAACCGATTAGAGCAGGGCTTCTGTTTGCTATTCGAATCAGGCAGACAAAAGAGGGAGCAGAAGCAATAAGGAAATCACATTCTAGAATTATAACAAATAAATGAGGATATTTCAAATCTCAGATTCTAATTTTATCTCAAAATCTCATTGATTACACAGAAAAAGACATTACAAGCTTCATTCTTATGGTTTATAACATTACCGAAGTCTTTTGATAGCCTTGTAATTCACATTTGCCTGTTTCATTGTGTTCTAGACAGAGAAGGCTAGGGGAAAATGGCTAATAAAAGCAAGGTGTTTTCATCCTTATTATGTGTCTGTACTTCATGTTTTTAATAAACAAAAAGATACTAGAAGGGCATAGATATTTTTTCCTTTTTTTTTTTTTTAAATACAAGAATTTCTAACATTCTATTTTAAGCATAGAAAGACAAAGGGAATCACAGAGGAAGGATAGAGAAATATTAGAGAAACTCCAGATTCTGCTCTACTGCAGTCACCGCAGCTAGTGTGGGTATATATGAGCTATCTTTAAGCTAGCAAGCTTGCTTATTGCTAAAGAAGCAGGGAAAGCAACAGAACCCTCAAGGCAAGCTGCAAACTCTTCCTCAAGGCTGGGTATTTGGAGCGTGGCTCACACAGAGCTACACACTGCTGCAGCCACATGCTTGGGGTTGTAACAGATGATCGTACAGGACAGATCAAAGATCAGTCCTTGGTTCATCTTGGAAATTAGGAGATAAAATCCACGTATGAAGATTACAAAAGATGAAGGTGCAAAAAGACAGGGTTTCACTCATCAGTCAGCTGCATTGATTAGACTCTGCCACAGTGGATATTTTCCAAACATCTTTCCCCAAATCCTTCATAGATGCTTTTGAATTGGGGTTTGCTAGATATTCTGGAGACAATAAATGCTGAAGAGCACAACAGTAGAGGTGGCAGAGCAGAGAAAGGGCAAACTATACTTTCATGTTTTGTAGTGTAAGAAATCTTAAGAAATCCTTATATATCTAGCTTTCCACACAAAGTAGTTTGCATGTTCGTTCCCCAGCCAAAAAAGAATTGATCTCTTCTGATTTTCCCAAATAATAAAAACTAGGAAATTTTGAGCAACCTATGTGCCATCCTGAAATAGCTTTGTGCCAAAAGCTGTAACTGTCACATTAACAAGACATAAAATAAAAGGCATGACTATTGTTTCTAGAATCAGGGGTTTTGTTCTTTGTAACTTGCAGCCACCAAAAGGTGGCGTGAACCTGAAGAAATGCACTCAAACAGGTCTAACTATCCACCCAGTGCAGGGCATTGTGTGGTACCATTCCAAGGCAGATACAGATACCACACAATATAGGTAGAACACATCTACATTGCCTTCCAGAGCATGCAACCATGTTAAGTAAGGAGGGCTAATACATGAGCTTCCTGTCTCTGTAAGTTTCAAGAATGAAGTTTATATCAATTAAACACACATTTCATATGAATTCTTTCCTTTTGCAAAACAAGAGTCATGGACCACAAAACGTTCATAAGGATACAAAGCCACAGGCAATTTCAGAACCTTACTGAGCAACGCTGTTTAGCAAAAAAAAGGAGCCTGTGGGTTCTGCAGATGAAATTAACACTTACTTGCATGGCAAATACAGAATTCTGCGTACAAACAGTGTACATCATGAAAATGCAAAAACACCCCATGTATTCCTATACATTGACCTTTTCCAATAGGATCAGTATATTAATAAAAAAAGAAACTGGAGTTTCCAGTGTAGACGTGGAAGCATGTAAACAAAGTTCAAAAAACTTTGAACCCAAGGGCCTTTTGACCATTTTCGGCCACATTTTTACTTTGGCAAGGACATTCATAACTGAATAACTGAACTAGAGCCTGTGCATTGCTATTTCTTTCACCATCAAGCACTTTGGGAGTACTACTAGAAGTTAGAATTAAGTGAAGTAGTCTCTTGAAAGCAGCAATTCGCACAGTATTTTTGAGATTTAATTTTTTAGGAAGAAAATTAGAGAAAAACTTAGTCAGCTGCAAATCAAAAATTACAACTTGAGGGAAATGGTCCATAGTTCAGAATCTTTCATGAGGAGTGCTGGTATTAGGCTGACCTGACAGGAAGAAGGGCTCATTATTCCAATAATATTTTTTTATTTAATCTTCCAGAACTGATTTTCTCCTGAAACATCCTCCATTCAAACTTGTAAGGTATCTTTTGCCAAGACATCTTTTCTCTTGGGGTGTCTTCAGATTTCACAGGTAAAGAAATCCAGACTGTGATTGCTCACTCAACCAGTTGTATTCAAAAGAGTAGAGATGACAAGGCTGCATAGTCTTCTGTACTTGACAACACAGAAGAATACAGATACAAAGACTAACTCTACAGGCATATCAGAAAGAATAGAACCAAATGATTCACAAAATACAAGGTCAGCCAGCAGTGCAATAGAAAGAAATCAAAATGAATTTTCACCTTCTCAAAGGTGCCATTTTACAAATTAACTGAGCAATAGGGAGTTTATATAAATCCAAAGTGTATAAACATACGTACTGTTAAAAATTAAACAAAAAGAAAATGCATCATTTTAACATATTCTTTTAGTACCTGCTTACATAAAACAATACACAGTACTCTGTAACACATTTAAGCATAAAGATACCATTTAATTATACACTTCACAACCAACTGTGCTCCATTAAAACCAGTTACATTCTCTCCTGAATCATAACTGCCTTCAAGCACTTAATGTCAACAGCAACGTAAAACCAAAATTTGTACTTTTACATCTTCTGTGTTGCCTCCTGCACACAAGCAACCCATTTCTGAAGGTTTGTCTAGACACAGTTTTAGTGTCAGTGTGACAGTTCAGACATGGAAAGTCTAACACATTCACCGAAAGACTCTCTTACCTCTGGTATTTAGAAGTGCTAAACCAGTAGCTCAAATGAGCATAGTGCCTTTTAAAGTAGGGCTACTTATACAAATCTAGATAATTCTTCTTAGTTGTGTAGCTATTTGATTCTTCTTCAGAACTCAATCTCTAGAGTTTAGAACTTTTCAATATGATTTCCATAATATAGTCTCCTCACATAAATTGACCCACTGTAAGAGAGGTAGTTATCTCAGATTACTTCCAGTTTTTCCAAGATGACCCTTTAAGGCCATTTGCTTTTTATTATAGTATTTGACCATCAAAAGACAACTCCACTACTATTTTTGACCCTTTTTGTAAATCCATTGATACATTCTTAAATCCTAGTACCTTGTTACTCAGTTTATTTGCAGTGGTAGAGTGGCAATAAAGGTTTGGGGTTTTTTTTTTTCCATTCTGAATGCTTTGGTTTCTTCTTAGATGTCAAATAAATTCACGTGTATTCTCAGTACTAGAATTAAGGTAATAATCCTGCCATTAGTTTTCAAACAGAAACCTCTATTGATAGCAAACTGGACTTTTTCTTCAACAATTCTAGTCCTGAATATCTTTTACATTTTACAGCTCCTATTTTCTCAGAGGCTTGCTTTAAGAACTGGTGCAGTAACACAACTTCAAATATACCTAAGAGTAATCTTTTTACTTTTTCTTTTTCCAAAGAAAATGAAATTTTTTATTGGATGAAATACAGAAGTGTCTGACCTAGCACAGAATCATTACAAAAATCTCATCCTTTTAATTTTGTTACTCTGAGGCTTTTTTCAGCATTCTAATTCTCACAACAATAAAAGTCAGACAGTAATTAGTTTTATAGCAAGGCAAGCTATCA
Source organism: Nycticryphes semicollaris (assembly GCA_013400055.1). Taxonomy (NCBI): domain Eukaryota; kingdom Metazoa; phylum Chordata; class Aves; order Charadriiformes; family Rostratulidae; genus Nycticryphes; species Nycticryphes semicollaris. The sequence goes on along the minus strand of VXBJ01004350.1, from coordinate 851,396 downwards.
AAAATGGAGAGCTCTAATTAGTGTTTCTCCCTTACCAATCAAAAAAACCTCAATTCAATACAAAGGTTACAGGAAAATGGTAAGTAACAGGACTGCATTCAAGTTTTTTTTCAGGATTTAGCCAGCACTAAAAAGAATATGGAATTTGTGGTATATTAAGGCATTATAAACCAAACCTCTCCCACCTATTGGGAGCTCCGCATGAGATTTTCAAAGGTTTTCAACTCAGAATTCAGTTTGTCTGTTTAGAAATTACCTGGTGATTCGTGCACTGAAATGCCAGTTTCTGCCCCAGGACAACGTAACTACTAATGGACTCTCTCACAGCCTGCTCTTTGCTGTGCCTTGCTCCAAGATGTTACATACAACCTTTTGGTGTAAAGAATGGGCTGAAGCTTTCACTTGATTTCTCATTTAGAATGTCTACGCATGTGCTTTGTTTAAAGGCTGGAAAGTTATGGCCTTTACAGAATCACAGAACCTTCATGGTTGGAAGGGACCTTTGAAATCATTGAGTCCAACCATAACAAAAACAACAACAAAAACCACCAAACCACCACCACCCACTGACAACACCACACTTCTTTAAGCTGAGCAGATCATGTACCTGCTCACAGCGCACACAGACGCTGTCTTTGCTGTCCTGCAAGAGTGACAGACCCTGGACGGCAGCACGTCTCTGCAGCAGGTCAGCCCGCGTTGCTCTAGTCCTTTTGACAGTGGCTACAGACCGAGTGGAGACCCCCCTTGGATGTTCCCGTTCTAGCTCTCGCCGCGCACTCACCGGTCACACGCCACACGATGAACCGACTGAAGGGCTGCTCTGAGCGCCTTTAAATCGCCGCGCGGCTCCTGGCCACGCCCCCTCCGCACCTGATTGGTTGCAGCCGACTTCCTGGTTCCGGCTGGGCCTGGGCGTTCCGAGCGCTCCGTACAGCGACATCCCGCGCTCACTTCGGGGTTACCTCGGTTGTCGTCGTCGGTGCTGCAGCCGCCTCGTCCACCCGTAGTGGCCTTGAAACCCCATAGGGTGATTTTAAGAGACACTGTCGATGACGAGGAGTCTGAAAGTTAACCTACTTTGACAGCAGTCCCACCTGAGGGGTTTAATTTATAAAAATGCATAGAAAAGGGCAGATTTTCTATCTGATCCTTGGTACTGCAGGCAACAGTGAAAAAGAAGATAGACACATATGGTGGCAACATAGGAATGCAAACTAACAAGACCCCTGTGCCAGACTCTAATGAGCCCTTTCTCCTTCACCCTGCAACAAGGTCTAGCACGAAAACAAATAAAAAACCCAAAGTTACCTCATTTTTAGAGTGTTTCGTTGGTTTTTTTGGTTTTTTTTTCACAAGATTTTACAGGATCTCTGTAATGGCGGGTGGTCAACATAATACAGATCCAAAAGCCTGTGTCCAGTCAGTTTCTAGTGTGGCTCACTATTGCTATGTATGTAATTGATACTAATGGAGAACCTCCTTAGGTGTCTCAGAAGACAGGGGCCAGTGAGAAAAATGAATGGACACGGAAAATAAACAGCTGCCCAAATCATGATGTATCTTGCTCAGGCGTCAAGGGTTAAGCTGGTTGCCAAGTCTGGGGCCAAAAAAGTCTTTCAGAGCAGACTGGCAAGGAAGGTTGGAAGGCTTTGATCTCTGTCAATAGCGTAAAGGTTTGTTTACTTTATAGGATCTTTAGACTTCTTTAGGGGACAAATCCCCCTGATGCTTTAGAGTCTGAACGCAATGGTAATGCCCCAGTCTCTTCTGCTGTTTTTCCTGTGGTGTTATATATTTCTGTGCTTCTCTCTTTTGTATAACAGACTTTTATGTTATTATAAGTTTGGAGGAAGTGTTCTGCAGCTCCTGGGATATACACAGAGTAGCATTTCTGTTGACTTATCTGTACTAAACATTTATTACAGGGCTGCCTGCTACTGCAAAGAACAAAATTTGATGGCTGAAGCGCTTCCTTCAAGATCCCAGTTGTGGTTGGCACTTCCAGTTTATGCATTAGCCAGCTTAATGGGCAGCTCCCAGAATGCGTGCTCCAAATTTGCCCTGCCTGGCCAGCAAGAAGAAAATTAGACAGTCTCCAGAGCCATCAACACAACATAAGCTCAATATTGCTGTTAAAATAAACAACAAAAGCAGAGATTTCTCACTCTGACTGCAGCTGCACCATCTCCTTTCTCACCCCCGGGAATCAAACTTCACACTGCAGATGTTTTCGCAATACGTCCTCCTGCCCGGCTGCCTGATATATTAACACCAGACTGAAAACAACACAGCTTTTCCATCTACCTCTTTCTCTAGCTGATTGTAATCCTTGGTCTACAGATTTTAGTCCTTTCTCTCCTGAAATTTGTCATCTTATTTCAGGCGTTTTTTAACCTCTAGCAACCTACTGTCGTTGCCACATACACAATTCCATAGCCAAATAGTAAAGAGCAGTGCTGAGGACAAACAGCATAAACAATGCGTTACCTAGATCCTGCCCTGAACTATTTTAAGAATTACAAGGAGAAATGCTGTCCCCATACAAGTCAAGAAAATGAATTACTATTAACTGTAACAGAGTCTGATTTTTCAGCCACGGTGACTAACGCTCCAAGTAAAGCACTTTATAGTGAAAGCTCCCTCTATGACTACTGCCAGAGGACCCAAATCAATTAGCAAGGTATTTGGAGGGAAATATGAAGACAAAAGTAGATTCACATTTATACATGTGCTCACAGACACCCTCTTCATCCATTCTCCTTCTCCATTTCATCAATATACCTGACCCACTTTCTAAATCCCTGTTGTTGCAGATGTTGCTGATGCAAAGCCTGTTTCAGCTTATGGGGAAGATACATTCATCAGAAAAATAATGCAGTGTAGCAGTGTCTTCTTCTGTCAGGAGCAGCTGGAATTATTGCTTACTTGGTCACCCCAAGGCATTCATAATTGGGAGGCAGGAGATGTGTGTGCCAAGATAGGCTGTAAAAGACACATTTTAAGCCAAAAGCAGGTTGGGAATGTCTTTGTAAGTACAGCAAACGGTTTCATTTATACCTTAATGAAGGCAATTTTCTTGAATTTCATTTTCGTGGTTTGCATAGAAGCATTTGATCCACTGCAATAAAGATTCAAGTAACATACATTTATGATGGTGCAGTCCCAAAACCTGTTACTTCTGTCTGCAACAAATTCAAGATTCCATGATAAAGAAAAAAATCTCCACAACAGCTCATTCTTCTGAGTATTCAGATATGAGTCTGAGGATTAACTTCACAATGAAGTTACATTAGTTTAACCAAATCATGATTTTCAATTAATATAATTTAAAATTTAAGTTAATTTAAACATGAACTGTGTTAGTTTAAACCCTCTCACCACGTTTAAACCAAAACCACCTTATCTCCAAATGCACCTGATAGCTTGCAATACCAAATAATGTGGGTTTTCACTAAGATGCCAGACTGTGAATGGGAGAGCTGGAGGCATGGATGGTTACACATTTCTCTCTGCCAGGTCACTTACAGGAATAGTAACTCCTGGCAGAGGGAGGATAGCAAATAGCAAAGGCTCTAGAAGAGCTTAAACAGTGCAGCTGTTTTCTTAGCAACTGACTTAGCCTTAACTGCAAACACAGGTCCAGCAGCTTCACCAAATGGGTGATCAGTTGTTTTCACTTGTCATATTCCTTTGCTTGGACACAGTCTGAGTAGTTACCTGTGACGAGGGGAAATTAGTAATCTACCTCCAGATGAAGAAGGCTTGTGGGCAAGGCTGCTTCTCTCTACTCCTTCAGCTATACTGCCTCCAGCTCAGGTTCACCACCAGGACTATGCTCTGCAGTTTCCAAGTGGGGCATCTTGCTGTTCTCTTCTTTCTTCAGGGGCAGGTGGAATAGACCAATATGTCAGTCTCTAAACAAGCCTATCAAGAGCCTCCCTCTTGTCAGAAGGAATTATCACTTCCTTCCCTTCATTACAGTTAAACTGGATTGCAGGTAGAATTTTCAGTAACACTGTCATATAGGTATGTGATTTTGAGATCTTTGACCCTATCTGTCTACATACCCTACAGCTAATAGTTATCTCTTGATAGAGTCGAGGTACATGCTGTTGCTGCAGAGGGAAAATCAGTAAGAAATCTGTCGGTATATGGCAGCTTACCCTTACTCTGGCAGTACTGGCACCAGTATGTACTTCACCTATGTACTGAAACTCATCTCTCAGTTCTAATTTAATAATCAGAGCTAGTTTTTATCAAGGTATTATTTGCATGTATGTGATATACATAAACACAGACATTTAAGCACAAGTGTGTGCATATATATAAATGCCAAGTGTTTTATATATATATATATATATATACACTTTGAGAAAGTTCAGAATATAGTGTTAAGACTGATAAGGACTAGAAAGTACTTGGAATAGCAGATCCTTCCCTCCATTCTGCCAGTGCCTCTGTTGACAGAGAAGAGGCTGGTATTTTCTTTTCCACCAGGCTTCCTTGTGCTCCATGACTGGAACTATGACCCTCACCTAACCTAGTAACCGTCACCTCATCATGCTACTAACTACTTTTGAAAATTTGTTACCTATTACTAAAGTGTACAGGCTCTGTGTATGGATGGAGAGTGGAGAAGGGACCTTTGTCTTCTGGCTGAGGAGGTCCAGGTCAAAGCCAGAGTGGATTGCAGGACTGTCCCCATGCATCTGACTACACTTTGGCCATTCCTGTGAATGACCCAGTTGGGAACTGGAAGTGTTACAGAAGTCTTCAATGTGGCACATTGTAGGCTACTGACTCCCAAATCTTTTAGTCAAGGCCTCACTTCAGTGAACATTTTTGCATCTGATCATAACCAGTGGCTCTTCAGCAGTATTGTGTGATCGAGAGTAGCATCCCTGCACCATCTGCATGTGTGAGAGCAGGTCAGTGGTACCCTAGAGGTCTATGTGTTGAGTTTCATTACATAATACAGAAAGGTCCTCCAAGACCTCAAGTGCCTCTGTAGAACAGTCAGAGAAGCACCTCTGCAAAGATCAAATTGCAGGATTGGGGCCAAAGACAATCACACGCAAAATTGTGCCATAATAAGCTCTTTCCTCATGCCTCTTCATGGTTAAATAAAACTTACTTCCAAATGAGCAAATATTTCTAACCCCCTCACCACCACCCCGCATATTTCAAAGGTATTATCAACCTTATTGTTTATCAAAAAACATTTTAACTGGAACTTTCCAGCAAAAAATATGACCTGGAATTCCCAGATGCCTTTATATTTTAACCCGACTGGATGATCATTATTCTTCTAAAAGGAAAAAATAAATTAAGATAACAGTCACGAAACAGAGGAAAAGAACACTGATCCATTTTGACACTTAGGACTTTCAGATCAGAGACCTAAGGAAACAGTACTGTCCTGTCAAGATATAAAACGATGAACTGGGTGAAAATCATCCTGGGAATGCTAATTAGGCCTATGCTTCTCTGTCCATCCCTGACATGCCATGTGTTGAACTTAAATTACAGAATCACAGAATCTTAGTGGTTGGAAGGGACCTTTAAGATCATCGAGTCCAACCACATGAAAAAAACAAAAAAACAAACAAACAAAAAAAACCCCCAAAAAACCAAAAACACAACAAAAAAAAAAAACACCCAAAACCAAACAAACAAAACCAAAAAAGCCACCCACCAACTAAACCCCACACCCACAACCCCACGCACAACACCCCACCACAAACTAATAATCTTGGCCACTACAGCATGCCCTGAAGAGCCACGTCTATACGTTTCTTAAATACCTCCAGGGATGTCGAACTTCTGCTTCTTTCCTCTGCAAGGGAAAGAGTGAAATTTCTGACATTTGTTGCTGGGCTGCACTGGCCATTAAACAATTAGATGAGGTTACAGGAGATATATTTGTTAGGACATCCTATAACTGAGCTAGAAAACATGCATTTTTAGGAATTAAAAGGAAGTCCTGTACTGAAGCACAGGATTACGGCTACATGATCAGAACTGTACAGAACAGAGCACCTCAAGGCAAAAGCCTGAAAGGACTTGGCTAAAAGCAGAAATGTGCAGATGTAGTAGAGTTTCCATGGGAATAAACTATTTTGGTCCAAAAAGAAGCTACTTGGGATTCAAACTGGGGCAACACTTCTAAGGCACAGGCACCATAGGGTCATCATTTTTTTTTTCCCTTGAGAGAGCAAAGGTTTTCCAATCTTATCCCACTTACACATTCACAGTCACAGAATAAGAAACCAATTCAAAGCCAATGGAGTAAATGGAGTGAGTATTCACACCCTTTCTTTGTGAAGCTTCTTTACTATTGCTGGAAATGGTTGGCCATTAAGAGCAAAGATTCTTTTCCTTTCGGGTCAGCTTTGTTGCTAATTGTCATCATTATGACCATGCCATCACAGTAATCATCGTTACAATGTGTAACACTGGAATTTAAATGATCAAGAAGTTCAATCTTAATAACTATATACTATAACCAGAGCAGGGCCAGGTACTGACTTGCATTCTGGTCTGTGATCATCAGTGCTATTTAAGTGTTTGCATGTACCCAGCCCAGTCCTTGTGCTAACTGCCGGGCTCCCACATCTTACCTGTGTTCAGTTTTTGGGATGGAACAGATAGGCATGTCCTTATTAAGCTATTTGGGCTCAGTCATCATGTTTGAAGAGGGAAAGGGAATTCAGCCTTATGAACTTGAGCTAGGCTACACTACCTGGCCTAAGGGCAGAGAATACTCAGCGGCCTGTTTTATCCAGCATTAGAGACACTGCCCCTACATGATCTTTACATAACCTTACAGCAAAGTCTCAACTTAGGGCAAGATTTCCCCACTCGTTGCCACCTGGAAAGCCCTCTAGGTGGTTTTGTGTTGAATCCATTGGTAGTTAGAGGGAGAAGCCAATCTTAGATGTGTCTTAGGCTTTACAGTACACTTATTATCTACCAGAATAAGGGCTCTGATCTTGTTCTGAGCTCCTCACTGAGACTGAAGCAATTTTAATAATTGAAACTTGGTTTATTTTCATGGCTGTGAATATTTCAGGTTTTTTAGACAGTATCTAATTCTTTTTGTTTGATTCCTTTTGAGGAAACCTGTTCAATATTTATATGTTCACAATGTTACAACTGCATCAGGGATCTGCAAGAATCAGTTTAACACCAGAAGGTAAATGAAATGCTGTGAAGTGAGGAAAGTGTGAAGTTCCATAAGATATTAAGTCAAGGCCAAGTAAAAAGCAAAGGTACTAAGATCAATACTTGGAAAAGGAAAAAAAAAAGATAAAATCAAGAGCAAGAGTTTTCAGAAATCCCATTCCCTGCAATATCAGTGGCCTACACAGATCACAATCAGGTCAGAGTCCCTACAAAACCGGACAGCAAGGGATGGGCCTGTTCTCCCAGATAGCTGAGACGAAGACAGATCTCAGGAAAGAAGAAAATACCACTCCAAAGGCTAAAGGCCAAAGGAAGCAGGCAGAGGGCCAAGTTCAGGTCTCTCTGCCAAAACAATCCAAAAGAGCAAATTCCAAGTCCCAGAATATCAGACAAGGATCCCTAAATGGAGATACCATTTAGGAGCACATAAGGACATAGCATCCATTGGGTATGTGCACACAGATGGAGAGGCCAAGACTGTGAAGCTCAGAATCAAATTCCCAGAATTCACTGTTTAGGGTATCAATGCTCAGGCATAACGGGAAAGGGACACAGCCATGAATCAAAGAGCCTGGATTTAATTTCTGTCAGCTAACTGAAGGAACTCAGGGTCTCATTGCTACAGCCTCTGGACCTGAAAAAATAAATCAAAAATTTTTTTTTTTGAAAGTTCGTATGTCAGACAAGTGTATACAAAGATCAATTTGCAAGAGGGAAATAAACACTTCTCTGCAGCACAGACAGTCAACAGAGGTATACACAGGGGACACTGGTAATATTCTCAAATTCTGTGATTTCTGCAGCCAAAGTAGCTGTTTTCTGTGCATTGTGCCTTCAGACTTCTTAGCATAGCAAAGATTTTGTATCAGAGTCACTTCTGGCTATTAAGAAAGGTATTGACATAGCTTTCACTGACAGTTTGGTTTTGTTTGGGTTTGGTTTTGGGGGTTTGGGGTTTTTTTTGTAGTCTTTGCAAGCTGATTCTTTACCAGTATTTTGTGTGTGATAGTGGACTGGATCTGGTAAGCCTGTGACAAGGAGGTATCTTGGTAAAAGGCTCCTGCTGAAGAAGTTCTGAAAGTCTCTTTGAATACTGGATCTCATAAAAAGGCACACCTGTGCTTCACAGTAGCACCACGGCCTTGCCCCATCACCATCCTGTGCACCAGCTGCCACTACAGGCAGCTGACAGATCACATTGCTCAGGCACAGCCTCCATCATCAGATTCCACAAAGCAGGAGTAAGGGCAGGGTGTTATATAGTGGATGGCTACAACAAAGAACAGGCAGGTGAGGAAAACGAGTTGTGATGCCATGGCAGGAGCCTTTTGATCAATCATTTTGGCAGGTCTGTGATTCCCTTAATCTAAAATAAAAAGTGCACATTATCCTTTTAGGAAGAAAAGAGCTTGGGGTGCTTAATCCTAATGACAATCATCCTAATAACATCCTAAAAATAATCCCGATAACAACCCACAATAACTGAAATGTCAAAGGAGGATTGCTACTAGGTTTAGCTAAGGAAATGCACTTACAGTTTCAATTAGTGATATCCAAGTGCCTTAAACACAGTTCTTTAGGATGTCTTGAGCACATCTCATAAGGCATTCACTGGGCCTCCCCCACCCTAACCTGCAGGGAAGGAATTAGTGATAGGCACTGTAGAGCCAAACATGCAGACACCAACATAATGAGTCACCCTGAGCTGCCTATATTTGATTATAGCCCTTGTGTATTTCCAGCTATGAACCCTGTGGGGGCTAGTTCTTAGATTCTCTGACCACTTGCCAAGCAGAAGACACTCCCAATGAAGCATATAAAGAGGGAAAAACAGGACAAGAGGCTTCCTTGATGGAAAACGTCTGATCAGATTTCTCCAGTATCAAAAGCACTGTACAAACAGATCTTTCCTTATTCATCTTGTCAATAATTTACAATAAAATTAGCATATCCTTAAAATCTCCTACACACAGATGGACTAGAAAACTTCCATGAAGGATTACATAATCAAGAGGGCAAGTGCATGTTTGATGCAAGAGATCAGGGATCAAGAGCAGAAGCTGCAGCCAGTACAGACAGAAGGGTCTAAAAAACGACTCACACTGACTGAAGCTTTACCTGGCAGCAGAGAGCAGCAGCATGAAGGCACCATTGAATGGAATTTGCTTTCTGATGTTCCACTAAGAAAGAAGACAACTGATGGGACTGAAATGGGTTCTGTCACAGTTAAGGGACCAACTTTATTCTCTCACTAGTGCTATAAATATTCTCTTGGTTTAACTGGTTCCCAGCAGTAAGTGCACAGACACGTCAGAAAAGAGATACTGTCTTTTTTAGCAGGACTTCAAACTTGCAGTCTCAGTGACTTGCTTTTAGGGGGGCATGTAAGTGCCAATCCAGATTGGAAAATTATGTTTTTAAATGGCCTCCTTTGAATCCCGTGCTCGTAGATAGCACATCTTGACAAGCAGAAGAGAATTATGGTATTTACTGATGTCCAAAAATGGACTGTTGCCTAGAAATATGTACACTAGCATTTTTGCTTTATAGTGTATTGATAGAAAGTAAATAATATTACCAAGCCCTCAGCTACCCTTATGCACTGTGATATTCACTGTGCACTGCTCTGCTTTCAGGTGCATAATAGGCTAATGGCTCCTCATGCAAACCACAGAGATGTTCTGTGCTGCATGTGACATTCTCACCTACCTTGTGCATTTGAACGTATATTGTACTGAGCCTGCTACAACTAGCCAAGATTGTAGTAAAGGTCATGTAGATTTCTACAGTGACAAATTCAAAAATAAAAATGTTGTAAGAACTGTATGAAGAAAAAGAAATCAGATGTGAAACTTTCTAGCCTGCAATGAAATGGCACATCCAATATCCAAAGCAGTGTGCATGAGCTAGAGCTGTCTGAGGACGCTGGATTTTTCAACAACTTCACTCTATCATCAAAACTTGCATATGAAAGCATCCCATAAAAAAAAAAAACACCACATTTCAATGTAATCCAACACATTTTCAAGCACTGCACTGTTACAATCTGGAGTCCTACTAATTAAGCCTTGCAGGTGAAAAAACAAAATCCCCTGCAGAAATCATTCAGATTTTCTAAACTTTTCTCTAACTAGTTTTCTTTGTGTAACTTGTACAGCTGGCACCACACATACATTATTGTGGTTTTCCTGGCACGAGGTTGCAGTGGCAGAAGGCCATGTTGTTCAAGTGATAAAGCTAGGAGGTACCAGATGCACAAAAAGGCTAGGGCATCTACATTCCACTTGTCTCTGTATTTACCACCCAACCCTAAAGCTGAGATACATGAAACTGGCTGCCCTTTCACAGATGGCACATAAAACCTGAAGTCCCTCAGGAGACTCAAGTGGAAATCTGAGTTTTCCCCAAGCATCCAGAGTACTTCTGGCCATGCACACAGATACTTAACATCACTTGGTAATCAAGTGCAAAGCCCTGCTGGGCAGTTGGTGTTCCAGTTGACAGGGTGACACAGGTGGTGGTCTATCAGCATGTCTAAAGGAAGAGTCTTACTCCTGGCTTTTGAAGCACAGCTAACAGATGAACTACTGCTCCCCTTTTTGTACCACAATCTAGTGGTAAATTCAGCAAAGGAAGTGACAGAAAACACACATTCAAAGCCTTCTTCTGCCTGATGGGATTCAAACTGATCCTGCCAGAAAACTTTTCTTACCACAAGTGTCTGGCTATCTTAAGGGGCAGGAGTCCTTACTACCTCTCTGGCTGAGCCTGCTTCACTTTGCATAAAATATTAAAAGCTCATTGGGTGAAGGAAGGTAACCTGACTCTGTCACCTAGTGGTCAGGGATCTCCCCTGGGAGTTCTCACTCTCAAGAAGTGACTACAAATTTTGCAGTGAAATCAACATTGGTGGAGGGATGATGTCACCAGACTCTCCATGGGGGAATCACTGAATACAAAGCATACTCCCCAAATCTTTAATTATTTTACAAAAAACAGAATGAGGGGATGTAAAAGAAATATGGTCCCTTATCCTCAGATCAGGGAAGTTTCATTAAGAAAGATGGGTTAAATCCTGTCCATCAGAGCAGAACTAAGTGCCCCCGTGTCACTGTGTGCTGGTCCTAGCCTCTGAGCCGTCATGTTGCTGCATCATTCTTTAAACAAAAAGGACCAACACAAATCCAGGCTTAAGAGAAATGCATACTGCAAGCCAAAAGGTGACTGAAACATAACAAATCTCACATTCTTAGAAAATACTGATTCGTATTCTAGCACTTGTACCTAGCACTGGGAGCCTCTGAGTTTGGTTAGCTTGCCATCCAGCAACCATTTTACACATGAAAAGGACACCTGGAGAGTCACTGTACTGTACTGTTTAGACAGCCATCTTCTGCTTGTTTTCTTTCACAGAGAGAAAGCTCTGAGTCATCAGCATCATTACTGACTCCTTTTTGCTTACCTAGTCTCATTAAAAGATTAGACTGATCAGCAAGGGGCAGCAATTTAACCAGTGCATACTTTACAAACAAAGCTTCACCAATTTCTCCCATCTCCTCTGATGTTTTTGCCACATGAAGAAACACTGTGGCATGATCTTTCCTGCATAGGACTTCTGTTCTTGAAGAGACAGTGTTTATTATTTGCTGTCTCTAATACAAAATGTGTACATGTTTTAATCCTTCCCATCAGCATGACATCTCTATCTATAGTAAATCTAAGATGCTTATCATTCTATTGGCTAAGTAACTGCCCTGTACATGGCAGAGAACATTAAAAGCTCCTTAAATCCCATTACAGCCAGAGGAAGATGAGTCATTGAGTGGCAATTAAAATAACCATGGCATTGAAGTTGTTTTCAGTGACTATTGCACAAAGCTTGTGGAAAAAGTCAGGATGAGTGACACCAAGAAAGAGTCTATTGGCAAAATCTGTCTCCTTTCAAAGTAAGGTAATAACAGTGGCTGAGATTAATGATCTAGAGATCACATAGCCTATATGTGCTTATACAGAAATAAGCTGCAAACTTCTCTGAAATGCAATGAAAGCCACTTTGAAAAGCTGTCATATAGTACAATGTTAGGGGACATAGGAGTCTACTCTTCTCATGCAGCTGAAGGATAGATTTGGCCAGGGAACATTACAGGTGAGGCCTGGTCTACCTCAACAATAAAACCAATGAAACGGCTATGGGCAATGACAACCCTTCCCTTCAGGAGGGAATTTAGCCTAGTTCTCTTTCCTAGCCTGCTAGGGCATCACTTGGGGAATACCAAGTGATGCCCTGAAAAACATTTCATTTCAGGAGAAAACTATTCTTTTCCTAGTTTGCTATACGAACAGGCACCCTGCCTGGCCTGCCAATCTACCTATAAGCAGCTAGAAAGTCTGATGCAATACCAGTCTTCTATATTCAAGGACAACAGTGGAGAATTGTTTATCTGTGGGTTTGACTAAGCTGATACTTGCATCTCTCAAGTGAATGCTGAAGTCCTTACTCCTCACATCTCAATGGGATCTCTGCCAGAGAGGTATCAAAGCATAAGGATGCAGCTCTCGGGATTTCTGCTCTTCTAAACAGCATCTTAAAATTCTGCAGCTATTGTTAAAGAAAAACTAATGAATATAATTTGGCACAAAGTAACAGGGCAGGCTTTAGATCTTCTGCTTAAGATGCAGCTTTCTACAGCAGCCGCAACTATTTTGATTTCTAATAAAAAAAATCATGTTGATTATTCAGGCCAATAGATCCACAGCAACCGTGACATTACTAGTGACAAGTGATGGGAACACTGGATATTTTTCACTAGAGATAGTAAATAGGGAGACAGCTGAAAAATGGAGCCAGCACTGGAAGTGATTAATGAGAAACTAAATGATTTACAAGTACCATGTCCTCATTTGACTGGGAATTAGATAAATTAACCAAAAAAAAAAAAATCAATGCTCTAATGAAGCTGAAGAGCAACTCCACAAACATCACAAATGGACTTGGAGATGTGAGGAGGGAGAAAGAAATTAAAGAAAGCAATGACAGCCTACATTTAGAATGTGCTTAGCAACCCAAAGGAAATGGTAGCAGTTCAAGCAGAAGCCCTTAATGTTGTTTCCTGAGGGCGACAGGCAGGGAAGGAGAAGCTGCTATATAGTAATCTTCCTCTAAGGTAGTCAATACAACTGTTAAAAAGAGTACTTATAAAGCAACAGGAGATCTGTAAAAGCTGGGCCTAGAGGCTGGCTAGGGGGAAAATTAATCTATATCAAGGTACAGGCTTTTGTGGATCTTCCAGGATACATCCCCCAACAAAACAAACAAAAAAAAAGTATGCAAAAGCCATGCAACTTTTCTACTTCAGCAAACTTTCACAACCACAAGATGAAAAGTATTGATTTTGTACCAAAGATAAGGTTCCATGTGAAAAGACTACCTCATGGGAACCTGCAAAAAGTTCCTGCATAGCAGGATGTTAACAATGGAAACAGCACAACTGGTTTTCAATAATTATCATCACCAGATCCATTTTGCAGGCACTGAATTCTATCTCATTCTTGCCATAGCCAGAATAGGGGCTACGGCTGCAGCAGAGGATGACCATCCATTTACGTATTAACAGTTCTCCTACCAGCCTGTTGTTTTAATGACAGAATTTTCACTGAACCTGGCCTTGAGGGCTATTCAGTACTTGGCTTATCTTAGTAATTTTAACAGGCCCACTTCCTCATTTGTTTACCGTGTCCAAGTTCCTGGAAAAATGGAAAATGATTCACAAAAGATTTTTACAGGTCAGATCTATTACCCCCACAATTCATTAAGGTGATTCAGCTATATCTTGTTAATTAAAAGTCTATAAGATTTTACATCAGTTTTACCTTTGGTGGGAGCTTGCAGCTGAAGTAGGTATGTCTGCATAATATACTCTATTTTAACTGGTGTTTAACCTGCTTAAATCTCCTTGCTCTGGCACTTAATAGTGCTCATCATAATTAATATGTATGTTACTAAAAGTATATTCTTCTGAAGCTCTGCCCAGTCATAAATAAAAAGCAAACATATCCAATTTTTCTGGTTCAGCCACCAAACTAAGAAATGGAAAAAATATTTTGACTCAGCACTAAATATTTTGTTTTCAATTTGAAAATTATCTTTAATATAGAGCATATGCAAATTTTCATCTGACAAGAGAGGGACACTGAGAATCACTCTGCATGGTTTCAGATCTCACTTGTAAAGGAAGCTACCTGGCCTTTCTCAGCGCACAATGTCCTAGAGATAAGCAACAAAGGCCGTTCCAGAATGAATGAATCACTGTGGTGAGTTCGGTTCAGCTTAGGTTTAAACTTTTCCCAACTAAATCCCAACCAAGAACCACTGGAATATGGGCTATTAATGTAGAAAAGGAAGGCACCACCCTCTTCTTTATTGTTGCAAATGGTACCAAAGTCCCTTTCTGAATCAAATCCCTAATGCTGAAATACTCATGTTTGAAAATATCAAAACCATTCCTGTCAGCATTTCTACCTCTCCCTTTTAGTTAGCTTGTTTGTTTCAGCCAACAAAATTTGCTGAATTAATCTTAAATTCAAGACTTGTTCTGACCAACCAAATATGACCTATCTATTATTGAAGGAAGACAGCAAGCAAGCAAGCAAGAGGCAATTCTGCTCTGTGTAAAGGCATTTTGTAGGTGCTGTATGTGTAAAAAGGTTAAGGAACATTTCAGGGACCATGAGATGAGCTGTCCCTTCAGGGTTACATATAGCCAATTTTAACAGCATACTTAGAACTACTGGAGAATGAAATTCATCTCCGTATAGAAAATTGCACTTAAACCTTCAAAACAAGGCTTTAAGTGGGACATAAGCATTTGTCTACACTTTTTTTCTGGCTTTAAAATGGAGCTGAATTTCCTCCCAAGATGTTACGATAAATATGAATACTCTTCTGAAAAGATACAGAAACGCCACAGTAAGTAGAAAATATTTGTTTTAATAGAGACTTGGAAACAGAGGGGTGTTGTGAATTCCTCTGAAGCCTACCCATTTGCAGAAATGCCCTTAGTGTACAGGATGCTTTCAGGTAAGCGTATGTATGCTGTGTCTTCTAAGGGTAGGTACAGCCATGAAAACTGTGTGGATTTTTTTGTATTTACTCCAGATTATTTTCCTTTCCATTCCATTTGAATGGTTTGGTGCAACAGAGCAGAAACATGGTATCCAGAAAGTATCACGGGTGCATGAAGTAGGGTTACCCGTGCTCCTTGAAACAAGTGTGGTTCAGGAGAGATTCAGAATTTATTTTAATTCAAAAAGGTATGCTGACTTTGATGGACATATAACCATAATCAATGCTTTCAGTAGAGCATTATTGAAAGATTCTGAGACATTCTAAATGTGAGATCAATTTTTTGAGGCAATCGACATTCAAGAACATTATTTTCCCAGAATTTGAATGTGAAAATAATGTTGCCATGGAGCAGCACAAAATAACATTTTTCCAACGTGACATCCAAGCACCCACTAAGATCCAGTTTTGCCAGGTGCTGAGTAATCTGATGAGAGCTGAAGTTTTCTCTGTGCTTTGCAGAGGTTCTCAGTCTATAGCAGCAGGACCAAATAGAAGAGAAAACAATATGAAGATAAGAGAAAAACATCACCCTTCTGTTCTGCCTTAAAGATATTTGCTATCAATGTTGATAGTGTTGCAATGAAATTAAATCTATTCTACAATGTTGTATTTTCAAAACAAACACATACTCATTTATTTCCTTCAAATAAACAGTATCTGCCTATCTAGCAGAATCCGTGTTGTAAAAGGAGTAACTTCCGAGGCACAGGGAACTTGTTATGTTCTTCCTAGATCTCTCTGAATGTACACAATAATCTGAACTGTCAGTCTCAGTAGGCAGGCAATGAAGGAGCACTAAAGCCACTGCTCCACTGGTAAGGAAATTACTGATCTCTGTGTGCAAGGACAGCAGTGCTGCTTCACTTCTCTCTGAAGAAGGACATCCCACCTGCCAGATCACACCAGGTAGCAAGAAAACTACTCCAGCACAAATCACCACCAAGTGGGCACTTACTTGCTGAGTGCAGAGCACATAAAGCATTTCTGGGACTGCTGAGGGGACAGAATGCCTACAAGAAAACATGAGTGCATTTGAACAGGAGGCAGAGGGAGGAAGAGGGAAAGTACAAGACCACCTACAGGGTCAGAGGTGCAAAAGAAGAGACATTTATAGTTCCACTTGGAGTACCTTTGAGATTCCTTCTAGCAAATTCAGTGAGACCAAAATGTTTCCTGGTCTTCTTAAAGATAAATTGGAATAAATTGGAAACTGTGAGACAAGCCTCAATATAAAATCACCCTGATTAACTAGTAAACTCTAAAAGGAGTAAAATCAGGCTCTGAAATAATGAAAAACTCCAGGTGCCATTCCATCAATACACTAAATGAGCCGTCCTTACTCTCCTCTGGCCTCAGGACAAGTGGCAGAGATGCTGGCAGTTTCAGAGGAGTTCTAGCCAGACGTAACATACACCTGTGACTCCTTACCCTCTGGATGGTTCAGGAGTAATCTCTGAACTACTGTGTGACATTGCCAGAACTTCCCAAATTATCACAACCACAGGAAAGCAATATTTTTATAAAACAAAAATGGAGATCAAAAGGAGAAAACCCCGAGGACAAATTATTTGAAGTATTTCAGCACCCCACCGCATTCATTTCATTATGAAGATCACAAACTTGTTTGATGGAGCAAACAAAAGTGCCAAAGTGTAAGACGT
Organism: Nycticryphes semicollaris; assembly: GCA_013400055.1. Taxonomy (NCBI): domain Eukaryota; kingdom Metazoa; phylum Chordata; class Aves; order Charadriiformes; family Rostratulidae; genus Nycticryphes; species Nycticryphes semicollaris. Next base: position 834,422 of record VXBJ01004350.1, on the reverse strand, counting down.
TTCACTTCACTATTAAATTTTAAAGTTTTAATTTTAAAAACATCTGACCAACTCTAACTGGCACCTTTACCTTTATTATAATTACAACAAGAAGCAAGGGGGCTTGAGAGACTGCAGTACTCTTGCATTCCTTTAGATCAGCATTTCAGATAAAGGCAAAGGCATAAATCTTGTAATTTAGAGGGAGTTTGAACTGCCACTGTTTGAGCTAGACAAACTCAATTTGTCTTGTGCGTAAGCAGGGGCTTATAACCTTGGTATGAAAGCTAGGACACACACTCATTAAAGTCTGTCTAGATCTACAATACGGATATTTTTGTACACGGCTGTGTCTTTCATTCTCCAGTCACAGGTTTTGAAAACTAGCTTTTATTGGCTTGCCACCTGCCTTCTCATCCATTCAGGAAACCAGCTCACACTCTCTGGACTCAATGCCAACTTCACGCAGAAGGCTGGCACATGGTCTACAGACTATTTGAAGCAGAAAGGAAACTCGGATGATACGCAGTCCTTGTACTAATCCTCCAAACATGCACAACATCTATCCCTTGTGACTACACTTGAGTGAATACTAAGAAATATTCAAAGTAGGTGGAATTCAGGAATGCAGTAGCAGTCATGGCAGGTGTGACCAGAGGTCCTTCCTGCCAGAATCCTCTCTCTGACAAGGGCCAGAATTAGATGCTTAGGGAAAAGAAGAATAGAATTAACATGCAGAGAAACTGTCCCCAAGTACCGTGCCAGCCATCAACAATTTACAGCTTCTTGAACCATTGAAGATGTATTTTTTGTCCTACCCCACACATTTGTCCTGTCACTTTTGGAACCTGCACAAACTTGTCAGTTACAGACCAGAATCACAGAATCTTAATGCTTGGAAAGGACCTCTGAGATCAAGTCCAACCATACACACACAAAAGAACCCTACAATCTCAGCCACTAGAGCATACCCTGAAGTGCCACATCTACATGTTTCTTAAATACCCCCAGGGATGGTGACTCAGCCACCTCCCTGAGCAGTCCCAGTGCCTGACCACTCTTTCAGTAAAGTAATTCTTCCTAATATCTAATTTAAACCTTCCCTGCCGCAACTTAATTTTTCTCTGGTCCTGTCATTATTCACTTGGGAGAAGAGGTCAACACCCACTTCTCTACAACCTCCTTTCAAGTAGTTGCAGAGGCAATGAGGTCTCCCTTCAGCTTACTCTTCTCCAAAATAAACATGCCCAATTCCCTCAACCTCTCCTCATATGACTTCAGCAAGTCCCTCAGGCAGACCTAATTTTATCTAACTTCTGCTGTCTCGATCTTGAACGTCTAGTATAAGCCTCTGTCAGCTGGGAGAAGCAGGCTTTTCAGACAGAAGTTTCACTCATCCTAAGATTAGGTATTAAATATGTTGGGGTTAAGTTGCCTCCTTAAGATGCTCTTTCTTCGTCTATTAACTTAGAAGGGAGCCTGATTAATACCTAGCTTCTGACAGCTACAGTTAGGTGACACATAATCACTGCCAAAAGCATGCCCCTGGAATGCAAAAATGCCATTGCTGTAAGTGGCTGATCCAAGAAACCCAGAAAACAGAGTTAAAAGGGACCTTAACAGAGTCCTTTTAACTATACAGAGATTCTCTGGCCTCTGATCTGAATGATCCCATTGCTTTTTAGGATGGAGGTGGTTACTGGAATGACCTACTCACAGTATGTATTTTCTTAATAAAGTCCAGGGTTGTGACAAAAGAAACTGAAATTAGTACAATATTTGACAACATACTTGACATTTCCAAGAGAATGCACTACTTAACAATAACAGTAAAATTTTACAATACAGTAAAAAAATGTTTCAGAAAAGCTGAATTTGATTATGTGGTGAACTGCTAAACTAGAATCTGAACAGAATTTTTAAAGGAGAGATAATTAGGCAAATGTTCAAGAAATAGTCTCATAAGAATGTCAAATGTCACAATTATCCATTTACTTGATAAAACAAGTACTCTGTTGATTAAATTTTATTGCTCTCACTGCTTCCTGCTTTAAAGAGTCAAACATCAGAATCAATTCTAAGATGTCGGGTTTGTTAGAAACAGGGGGAAGACTGCTGTGGCAGCAGAACTCCTCAGATAAATTCTGAGCTACTTTAGAGGGTCTGTAATGTCCACTACGGTCTTTCACATGCCTTAGTTTTGCTACTTGCACTGGAGGGATGGGTGGAGAGCACAATTTTGTTTTACATCAGCTTGTAGTAAGATGGGAGTCAGTCTCTTTTCCCAAGACACAAGTGATAGGACAAGAGGAAATGACCTCAAGTTGCACCTTGCTTAGATTGGATATTAGGAAAAAATTCTTCACCAAAAGGGTTGCCAAGGATTAGAACAAGCTGCACAAGGCCGCAGTTGAGTCACCATTACTGGAGGTATTTAGAAGACCTGTAGATGTGATGCTTAGAGGCATGGTGCAGTGATGGACTTGACAGTGCTAGGTTAATGGTTGGACCTGCTGATCTTAAAGGTCTTTCCAACCTAAACGCTGCCATGATCATGTATCAGCAGAAACCTGGAGTGACGCAGGAGTTATTCCAGTCCTGGCTATTTAGAGCTCCTCAGAGATGAGCCGTGTGTGTTACAGTAGGTCCACTTATGTAAGAGGGGGACCTTGTGATTTACAGTTTGTGCCTGCATTTGGAAAGGCCAGCTGCTTTCGGTCTGTGTTACGCTTACTGCTGGCTCTAGCATGAAACTGCCCCATCAGTTTTGGCAACCCCTCTGTTTCTACATGGGGCTATTTTCACATCTTGCTAATCACATGTAGCAACAACAGCTACTGTCTCTGCCACCCAAATCCAGACTCACTGACTCCAGTCGTCTGGCCTGCTTATTCAGTGCCAGCACTGAGCCATCCTCTGCATGGTGTGGAAGGGTGCTGCCTTACTGTGTGGTCTCCCACCTTCTTGGCTCAAGCTTTCAGTGGACTCAGAACAACTTTAAGCTTATGAAATAGCTTCTTGCTCCATCTCTACAATGGAAAAAAGAATGGGGACTGCGCAATAATACTGGCTATATAGTAGCAGCTGCAATACTAACACCTATGGGGCTGCCTAGAGAGATAAAGTATGCATGAGGAAGAAGGAGCTCTTTCAATCACCTCTTCTTTTGGTACATACAGATGTAGGGCATCAGGAGGTGAAGAATGCTAAGCCTGACATGTTGGTATTACAAAGTATCTGCCAAAGGACAGTGAATACAGAATCACAGAATGGTAGGGATTGGAAGGGACCTTTGGAGATCAGCTGCCATTATCTCTATTTTACCATCATCTACCAGTGACCATCAGATATCATTATCTCTATTCTGCTACTTGTTTTGTCCTTTGTGGCAAAATTTAAAAAACCCTGAAGACTCAGGCCAGAGCTTTCAGGAACAGGAACCTAAAGTTAGAGCTACTTTGAGACACTGGCATCAAATGGTCAGCAGTGACCGACCGCTGCACGCTCAGAAGCTGTCAGGTAGCCTGCCCATGTCTCAACACAAACTTGGCTGCTCAGGTCTGTGCTTCTATTTCTGAAACCCATGTGTGGTGAACCCACTTCCATCACACGCCAAATCCCAGCCCTGCCTGCTCGTTAGCTTCTGATTCAGTATCCTTCCAACTAGCCTTATGTTCAGATGAGCTACACACAATTCTTTCAGACCCTGCTATCACCTTTCACCATGATTTCAGCAGCTGGGAAGATTAACATTCAGAGGGCACAAACAACTACATTTTGCTTCGTTACTTTTAAGTAATAAATAAAATGAATTCTGAAAGTTCTCCCAACTTGTTCCTCGCTCTTTATTGCTTTGATATACTAAACCACAGTGTCCCAACCAATGCATATTTTTCTTACATTCAGCTTATTTCACCGTGAAATGACTCAATTCAGCAAGAGAGCTTGAAATATACACCAAAGGCAGTGTAAAACAGTACCCTTACCAAGTGTGGAAAAAGAAATCTAGTTCCAAACCAGAGTAGAAAGAATATTTAAAGCAACTTCTAACGAAGTCCAGAGACAGCAGAGCTTGAACCAGGCAACATACCCCTGACATCAGCATCAGCTTTCAAAAAATCACATTGTGCATGGGTCATATATTTCACTGCGTCTTTGAAGAAATGTTAAATCAATAAAATACCTAAAGGTTGCTGGCGAATCAGACAGTGTTCTATAAAAAGCCAACCATTATTGCTGAGGGGCAACATAAGAGCTGAAGAAATATTTGCAAGGAAAAGGCCATCCCTCCCACTGGAGCCTATTCATATTCGGTCATCTGACACATTCCAGCGGACACCGGCAAGCAGTAGCAGGAGCCGGAATCGTATCAGCCCGCTGACTGCTTCAGCAGCTTTCTTTGATGATGTAGGATACCTTGCACACTGTCAGTTTGATTTCTCGAGTACTTCCTCTCCCTGAGCCTGGTTTTTAGCAACATAACGAAAACTCAAGCTTGCATTGGCAATGCATTCACTAATTGATGTTTGTGGTACATCAGTACCCATTTTTCCAGATTGCACGTTCTATATTCAGCCTTCAAAATTATCCATACTTCTGGACACTTTTTAACAACCCACAGTAGATCTTTGTTTGTATGTATGTACTACAGGGATGGAGTCTTCTTGCTGGGGAAAATACACAGAGAAGAATAAAATCCTCGGTGAAAGCAAGCTTTGATATTCTGTTGTGAATTCAGAAATTTAGGCTACTGGTGTCATAGTAGACTTTTGCTTCTTGCTTCCTTCATATGCTGACACCCATCTTAATAGACACATTAAAGTGAGTAGAGTCCTTAGAAAAATCAGACTATCATACTCATCTGCCTCAGTTTTCACAGTAGTAAAAATAAACGTAGGTGTCTACTTCCTGAACGCCTGCAAAGCACTTTGATGTTTTCAGGCAAGAAATCTTAAAAGAGGACAAAGCAGTCAAAAAGCCAATCCAGTGTTGATGGAGAGAATAAGCACTTCTGGAATTACAGTTATTTTAATTTCTTCCAAAAGCTGGGATTAGAACCTATATCTCCTGTTGTTAACATTATTCAAAGCCCTCTCTTCAGTCACGGTAGCATACAACTCTGCAGTAGTTTCAGAAAATAATAATTAGTTCCAGAAGAAGTGTATATTACATATATTATGTCTTGGCAACACAGTTCTCTTTCCTGCTTTCCTGTTGCTAAAAATACAAATCGTTCACAACCATGCTTTCAATATCCATTTAATATTTGCAAACAGGGTGTCTTTGACAAACAGGGTTTTTGGCTAGGCTTCAATGAGCACTCTGTTCAGCTCCATTACCTACAGTATCACAGCCCTCTGAAGATATATTGTCCCACTCTTGCCACCAACAGACACACAAAAGAGGGGTCTTATTCTCCTCATAGTCACTCTCCTGCAAGGTTCAAGGTTTGAAAAGCCAATCTTATCTACATTTCATCACTCACCTCAAAGAGTTTGCTAGTTCAGGGGAAGCTTTATATTTTACTTTCTCTAAAACGTGTAAGTTTTACCTTTACCAAATACCTCTCTTCCCCTACACACTTCCATGCTGGATTCACTTCTAATAAGAGCTTGTTTAGAGATACAAGTTCCTAGCAATGCCAAAGACAATGCTATCAAGCAGATGACTTTGTGGGCAGCCAAATGCTCACCAGCCAAACGTACATCAAAACTGTTTTCATTAGTTTATAGGAATGCGGCCCAGAAAGACTTATGGATTCCAAAATGGTTACCACTATGTGTATTGCAACATTGTGCTGGCTAGCAGATGTTTATTAAAAGCTTTCACTTATCGGTTCTGTAGAACACTTATTTACAAGACAGCAGAGTTTTCTCTCTCCTCTGATAAACCCACTCAAATCCTCACAATTTATGGGTTACAAATCTTTTCCATTTCTTCATACCTTTCCTAAGTTAGACTTGGAGATCCTGGGCAATGAGTAGCAATTTCAGACAGTGTATAGCTTGTGTCCTTCCTTGTAAATATATCAGATATTTCCATTTAGCATTGCAGTGATTTTTATCCCCTTCAAATTATCCTTTTGATTGCAATTGCATTCTATCATTTTCCTGAGCAGAGCATTTATTTTATAAAAATTTTAAACAAGTTTCTGGAAAACAGTCATCCTTTTAGCCCTAATACTAAAAAAAAATAATAATAATAAAAAAAATCACCTGCTACACAGTATTTTCTGTCATTACAGTGTATCCCTTTTGTACAACACTGATTTCTTGTTCATGTTCAAACCTGACATAATGACAAAAGTGGGAGGGATGTCGAGCCAAATTCAGTGCTTGCCTCTTTTCAACAACAAGGAGATTAAACCAAAAATTAATTAGGCCTAAGTAAGTAAAGCTCTACTGCAAGAATGACAAAAGGGAGCATTTCAAATGTTAAATCTGTTGCTTAGGAGTGAACATTAACAGAAGATCAGCAAATACGGAGAAATATTTTCTTTTTTTTCACAAATTCTGATTCCCAGAAAGCCATTAACAACACCAGCTCACTAAGTTTAACAAAGATTGATATTCTTGTCAGATCCACATCAAACATAATGTTTTTATGCTTCACCCATCAGTCATTAGTATTAACATAATACCAAAATCCCACAAAATAACTGCAGATTAGTTTGCCTTGTTCAACATTTACCAGGGTCCACAAAGAGCACAGATCATACCTGGAGTAGACTTTTCTTCCCCAAATTTCTGTGGAACCCATCTTGTGGTTTTTATTGTGGTAGAAGGAGGAAGCTACCTTCATGGAATCACAGAATTGTCAGAGTTGAAAGGGACCTCTAGAGATCATCTAGTCCAACTCCCCTGCTAAAGCAGGATTGCCCAGAGCACATCACTCAGGACCACATCTGGGCAGGTCTTTTAGATGAGCAATGGCTATATGTACAAACTGCTAACGTTAGGGTGAATTTTGCCACTGCTTTCCAAAGCTGCAAGGCAAATCCTAAAAAGCAGGATGAAGATATTCCCATTTCTTCCTCATGAGCCCCAATAATGCTGGGCACAGCATGGCTTCTCTTGCTCAAGTGTTAAATGGAGGCTAGAAAAAGCAGCTGGCTCTTTGTTCCTGGGATGCTGAGGGTACTACAGGGAGAAGACAGTTAAGGATGTAACTAAGTCAACATTCCTGCAGCAAAAAAAAAATGAGAGGAAAATGTGTGCAACTTTTATAGCATTACTTGTGTTCCTTCATGCTTGGGATACAGTATTGTAGTGATATCACCTCCCTGTCTGAAGTGTGTCGTATCTGAAGTGTATAGGTTTTGAAAGAAACTGACTGTTAAAAAAGATATATGATGGCAAAATCTTTAAACAGTTGATGACTATACCTACAAGACCTTTTCAGATGAAATATTATGACACATATCTGTATCTTTTTCACCTCGTGTTATTAAAAAGTCTAAAAATGTCTCTGATTATGATTTGAATCTGAGCTACAAATATAGAGGCTGAGCAGCTAACACTCCTTTAGCCAGCTTCTCAGTAGGTAAATTCAGATAATAATTCTATTGTATTTTTTAGGCTGAGGTTTGCTTTCTATCTCCAGAAGAATGCTGCCCTTGCAGGTGATGTTCAGAAATGTGTACTGGAATCAAGGAAAAAAAAAAAACTAGCAGAATTTACAAGTACCAATTGCAGACAAATTTTGGACCGTGCTCGAGGAATGAACTGCCTGAGTTCATACTGCATTACTGGACAGGCCACAGAAAGGACTGGCTACCACTGGACTCTCCCATTAGATTCTGCTGATGGAAGCGTAAAGGATTAAGCCCTTCCAGCGCATTCAGGCAAGCAAGGTCAGAAAGAGGAAAATGAACATCACATTACACTTGGTCTTCTCTGCTAAGCACAACCCACAGTGTCACTCAGGTTCAGTTTCAAATGAAGTTGTGTCAGTAGGGCTCGGGTCGCTGAACTCTTCCAAACACTCTTCCTGTCTGATTAATTTTGCTTATTATTTGACAGCTTTCAGGTATGCTGGAGTTTGCTGAAAACTTCTGGCCACTGTGCTATTGAATAATGCACTATAATTTTGCCATTTCATTTTAAATCTCAGCTGAAAACAGCTGTTCCCTGAGTCTATAACTTGCTGTGACTGTCTCCTTCTGCTGTTATTTATCTCAGTCGCTGTATTATTTAACTTCATGAAGCACGTTGGGATACAGTTTATCTGGAGAACACTATTAAGTGCAAAATGAAGTGGTACTCTTAAATCAGATTTCACTGATTGCTTTGAAAAGCTTCTAAAAATTCTCACCTGATGCTCCCCATGCTGCTCCATTCTTTATACACCTATTCCATATGACAACACGGATGGAATTTTAGCCTTCGATCCTTCTACTTTCTGACTCTGGCAGCTTCTGAAAATCTTTCAGATTGAAGAAGAGATGACAGTTAGTCATCTTTGTAATGATGTGGTTTTAAAAGGTATAGCTAGCCCAAGAAGTTACACGTACCTTTTCTGCATCAGTGCATCTTTCCAATTAAGTACGATTCCCTGTTGCTGCAGGCTCGACTGGTCAGATAATGGACTGCAGTGAGACATGTACTGAGCTGAATGCTGCAACATGGACAAAATTAATGCTGGGAGAAAAATAACATGAAAAGTAAAATTAAGTCAAATGATTGTAACGCAACTGTGTAATTCATTCCTAAATTGTGATACAAATAAGAAAAGTGTTAATCTTTTAATATTTAATGAGCCAAATTAATTCCTAGTTTATATAGTTTGTTAGAATCCAATAAAAAAAAAAATGGGGAAAAAATTCTTGTGAAGACCATTTGAGCAAGCTCCAGAGGTTGGCTGAAATTTATATCCTTACTACACAATACTACAGGATTATTTTTTTCTAGGGTATAAAAAAAGGATACATTTTATAAAGACATTCTGCTGCTGCAAGGCTTTCATATTTATGGAATTCCAGCCAGTCCATTCCTGCCTGGTGGAGACAGGATCTCTATTTGGCTACTGACCGCTGGGTAATGTACAACTAATTCTGTCACTGTTCTGCAATAGTTTCCCTTCCCATTCTTCATATCTGGTCAATTTAAATTGAAAATTTCCTGAGCCCAGGACTGCCACTGATTGCATCTACTTAGAGTAACACTTTACTGGTGTGCCCATTGCGACACGAGCTTTACTTGATCTTCAGCAGGAAAAATAAAATAGGAGAAGTGTGGAAAATTGACCACCGTTGCCTTTTACTTCAGGGATTCTGAAATTAGACTGACAAGTAGGCCTCAAGAAAGGAGCCACTGTTTGCATGCTGTGTAATTAGTGACCCCAAACAATCTCGGTATCCCACCCTTGGCCACAGTATCCCACAACCATGCCACAGAAAGGCAGGCTCCCCAAAAATCCTGGTCAGTTATCAAGTTGAAGGAGTTCAAATTGCAATACATGCTCACAGGACCAGATTAAAGCACCTTCTGATCAACCATTGTGATCAGTAGCTTCTCGGATATATAGCTCAACACAGATTTCAAGATCTTAAAAGGAGCAAAGGGTCTTAAGCATTCTTTGTGAGAAACAGAAATGCAAATGAATGAGTCATGGCTTCAATTAACATCAAGTGCACTGTAATGGCCAACTTCATTCTGTCTGATTCATCATTTAAAGCTACATTTACTACTCCAGAATTAATAACTAGGGATTCACTAATGCATTCAACTTGCAGAGCACCTGTGCTGGTTTAGGACGTGAAAGCACTCTAAACCCATCACTGTCATGACACACAAAGATTCAGGGTTTACAGATACCCAGGGCAGCCTACTGCATCCCCAAGTACACCTGTCCAAAAAGATGTGTCCATGATGGATATTTGACTAAACAAGTCTTACTTTGAGCAAAGAAGCCTCTTTGTGAGATGCACACAACAATAAAATGCCGTAAATAGAAAGAGAAAATTATCTACATGGAGAAATGTTCTTATTTCAGAAAAATTACATATTATTAATCAATACATCTCTAATCCTGTAATTCCCTTTTAGTAAGGTTTTGAAACAGAGAGTCAAGGACTGTACATTGACATTGGTTTTAGGCTATTTCCTCTTTGCAATGAACTGATAATTTTGGACTAATGGTTACTGAACTTCAAAATATTAGAAGTCTTTATTAATTCCTGCATCAAGTCCAATGATTATGTCTAATTGAACTAAATAAAATCTTTCAAAAGAAAACATTGAATGTTGATTTTAAAAATTAGCAATTGTCAAGAACCCACCACTATTCAATGTTATTCTTGTACATAACTGTTTTCCAATGATTAATTATCTTCTTTGTGGAAAGGTGTACCTTATTTCTCTGAATCCTAGATCACAGGTAACTGCTACAAAATTACCTTTTTTGGTTCCCTTCAAGTGTAAACGCAGGGCTACAACAGGAAGGGCAACAGATGTCAGGAACTGGACAAAACAGATCCACACACGACTTATACCTTTTATTTATATCAATGGCTGAACTAGAGACTAAAGGTTTCCATCTCATTAGAAACGTGAATGTGAGATCAGTTGCTCTAGTCTTTTTCATTCAGGAAGGAAGGAAGATATTTTTCTGCCCTCAGCAGCAAAACAGAGTGACTGAAAAAACTCAGTTTTGGTTTTATTTTTAACCAACAATTATTCCCTAAAATGGAACAAAGCTGAACACAGCACTTGAGTACCAAGGAAGTGCTACCAAGTAAAAATTCACAGATCCTCAACAAGGAAAAACCCTGATTCAGCAACAGGGGCAGATATGAATGGATTTTGAGGATACTACTGTCTTAGGAGCTAACATACAACACTAATAAATAATGTACATATGCATTTTATATCACATCACAACAGTTCACAGAGCTGTTCCCCTGCCAATTTTAATTCACAGAATAGATTACATTAAAGATATGCAAGCTTCCACCAGCACATATCATAGTCCATCTTCTAGAATGAAAGAAACTAAAATGCTTCCAGATTCCGTATTAACACCAAAAATTATCATCTTACCTTTTACTAGTATTAAAATTCATGCATGTTATTTGTCTGTCTGGATTTAAACTCTGAGAAGTCAAAGACTTTCTTTAGAAGTAAAAGATACCTATGAAGAAAGATCAAGTCTGAGAAAGAAAATGATCAATGATGAGCCAAAAATTCACCAGTTCATGATGCTGTAGTGATAGGGAATATCGAACGTATTGGACATTGCAAGGCTTCCCCTTTGCTGAATCTCTTCTTACTCAATGGCCAGCTAAAGGGATGCTGTCATTTCTTCATTAGCACTGCTGACAATTAGCCTCTGTTTTGGGCCAGGGGACAGAGTTGTACAAGGTTGTGCTAGGGAACAAGAGCCATTTGGAACAGGATGCCAAGTCAGGATAATTATGCAAATCATTGATTTAATCTCAAGCAGCCAAAGTATTTCTAACAGACTCCAACATTCACATTTATTCAGCCAGTTTCCTCACAGATTTCTCAAGTATTCACATGACAGGAAGACAGCAAGTAGTCACAATGAAATTTACTTCTAAACCGAGCATTACTCCCCCTCAGCTCCTTCTCGCTTTTCACCATTATTTACCTTGCTCAACTACACAGAATTTACAGCAATCTGTTAAAAAAAAATAAAATAAATAAAAAATCAATTCCCTTATTTCATGTTAGAAAAAAAATAAGGTCGTGTGTACAATCCAAATACCCTTCATTTTCCAAGAACAATAAACCCAGTCTACCTAAGCTCCCCTTGCTTTGCTCATATGAGGTCCAGAGGGGCTGGACTTTGCTTTGTTCCACCTTTGGCATGGAAATTCGTATGCATCCTAAATTTTAGTAACAGATGAAACATGGACAGCAAGACATCGTTTGTGGCTAAATCCCACTAAGATCTCTGCTGCTAGGCAACCTGCCTTAAGCGCAGTGTGAATAACATTAGTCAAGTTTGTAGTTCAATGGGATATATTTTCTGCAAGCAAAATTTGGTAGATTTGCCTCTCATTCTTGACTCCAAGTTTCTCCTTACTCTGCATCTCTCCCACTCTGTACTTGGACAGCTGTTTGTCAGTTATGAAATACTGCAAGGAGGAAGCCTCTGCTGATGCTCTGGTCAACACAGCCATCATGGGAAAGGCCAAATATCGTAATGCACTTAGGCCTGGCAACCTGATGAATGTTCTGCCATCCTGAAAATTCAGGGTGCAAACCCTTGGCAAGGGGTCTCCTGGGACGGGGCAGGCAAAATACACTAAGTGCAAATAGAATGGCTGTGAAAGCTACAAGATTACCCCCCACCCTTACACCAGGTCACATCTCAGGGCAGGATGACGAAAACCACCAAAAAGCCTCTCTGCTTTTTTCTAGCTCCCTGTATCTGGTGCACGAGACCACAGAGACCCCAGGAACCTGTAATTTAGTGCAAGGAGTATGCACAGTGCCACCACCACAGCAGAGACGTGGGGGAAGCAGAGAAACGGGGGCTTTAGTGTTAGTAAGTGACTCCTGGACCAAGGGACAAGTAATTTCATAGTAACTTCATGTTCTGGGCCCAGATTCACCCCAGCTAACTTCAGGACCTCCACTGAGGCATCTAATCCCTTGACTCCCTCTGTGCTTGCCCTTACCTCTGGAGGAAGGTACACTGTTCCACCACTAGCCCCTGTGCTTCAACTGAGTGTCCGGGATGAAGCAGGGTGAATAAGGAGCATGGAATTCTTTCTTGATAACTAATTGACTGGTAGCACTGCAAGGGTTGCAATGTAGTGCATTGCAGCCTGATTCAGCAGTGACGTGGTGTCTCCTAACTGCTGCCAGCACTTCTGTTTGAATTACTACAACAGCTGAGCACCCTGCATTCCACTCTGTGAGGAAAAAAAAACAAACATTTAAATAACACTTTCCAGTTTATATGTCTAATTTTCCAAAATGCAAAATATAGATGGTCCTGAAAATACAGATGGTTAGGAAGAACAGATCACCTGTCAAAACTGCCCAAATTTTCCCTTGTTTTGACATTGGATCAAGATATATATTAGATACTGAGTATACAGCATGTGAACATATATACGACTAAATACTAATCCTTACTACTGTGTGGCAAAATTGATCAAGAAGGCTTTTGATCTAACTTAAGAATAATGCAAGCAGGGAAGTGTGTCTGTGCATTTTAAATAGGCTGAATGCATAACAACATAATTTTTTTTTTCATTATTTCTTATAGACAATACAGGTGAGTGGAGCACATTCAGAATACATCTGTGTTTTTGCTTGAACTCACAGAACAGTTGCACACCATCTTATGGTATGAATATTATGTTTGAAGTTTTATTCAGATTACTGTTTTTCCCCACTTTCAACAGAATTAGTTGTCATGTTCGTGTTTAAAATAAGTTCAGCCATGAAGCTTTTAGATAAAAACCCATAGTCATCCTCACTATAAAGCTGTACCTGCTAGGCTTTCTCTCAAGAAGCGCATCCTGCAAGACAACAGACAGAATGCAGGTGACAAAACAAGAACGAGTACAAGTAGTAACATACACAAAAGCCCCCCTGTTTTGATTGCCCAAAACACTCACTGTTACAGTTGGGGCACCTGAAATCTTTATAAAGCCAAGCAAAACAATTTAAGCTACTGACTGTATGTTATCTAACTACATCATTACAGGGTAGAGGTTGGGTTTTTTTTTACTACCAGATGGTTGCTGCTCCCGTTGTGCTAGCCTAGATACGTGCTGACATCTAGTGGTCCTTTAAAGAATAAATAGAGTCCAAACGTTTATTAATTAGCAATAAAAATTAACAACCTTAGATTCAAAAACACGTATTTTCCCCTTTCTCTCCGTTTTTTCCCCACAGCGCATATAATATTGTTTATAGATAACTGAATTCTAGTGATTATTGTCCTTTTCTATATTTGTTCAAGCTAAGGTTTTCTAAGGTGCTGTTCCCATCGACATCATGCTGAGTCCTTTGGAAAATCCACCTGGAGGCATTTCTTGACTGACAATCACCACGGTATTTAAGCAGAGACTGCAAAATTGAAAAAAGAAATAGATAGGAGTACAGTTCTGAATGTGTGGAGCCACGGTATGATCTGTATTACAACTGATTTCATCAGAGACCCCTTAAGCTACTCGTAACTAAATTCAAATCAAAATTTGGCTTAAAACTAGTAGTGTGAAAAAATGGCTACAAATAGACTTTAAACGATAATTTAGTTTACTGCTCTACTGAAAAATATCTGACTGTATTATAGACCCCAATGAACACTTATAAGATGGCAGTGAAAACCCTACTTAGAAATCCACTTCCCACACCATTTACTCCTTCGTTTACCACATATTTCTGTTCATTTGCAAAGCCATGCAAGTAGTGCACCCCCTGCTCAGGATAACTAAGATGGGATGAAAGCACTAGAGCTTTAGCCACTGACTCAAAGTAGACTGAAAGAGGAAACAAAATCAGAAAAAATGCCTTTAGGAAGAACCAATTCAGGAGACCAAAACTTCCTGCTTAGTTTCCGGTTGATTTTACAGTCACCACCACTGAGAAAGGCTGTCACTACTTGACAAGTAAGGTAACTGGAGGTTTTCCAGTGATGTGCCTGGTCAGAGAACCCTAGTCTCCAATATGGCATATTCACGCCCTGAAAAGAAAGCCTATACCACCTCTCCAAGGGGTCCCCTCAGGCCACCTTTTAACCTGCTTTGATTTCCAGGAGAGAGGGAGTAGTCTTCCAGGCTAAAGAAATAGGATGCTGCAGAAGATGCCCGGTCCGAGAGAAGGGAGAGGAACAATGTGTTGAACTAGCACTGAAGAGATTTATTTTGATGGAAGGAAACAGAAGCTGATCAGAAAATGGCCTGACAGCTCGCGTTCATGTGCTGTCACTGCTTTACAAAAAGATCAGCAGCATACCTTTAGTGTGCCATGGCATGTATCCACCAGTGTCTCTAACAACCCAGTGTGCTCAATCCCTCACGAGCAGATCATTACTTATCACCTTTGCATGATGTTCATTTTGGGAGTATTACAATTCAAGTGGCTGCTCAGCTGGTACCCTATAAAAAGTCTTTCTACAAAATGTTATTTTTCATTTTTCGCCTCGGTGCAAGACCTGCTCATGATTTATTGGCTGTAGCAAAGCACAAAGCCATAATTTTCTTTTATTGAACTCGCTCTGGGTAGCCATCACTCTGCAGAAATGCAGATGGTCATCTTATTCTTATTCTTAGTGACAGGATGAATGCCACAACTCTGCTGACAAAGACAGCAAAGCAGTCATTTATAACAGTAAGAGGAGCATTCAATTTAATATCTGTGTTAACTGCACATAATCAGGCATTTTGGACACAGCTTTTATAGGATCCTGCTCTGCTAATATTTTACAGTGTTAAAGCAAATTTGCATAGCATGTATGCTGGCATCCAGGTGTGATTTCTATGTCTAAAGCAAATGAAACAGAATTATATCATGCAGAAAAATTCAGCCTCCAATTGAACCGTAGTCAGTTTTTATTTCGTGTATTTGAAATCCTGAAGTTTAATAGTTTGTCTGCCTCTTCCTTTAATTCACACTTCAATTTTCAGGGGCATCCAGACTGTAGATGAAATTCTGGATCTGAACCTATGAGCTTGAGTGAATGAATGTATTTCTTTAGCTAGTTTATTGTCAATGGAATTAAGGAGATGGCTTGCAGCTTCCCTTCTGTCACAGAAAATGAGGATTTAGAGAATTGCTGGGGCCAGCATAAGGCACAAAGTGCACTGCCTCTGTTCTGGGGTGAGAAGAGTGGCAGTGAATAACTCACAGCACCTACTAGAGTTCCCAGAGACATGCCCTGTGATGACCAGTGAGTTTGTGGAGAAAGCAAATATGGCATTGAATACTAAACAGAAAAGGATCAGGTGTTTTTTAATAAGCACTATGCCTGATCCTGCCAAAGGGTGCCCATATAGACCTTGACAGCTGAATCTGGAATGTGTTTCATTTCATCACAGAACTGGCTATTGCTACAGCAAGAGCACTTGGAGAATAATTCAAAGAAACAAAACACAGATGCAAGTCAAATCCAGGAGATTAGAGTATTTAATTGTTTAGAATAAGGGGAGCTTTACCTAGCATATTCAGTGAATGGATTCAGAGCAAAACTACATGCAAAATCTGCTAATGCCATATTTTAGTTATTGCCTCTTCAGAGTAAATTATATAGTTTAAGTGTTCATATCACCAATTAATCTCTCCTGAATCAGATCTGCATATCAGTTGCTTGAAATAGGCTTAATATAGTCATAATTGTACAAAACATGAATACCATTTTTCATAATAATTAGGTAGTCACGTTGCCTTTTCTTTCAACTTGTCTAAATGTTCGTATGCACATTAGAAGTTAGCACTTAAATTTTATCCGTACGTCGCTCTATTGCTCTATTGGTCTGTCTAGAGCATCTTCTGTTTAAGGCACCAAACCTGTGCAAAGTGTTGCTGTTCGATATGCAGTGTATTAATTTCCTCAGAGGAACATTTGAAAGGATCGGAACTTTTTATTAGGAGTGTAGCAATGGGATGAGGGGTAACAGTTTTAGAGGGTAGATTTAGATTAGATACCAGGAAGAATTTCTTCACTCAGAGTGGTAAGACACTGGAACAGGCTACCAGAAAAGTTGTGGATCACAAATTCCAAGAATTGTAGGAGTTAGAAGGAACCTTCAGAGATCATTTAGTCCAAGCCTCCAATCCTCAGCCAGATCAGGCTGGACAGGAACACATCCAGGCAGGTTTTGAATATCTCTAGCGTAGGAGACTCCACAACTTCTCTGGAGTGACTCTGTCACCCTTAAAGTAAACCAGCTTTTCCTCATGTTGAGACAAAGCTTCCTATGTTCCAGTTTGTGCCCATTGCCCCTTGTCCTGTCACTGGGTACCACTGAGAAGAACCTGACCCCAACTTCTTGACACCTGCCCCTTACATATTCATAAACATTGATAAGATCCCCTCTCAGACCCACATCACTGAGCCTTTCCTCATAAGGTGAGGTGCTCCATTCCCTCAATCACCTTAGCCCTCTGCTGGACTCTTTCCAGTGGTTCCCTGTCCTCTTTGAACTGGAGGACCACAACTGGACGTAGTATTCCAGATGCAGCCTCAAGAGGGCAAAGTAGAGGGGGAGGATGATCTCCTTTGACCTGGTGGCCACATTCTTTTTTAATGCACCCCAGGAGACTATTGGCCTTCTTGGCCACAAGGGCACATTGCTGGCTTATAGTCAACTTGTTGTCTACCAGGACTCCAAAGTCTCTCTCTGCAGAGCTGCATTCCAGCAGGTCAGCCCCTAGCCTGTACCAGTGCATGATGTTGTTCCTCCCTAGGTGCAGGAACCCACGACTTGCCCTGTTGAACTTCATTAGGTTTCTCTCCACCCAACTCTCCAGCCCATCTAGGTCTCTTTGAATGGCAGCTCAGCCTTCTAGTGAGTCAGCCTCCCCTCCCAGTTTTGTATCATCAGCAAACATGCCGAGGGTACACTCTGACCCTTATCCAGGTCATTGTTAATATATTGAACAAGACCAGACACAGCACTAACCTCTGGGGAACACTGCTAGTTACAGGCCTCCAACTCATTTCTGCACCACTCATCACAACCCTCTGAGCTCTGCCACTCAGCCACTTCTCAATCCACCTCACTGTTGACTCAACTAATCCACACCTCCTAACCTTACCTATGAGGACATTATGGGAGACAGCATCAAAAGCCTTGTTGAAGTCAAGGTAGATGCCATCCCTGGAGGTAGATGACCCGTCCCTGGAAGTGTTCAAGGCCAGGCTGGATGGGGCTTTGAGTACCCTGGGTCTAGTGGGAGGTGTCCCTGCCCAAGGCAGGGGGGTGGAACTAGATGATCTTGAAGGTCCCTTCCAAACTAAACCATTCTAGGATTCTGTTCCAGAAAGTGCATGGTAAGGAAACGCATAAGGTATTTCCCATTTTGGAAAAGACTCAGTGAGAGGAATGAGGCACACCAGCAATCAGATCATTTCCTTGCAAGCTGAGAGCAGGCCAGAAGCTTGCTGTCAGAGGGGTATAGAGCCTTGCAAGAGAACTGCATTGTGCTGAAACTACCCAAGTGTTATAATGCTCTTCCATAGCACAGCTTGATTGCCTCATTTGCTACAAAGTAAGACCACAAAAGTGACAAGGAGATAATTACTATGACCTCTGGTTGTTGGAAGTTGATAGAGAGAGAGATGATAGCAGTACCATGAACCGTCCTCATGTTTCATTTGCTGATGTGTTGTAAACCTTTGACTTGCTGCCAAAATTTAAGGTTGCCTTATGAGATAATCCCAGCTAAGAAGTTCAGTTTATATGCATCTTCCTGCCCTTCTGCTAGAGACAGGGGCATGATGCAGTTAGCCAAGAAAAGAAACACAAAAACTCCCAGGCTATGAATAATGATCTTGAGTAAGTTCTCGGATTTGCAAAATGATGGTAATATGATTTACCCTTATATTAAATTTATAAAATACTTGTCCCCTGCTGGAGTCTATAAATCCCTGATTAGACCACCAACAATTCCCTTATACATTTCCTGCTGGTTTAATCGTCTATCCCCATCTTTTCAAGGATATTTTCCCCAAAGGAAGAAAAAAAAAAAAAAAAAGCAGAAACTCTGCATCCAGAAACCGTTAACAACTGCACTCAGGAATTGTATGAGAGTTGGCTTGTAATAATAACTTTATAGATACTGTAAATGCTTTATTAATCCATGCTGTTGACAGCTTTGAATGCCAAATTATCTCTGTTGCACTGAGCCATGAAACTATCCCATGAGGTACTAAGTCCACCTTGAGACAGCAGTGAAGCCAAAGATTTGATCCTCAAGGCTGACTTGAGTAAATCATTATTATTAAACTCTGTAATCCCTCATGCATCCATAACACATAATTTTAGTAATGCATTTGACTTAAATTTCTTATTACTTCAGAATTCAGTCCAGCTTCTAGTGCAAATAAAGTCAGAGCTCCCAGAAGCTCCAGAGAGCAGAACTAGTCCTGCTCTACCACAATTCTCTATTGAACTGATGAGATGACAGAAATAATATGTCATCGGGAACCACAACTTCTTTGGTAAGAAGTAAACTTCTTTGGATGGGGTTTCCCCCCCTTTCCCCCCCCCTCTTTTACTGTATTTCAGTGGAGCACTTTCTGGTGATGAGAAGCACAAGACTGCAAGCCTGGAGGTCCTAAATTTCAATTTTTGCTCCCACATCTGTTCATGAGATTCCAGCTTAACTCAGAGTATTTTCAGAAGTGTAAGTGAGCACCTTGACCTGAAGTGACCACCTTACCACCTTTGTTTGACTGCTAGCAAATGACCACCAGTAGCACACTTCATACCAGACAGCATCTTACATCAGCTCAGATATACTTACCTGAGGATTCAGACTTTACCCGTATTGCTAAATAAAGCTCAAGGCCCTGAGTGGCATTGCCTGGATGCCCTACATAATGCTTGGCCCAGGGTTTTCCTTTGGTCCTTTGTAGTCGCCTGCACAAACTCTATTTCATTGCATATTAATCTCAGTTCAGAGCATTTTGAATAATGTGATGGCAGTGTCACAACTCATCAAAATACCATTTTATCAGCATGAAATTGAGGCTATAGGTTGCACACTCCGAGGTGTAGCAGAAGCCTTGAAGGTGCAAAGCATCCTAGGGTACCGTTTGAGAGAGGGGAAAACAAACCTGGTCCCTGACAACACAAAGCAGCACCAGGCTTCAAAGCAAGTATTAAGCATGAAAGACAACGAGCAGCCCAGGGAATCCATTCCCTGGCCCTGGTCTCTTCTGCAGTATAGACACAGCCAGGGACCCCTACATGCTCCAGCTGCCCTAGTCCATACTATAGGCCCTCTACCCCCTACACAATATACAGGACTGCCTCAGGCTGCTCCTCCCTGTAAACATACCTCTTGTGCAGCTGAATGCGAACTCAGTTCCTGCCTGTAACTCAGCAATAACCACATTTGCCCAATTACTTTCTGTAAAGTTTACTTTATCAATGCCAATATACTATTCGCTGTATTGAAAAAAAAAATATATCTTTTTTGAGAATACATACCCTGAATTAAGAGAGTAAACAGAGAGGTGTTTTATATCACTGCAATTGCAAAGTGTACCTGTGAGTCGGGCACTTGAGTGCTGTAAAACACATCCAGTCCTGAAACTGCCCCATTTATTAACTGTTAGTTCAAAAATCAAAGGCCAAATGAGTCCCTTCTTGGAAAAAATGCCTGAATATTGCTGCAGCATTCTGCTTTCTCCACAATTCCTGGAAGGTCAGGTTGGAAGGGAACAAGGGATGCTCAGCTGCAGGATTCTCCCACAGACACTGCCTACGGAAAGTATCACCAGCAAAACTGAAAGGAGCTGTACGTGACTAATCGGATATCCTGCATACTCCTTTCTTGGCTGATCTAAATGGCTGTTGATTTTTACGGTGCTTCTGTAACCCAAGCATCATTCCAGTTGAAGAAAGCTTATTTTTCTGATACAGTGTCCTGGAAGAAAGCCTGTCACTACTGTCTCAAGCTTATATTGCTACCTGGAGTCAATGAATACCAGTGAACTTCACAATGTCTTTTGAAAATAAATTCCTTACTGCTCAGAAAAATGTCACATATTTAGTGTGAAAGGGATTGGTAAAACAGTTCTTTGCTTTGCCTGCTCTGCTCTTTTCAACTCTAAGTCACCAAAAATCTCCTTGCTGGAAAAAATGAGGTGAAATGTGGATGATGCATTTCTGTCTACCAGAGGTACATACTGCACATATGTGCCAGCAAACCTGTTTTCTAAATAGCGTGGTTTTTAAAAATCACAATCAGCTAAATATTTCACATTTTAGCTCTTGCTTTAAGGGAAGCTAGATGAAGAGCCAAGGCAAGGCAGAAAATTAAAAAAAAAAAAAAGAAAAAGAATGAGAAGTCAAATTTACTGGCATAGAACACCATCACTACTCAGTGAACACTGTTTCCATTTACTACTGCACACATGGCAAGGGCAACAAGTCCGAGGGCAACAGACCAAGCAAGGGAAAGCAGGGAACATGTTGTTGAAAAAACAAACAACAAATAGAAACAGAAAAGAAAATACAGTTTAACTGTGAAAGAACAGTTTCAATGAGCCATAAAATATTTGTCAATGGATGATGAATTTCCTTATTGATGTTATTGAAAACAGAGACAACAAATAGAAACAGAAAGGAAAAGAAAATACAGTGAAACTGTCCTTTCACAGTTAAAATGAGCCATAATATAATTGCCAATGGAGAAGATCACATACTATGAACACAGAATTAGTGAGTGTAATTCTTAGAAGAGAATAAAATAAGATCAGCATAAGAGCAACAATATATAAGTTGATATCACGAAAAATTATCCTCAACAGTCTATTAACATTAAAAATAATGTGTCATGAACATTACTTTAGAAAACATTATTGAAATGTTTGTAGGTATATATTTTTATGTTGTTATCTGGGTATTTGTATGTCCTTATCACTACAGAATATGAGCACCTTACAACTTCCTAAGGAAGTCCATTTATTTTCCATGTACTTTTCTTCAAAAATGGGAAAATTCAATGATAATGAAAGATAGTCAAAATGCTCTACATTCTGCCTAGAGTGCTGCATATTCGCTGTAGAGGTAAATATAATTCTAGTCTTATTGGTGTGATAACGTCAATCAAAAGCTTTGCTATTTTTACAAGAAAAAAATAAGAAGTGCACAACCAACAACTGTTGAAGCCAATTGAGAGACATGAACATGACTCTAGATTCTATTTCTACTTATAGACTCTCCCACAAGTACAGTAAGGAACAAGCTGAGTGTGACTCAGAAACGATCGTGCTGGTTGTACAAGGAGATACTTACCTGTTAAGACAGGGCAAAAAGCTTCATCCGACTGCATTCTATGCAGAAAGGGGCACTGCAACCTGCCAGTAAAAACAATGCCTTGGAACTGCAGGCAACTACAGGATTTCGAAAAACACAGAGATTATAAAAGCCAGTTCATTAGGAAAGGCAAAGAAAGGGTCTATGCCATTATCATAACAGTCAGACAAGCTACAGATTCACAGCCATATAAAGCTCAATTGCAGCCACATGCTGGATGGAGAGGACTGAAGACTGGGGAGGCATTTCTTCTGCTACTGCGTAAACATCAATGACGTCAACTACACTATTGAAGAGAACTAAAGGAACAGGACTGAATGTCGGCCAGAACAGGTAGATTGCATCTCAGGAAGACTACGCTGGAAAGAAGTGACACATTTTCATAATGAAGAGGTGTGAGCATGGGCAGCAGGGGAAGAAATCCTGTAAGACTTCTCTTAATTTCTTTATCTCGTCATCTCTACTTCCCAGACAACTTTGCCTGTTTGAAACATTCTTTCCTTCTGGTCTTTGTCCTCTGCCATTCCTTCTCTTAACAAATGCTTCAGTCTTTTAAAGCCCACAGAACCCATCCTGAGCTAAAAAATTAAACACAGGCACCTTGGAGAAGAAAGGAGAAGTGGGAAGCCAGGGAACCATTTAAATAAGGAAAAATTGCTGGTTGTGGAATTGGAATGTGAGCAAGCACATCCCTCTCCTAAAAATCCATGCACTTCCCAGCATCCTCTTCAATTCAGACTGCCTCTTATGTCTGCTCTTTCCATCTAATAAATCATAGACTCCCTCTACAAAATGTTATCATCATCACTCCCATGAAAATCTACAGGAGTTTCTACAGTCTTCGTAGTATGCTGCCTAGAAAACAAATGTACTACATCATGTTACTTGGGAGATCAGAAAGATAGGGTGTATAGGGACATTCTTCTCATTAATATTTGGTCAGCTGAAGCTAAAAAACAGTACATGCAGAAATGCAAAAAAAAAATAAATTTGAAACACTGACTTGTGAATTTTAAGCCATTACAGAAAGGAATATGGAATTATAAATTTTCTCCATTGACTTGAATAAATACATAAATCATGCTGTTCTATCAGAACCACCCCATAAATAAAATCAGACTCACAGATGTGTTGACGTGCCTTATTCAAAAATCAATAAGTAATTTAGTAATAATACATTCTGAGGTGTGTGAGCTCTACAAAAGGCAGTGCAGAGAAACTGGGTAATATCCTTTTAAGCAGTCTGTGGGCCCTTTAATGATCTTCACTCTTGTTCTGTGTCCAGAACGCTCATGAGAGCAGCTGCATACAAAAGGAACTAGTCGTTGCCTGCTCTGTATGATTAATACATATGTTTATTGATCATTTGGTTAAATATCTTACTCTAATTATGCATATAGGCAAAATCCTGTTCTGTTTGTGCAAGTCCTTATCAGACCTAGGTCTAAAAAGGTGACTGTATCATGCTAATACAAGAGAACCTAGCTAATATAATTACTAATATATGGCAAATATAGTTAATATAATTTATATTGCAAGTATACATATAAATACAACATCACCCAGTTCCAGATATCAGTGTTTCCTTTCAGCTGCTCATATTTGCCTGGAAAGGGCATTCCTGAGGCTGTTCTAAACTACAGTCTCAGGTTTTTTACGTCTTGCATCTTGGCTCCGTACACACCCTTGCATTTCAAGCACACCACAAGATTCCACAATCTGAGAAGAGTTATCATTTCTAGTTAAGAGGCATCTCAAAATAAATTGGGCTTTCTGCTTAATTATAGCATAGTATGGAATCATTCTGTATGCCATGCAAATACAGAAAAGTACAGGTCTAGTGGGACACATTATCATCTTTTGACACATTATCATCTTTTGACTATAATAGAATAGTATAATGGAGGATGGTCACGTCTCAAGTTCATCACTGGTCAGCAGAAACAAAGTATGGCATCTTTTGACACACAGGAGATACACATCCTGCATAGCATTGTGTAGGAATTCTATAGCCTACACTATATAATTGTATCTGATATAACACGAGTAGAGCTGAGATTTATTGTCTACAGATTGCATTTAGGCAAGCAGATATAGGAGGTAAAGCTAGGCTTTTAATGGGGTTTGGGGCATCTTGAAATTGTATTCTGTGAACTATGTATTTGAAGTTGAAACTTCTAATATAGTATTAGCACACTTCTCATTTCAAACCAAGACGTGACCTCTAACTGATAACATTCAGGAGACATTTATACACCCACTTGCAACATGGACAGATAAAATTTATACAAATATAATATCGTGTTTAAGATTCTAACGCGTACGTATCTCAAAATGGAGTGCTGTAGAAGAGAGACATATGGGAAACAGACTAATTTCTTTCATATACTGGAATGAAAATATTGCATGCTGTCTGTGCAAGATACTAAATTCATACTATTTTATATAAATAGAAATGTTTCATCATTTTGTTAATTTAAAAGATTTCTGCCTTTTCACATTCCCCAATTACTAAAGTGAATCAATTACTTACATTGCCAGCACTTTTCACACGAGACCAAGGACCACCTGCTTTATTTTGTTAAGCATCAACATTGTATATTTGCACCTGGGTGGTCCAAAAATGGCAAGACTGAGGCTAGATCTGAGCCAGGGAATCTCTTCATAAGCTGGGATGTCTCTGCAGTGCATCCTGGCAGTAAGTCCCAGTCTGAGTATAGCTGGAGGACACACCTATTTTGTCCCCTCTTTTCCTACGGAGGTAGTTGGTGCAGGTCAGAGCCTAGCCCTGGGCTGGTACAGATGTCTGACCTGCAGAGTAAGTCATGCTGACCCAACAGCTATTTCCCACCTCTTTCAAGGAAAAAGCAGCCAGCCTCATGGAAACATGCCACAGCCTCCCATCCACTCTACAAACCCAACAGCAGAATCTTGCAGCTTTTGGACCAGCAGCACCAGAGTACGCATGCAATTTTAAGTGTGTCAACTAATGAGACCTATGCACAGTACTCTGCTAAGCAAGGTAATACAACAGTATTTAGAGTATATTATAAAAAAATTCCCAAACCATCTCATCAATATGCCACAGCTTTGGCACAGAGACACTAAAGTGAGGGAGTTATTCAAATTCCAGCAGTATTCATCTTTAGCTGCTTTTCTTACAACCTCTACAAAGCACATTTGTTTTTCTTTAATGAACAGGCTGACACCATATCAGTCACCTACCAGCTATCAAAGATCACAAACTCCATTTCTACTGGTATAGGCCACCTTTTAACTGACTTTGATATGACTGTCTCACGTTATTATATGCAACAGCACATACACAAAGTACATCTTCATTAGATCCCAAACCATACACTAAGGCTGCATTTAGGATCCCAGAAAAAAAGCAGCCACTTCAAAAACAGAAGATACATTGCCACCGGAGGAAATACAATGCAAGCAATGCTGAGAGAAGGAGAAAAAGAAGTCAGCTGGGTTAAATTAAAAGTTCAGTCCAAATGCTTAGCAGTGTGAATGCAGTTGTCTGTCAGACAAAGAGCATAGTTTCCAATACTGTCAGTCATTTACCGTAGAAAACTACAAAGTTGCTTTTTGAACTGGTCAGAGCCCAGGAGACTTCACATGAAATGAAAAGCAGAATGAAGAAATGCCAAGAAGGCAGTGAACTGTTTAAAGATCTTTCTGTTAAAAA
>VXBJ01004350.1:776144-808677 GCA_013400055.1 Nycticryphes semicollaris | reverse complement strand
AAAAAAAAAAAAGAGTTGAGAAAAGACATATATTTTTAAATAATTTCTTATGTGCAAACATTCCAATTGGTTTTGAGCACAAGATAATCTCCTAAGTACTGTCAAATCGAGCTCATCAGTGAAAGCACTTCCCAAGTTTTATTGCAATTCCTTAAATTTTATGGAGGCAGTTAAAAGGGATGTGAAGCAAAGGAGGTATTCTCTTAGCTTTTTATGACAGGCTTCACAAATTGTTTTATTCTAAGGAAATAGCTGTACCTATTTCCTACTGTATACAATAACGATGCCTAGGAAATAGTTACTTCAGTAAAATAAATTGTAAACCAGGATTCTTTTTATTTTATATCTGAATTGGTCTCCAAAGATATTGCCAGCATTAAATCCCTGACATTTCTTGGCCATGTAGAAAATTAGTGATGGGTAGGCATATCATGCTGCCGTACCTCTAGAATTACTACAAAAGACTTAACAGGACTGAAAAAAAAATGAATTGTAGGGGGAAAAAAGCTATTTAATCCAGAAACATATTCAGAGAGATAGCTTGGGTTTTGGAGGAATGATTTAAGATTTAGTCTTTCCTTTATATTTAGCTAGTCATTAGAGAGAAAAATGTTTCTGGAATATCTTTACAGAACATAAAATCAAAACAGAGGTGAATAGCAAATCCAAACAAAAGAAGAAAGCATTTGCTATTCAGATCTGTATCTCTGTGAGGAAGAGACACTCATTATTCCAGGATGTGTGTGCCAGATGAATGTTAATCTCTGCCTTGTTAAGATATCTAGCCAAGTTTTCTTACAGGTGCCCCAAATAACACACCTCTAATTTGCAGACACAGCACCGTACACAGGCATTCAGGCAAGGATTTCCAGAAGGTCAAAGGAGATGCCAATTTCTGCTGAATTTTAGCAAGGAGCGTATGCCTAACTCATCTAGATGCCTTGGCAAGTCCACTATGGGGACACAGGCAACCCTGAATGCTGATATTTCAGATGTATATGACAACAAAACCTTTGATAGGGCATGTTTGAAAAGGTGCCGGTACAGATTAGCATTAGCCTTTCAAAGTTTCACCATCATTTCTTCTACAATCATTCAATGGTTATATATATTCTTATTAACTATAAAAAAGGCATCAGTCTTCGTGAGGGTATTTTTCTTAGCAAGTAGAATTTGTGTTTAGATAGAACTTTTTACCTCAAAACCAGAGTAAATTTCTCAATCATAGCAGTGATATTGATTCCTGTACACGAAAATAGAAAGAATAGCTGTATCATGCTGGATCTTTGCCATACCATCAGCTCTGCCACTGGCCAGTACCACTCTGCCTAGAGCACAGCAGAAGAAAATAAATGTTTACTCACAATACTGCCCCAACTTCCTGCAGTTTATTGAGGCAGAGGTAAGAGCTTTCTGTTATGCAGCCCTCCTTGGATTTTCTTCATAAATCTGTCAACTGTTCCATAAATCTGTAAAGATTTTCCGTATCTCGCAGTGATAACTTTCTTGACTGAACTACACAATACACATAGAAGGGCATCTTTTTGCTGTGAAACTAACACCTAATTTCATTTGAGGTCTCCTATGTTTTACACTGGAGAAGACAATGAACAGTTTCGCTACTCACCTTTTTTGTGTCAGGCTTTATGGACTTCTATTATGTTGTCCCTTAGTCAATTTTTCTCCAGTCTAAACAGGACTAGCATACTTAATTTCTTCATATTATTAAAACTTTTCAGTACCCATCTTTGGTTTTTGTCTCTATAACTTTTTAAGTTATTTTACATTTTATTTGAGATGGAGGAACCAGAATTGTTTAAAGCATTCAAGATCCAAGCCTAATGTGCATTTATACAGTGGTAAAATAATGTTTCCTCTAAATTATAAAGATAGCTTGCTTTCATCATAAAATAAAAATAAAAATAGAGAGATAAAGCATCAGGACTTAGAATTCACTACCTCTGAGTGAATTCAGACAATATTTTCAAATACCCTTACTGTCCTAAGGGCAATCTTATTTTCGTATATATCCAAGAGAACCTACAAATCACTACAATTCAATAACTAACACAGATTGACCCACATTACTTACTGTTTTATTCAGAAGGCAGAATCACAGCCCTTCAGCTAACACCCATACAGTAATTGCTACTAATTCTCTCAAATTATTAAGTGATGAGATAACACAAGGACAGCCACATTAGATGAACCCAGATAAAACCAGGCAGAAGACTCTAATACTCAACTTGCCTTTTACCTATCCAGTGCTGAGGTCAGACATGGGACTGGCTTGGAGAACTGCTTCTCCTTTTGAAGAAACAGAATGAATCAAGTTCGTCCAAGTTTGCAAAGCGCACCGATAAGTTTCCTTTGCATTGAAGCCCTGCACCAGATAGGTGGCAAAACACATGTGAAGTTCTTGATTTGGTTCTTCCAGACACTTGCATAACAGAAACAAATGTTATACGGCTGTCATAGCCTGTGCTCCATAGCAGCTCCTTGCTGGCAGCAGAGTGGATAATGCTCCATGCTGAGGTGGTTTGGCTGTGAAATTCCCCATGACAACCTGATGAAAGTTGTTATCTCACCTCTATCAAATTTGATGGCTGAAAACTATGTCTTCCTCTTCGAACATTGTAAAAGTGTTATCAGGTTGCATGGGGTATTCCATTTCAAAAGCTGTAGATGTGTAAGTGAGGTGATGCACTGAAGCAGAGTGCAACTTCTCCTCCATGGATCTCTTCCTCACAGCAAAGCGCCTGATGAATCATATGTTGACAAGTCTCTTCAGACTGAAATGAGGACAAGAAAGTTGTTCCCTCCTCTTTAACATCGTCCTTTAGTTACCAAGCCCTCCTCAAACCACAGCAGGAATAAGCAAGGCACTTAAGGCATTATGCTAGAAGGAAAAGACTAGAGAGTTGCACTAACTTGTGCATACAGATGGTGTTCACACATTTGTAACACATCAAAACCTATGTTGTCAACTGGTCTGCAAGAAGTAACACCAGACGATGATGTTCCAGGTTGCAAGGTCAGCAAACAAATATCCCGGGAACCACTCCTCAACACTGCAGAAAATCAAAGGGAAAATTAACTAGCATTTTTCAGCTCCTTTGAGCTGTTCAAAATTGTTTTATGTAGGGACGTACATTATCCCTTCTTGTAAATAATCTCTATGGTACCAATTTCCTACTGACACTATACAAACTGAGACAAGAAGCAAGTACCTGGAACTAGATATATATTACTTGGCTGAGCAGACTAAATGCAATAAAACTGAACTGACTCCCAAGAGTATTTTAGTTACTGTATATACCACCTTTAACCACTTTTCAGTCTTTCTTCCAAGAATTTAATGTAAGCTCAAAGCTTTATGGGTCTTGGGAAAAAAAAAAAAGTTAAGATTAAGTTTAGCACTAGGAGAATATTCTCTAGAAAAAGGAATGTCAGGCTACACTGCAGGATGTTCTCACCAAGTCTAACAAATAAGGACTTACTTTTGGATAAAGCACTGCACTGGAACTAAGGATACTCACATGCAATCTGCAAAACTGCCACCAACTTCCTGCATGATCTAAGGCTAGTCAGTAAATTACTCGTTTATTCAATTCCTGTCAGTGAGGACAGTAACAGTTCATTTTTCCCACATGTGCTTATTTAGACGGGACATTGAGGCAGAGACTTCTTCTACCTCTATGTATAAAAAGCAACTATTGCAAAAGAACTCTGATCATTTTTGCTGCTGTAATAGGAATAATTTTATGTATTATTTCCTCCAGGTATTTCCCTGTTCTTTGAAAGTAAACTCCTGGATCTACAGGAGCTGTAATCACTACCAGAGGCAGGGTAAAACAGTGTGTGAAAAAGATGCACTGAGGTAATACGAGTATGAAGATATTTGTGTTCATGTTGTATATGACTGAACAGGTCTTGACAATCTTGACATTCCAGGTCATTTAAGTACAAAATTAGCCCTGATTAACCGTCAACTTGTGTTAACAAATATCATCTATTTAATTAATTTATTCTATAAGTTACCTGTAATAAGAACTGTTGTGGCTAAGACAACAGCAGAGAAAGACTCTATTAGGAAATTATTGCACAAAGGCATGATATACAAAGGTATCACAATTACATGGGACTTCTCTCCATTTTTGGCATAATTGATATGCATAAAAAACAGAAAGCAAGTCCTAAACATTTACCTTCTGGTTAAAGTGTAGTCCTTGCCCTGTAGTATTTGCCCTTTCTAGGGTATAGTCAACCAATGGTCTTTTTTTAATCCTAATCAAAATTTAAACAAATATTCTTCTGAATGGTAACTATTACAAAATAAACTCTTGCCAATCACACGACAGAGCAGTGAAAAATGTTCAAGAGACTGACCTGTCACTGTTTCCTGCATGTAGAAAGTTAAATAAATTATATAAAGTATCTTAGATAAAAGGGGGGGTGTGTAAGGAAAAATGGATTCTTAAGACATATCAGCATGATTTAAGTATGACTCAGCTGCCTTTACTTATTGTTCTGCCTCCTCCCCCTCCACTTCTGTGGAAGGCCATTCCCTTTCAAATCTCTGAAATGTTGGATGGTCAAGTAGTATAAAATCCTGTGACCTATATTTAGAGCGGTCAGAAAATTGCCCACATAGACATTCTCTTGCCATCAGCACAAACACGCAGGACTCTGGAATGTACCTGCAATGTCAGTCAAAACTAAAAGAGAAAACAGAAAGGTGAAGTAAGAAGAAAAATAAGAGATGGAATACTATTTTTAAAAGTGTATACGATCTGGCATGATTTAATAACATCACCAATTTGCAAGAGTTTTGCGAGCATTTGTACTTTGAATCCTACAGAAGATTTACAGTATTTTGGCTAACAGAGGACTGAAATTAAAGTGCACCTGATAGGACATCACGGAATTCATGTTTGTCAAGTATAGGACACATTACTGAAAACTGACCTTTACATTTAATGATCTTTAGTTCTGCTGATACATTTCAAAAAACCTAGTATAAACTGCACTTGTAGAAAATCTTTTCCTTGCGAATTATCTCTAGGCTGATGTCTGATCCTGAGAGTTTTGTTCATTGTTTCATCTGCTTTTCAACTACTCTCTGTGACTGACTCTTTCATCAGAATTTATGTAAGCTACAAATTGAAACTAAAAAGCATAAGATCACACCATATTTTCGAAACTATTCCTTAAATAACCCTTCACCGAGATATTTTATGTGATGCATTTATGATACTATTTTAGTTTGCAAGTTGTGAAGTGAACTTTAATGTTCAAGCGCTGCTTCTATATCCTACCAAGGGCAATGTTTGGAATATGAACAAAATTATGGTCTGTCACTACAAAATGACATTGTGTTATCAAGTAATACCTGGCAAGATGAAGAAGTTGGATGAGATTCTAAACACTTTTGATATTCATCCAAAGTGAAGAAAATCATATCTGCTCTGACTGGTTGAAAATTGGTTTGAGCAATTTATCAGACTATCAATGCCACTGTTAGTGTTGTGAAGCACAAATTGAGACAGTAATTTTGTCTGGAAGACAAACTTTAATTCCAGTATTAAGAAAACATAATATTAACACACATTGTAGTAATTCAGACAGCTGTCCAATTAGTTGTGCCATGAAATTAGTTTTGAGAGACATTAAAGTGCCAAGATACTTTTATAATCATTTGAATAGTAGATGATGCACCAAGTATGCCTAGCAATGAAAGCATCCACTATGGAAAGCTGTAACTTCGTGTAAAATAACACAGTTTGTTTCATCTGAACAGCCCTCTCAAAGGCAACAGCTGATGTACACAATTAAAACCTGGCATCAGAAAATTCGCTTCAACTATCACTTATCCATCTGACCACAGACCATTTTTTAGATTTAAGACTGTGATATTTTATATGTTTATATAAAAAAATTAATGCAATATTCTGGGCAAATAAGGTGCCACTAAGAACGGTGACCTGACAATCAATGGAACAAAAGAATTGCCTGACCCCAAAGGATTAACAATATTAATGCTAAAAGATAACAATTTTTCCACTTTCCCCTAGACAGGCCATAGCTATATACAAACAGAATTAGGTTTAAATCAGAAGATATAGTGTTACATGCTTGGTAGGAGAAAAGAATTGGGGTTCACGTGATCATCACAAACATAGGTTATTTCACATTTCCCACGTAGTTACATTTCCTACCATCTCCTTCAGCCAAGTTCTTCCTGTTCCCGGTGCCGTTGAAGCAAGTTCTCTGCTTTGCTCTCCAGTTGCATTCATCATCCCTGGTAGCTCACTTTTCACATACTAATTCACATCATCAGACCACATACGCATTGAGGCAAGGTTTGCTTTTTTAAATATCTTTTGAAGGCTTTTGGGACTCAATACCTCTCTCCCATGCCCTGATTCACTACTCTAACATCATGCAGCCCTTCTCTTTTACCTGTGAGATGCCACAGCCTTCAGTTACTGCCACCATGGTCTTGCTCTTTCTCAGAAGCACCGAAAACATCTTTTGTTTTAAAGAAGAAATTCCTCCCATTGAAGAAGTCAAAGGTGCTTGCTTATTGGCATTATCCAACCAGTACTAAGGAGGCTGAGCATTACAACATACAATAACTGCAATATTTATGTTATGTAAAACAAATTATTATTATGAACTGCTAAGCTATTTCTGACCCAAAGATTCAAAAGTTACGTACAGTCACACACACCTTCCTCTGCTCTAAGATGGCAAGATCTGTGAGGTTGTATCGGTCCACTGGAATCAATTATACAATGCAAGGCTGGTTTAGATGAAATTCTGGCCAACAAACACGCAAATTTAGATCAGAGTTTGAGGCTGGGTTCAGTTCTGTCACTATGGAACAATGAGATGATACGAAATAGATCAAAAATCATCTTGCACTCAATGACGTGTTTTCATTCTCTTGTTTTTCCTTTCATTTTTTTACAGGAAACATCTCACAAATTAACAAATATACAAAGGAAAAACAAACAGAAAACAATCAGTACACAGAGAAATGCACTGCACCCACTGTCTCCTATTTTTGAGTTACACTTCTAAATCTGACATCTTACATTATCTACCAGTGCGTTCCTTTATCTCATGAACCGAATAGAACCAGTTCCCCTATGCTTAAACCAATTTCTTAGAAGTTATTTTGGAGCATAAATTATAACATACTTTTTCTTCAGGTTAGCGACAATGTCTTTTAATTCCTATTAAGATGAAACAGTACTAAATAAACTTTATTCAACCTGCAAGTCAACTGAGTTCCATCAAACCTGATTATCATGAGATCTATAAATTTTACCTGTTCTAATCTCAATTTCTGATCTTTAGTATAATGATTGATTGTTAACAATGCTTTAAATGCTTTTCTTTTTTATTTTTCCTTTTGTTTTTTTAAGGAGTTTATAGTCAGCATGTTTTTCATGGTGGTTCTCACATGCACTGCAAGGATATTGAGCACTCTGAAATCCCAAACTCCTTTTTTCTTTCTAGGCCAGTCCTGTAGTGATTTTCTCCAGAAAAATTCAAGAGTGTTTTAAAAGAGAGAAAGTTTTTCTCTGTTGTTCAGACTTTGATTTTCGTCTGTTCAGTAGAACCACTGATATGCCTTGTTTCACACATGTTTTGAAGAGTTGAGTATCAGAGTTCAGAGTCCAAGCATGGAAGATTAACACAGACTATTTCTATTGAACTCTTTCTGTAGGCACCGAGTACAGAAGCACAGCTGGATGTTTTGCTCTCAACAGTTCTCAGAGCCTGTTTATAGACATATGTCTATATATGAATTTCAAAATATCTAATGCTTTACTACACTCACATTTCACAGGGGACTATCCTTTTCAGTTTTACCTAGAATAATATTTTTTTTAATATGGTGTTTAAATACCTCCTGCAAGAGGACAACAGGGTCTTGCATGAGAATTTAGTTGAAGTTAACCTTCAGTCTTATACTTCAGGTCTCTAATTGTCTGTGTTATGCTTAACTACACATAGAGATGCTAAGGGACAACTGATGAACCATTACCAGATCTAGAGGATCTGGCAACATGTGTATTCTTTGTTCTCCTTGTAGAGAGCACAGGAGTGACTTCACTTCTTGAACTGGAGAAGTTCTATAGAGAATCGCCTCAAACTAGACCAGAGAATTTATTTTTTCCTCTTCTACCCACTATCTGACCTGACACTCAACATTGGACTTGACCCAGAACTTGAAAATAGACAACTACTTTTAGCAACAAAGGATGCTCAGATCACCAGGTTCAGAGCAGATTACAGACTAGCAATCAGACATCAAAAGGAAGAAACCAATAAAACAACTTAATTCTCTACTACTTTCCAATTAAAATCTGCAGCCCAATAGTTATTTTATCAGAGCATCCAAAATTGTGACAGATGAGGCAAAATGCCAGCAACTATAGACCTCAGGCAGACTCATAGCTACGAGTTTTTAGAAAAACAATGTTTGAGAAGCAGCAGAAAAAAAAACAAGTAAAAAAGATTGGATTTCTGTCATAGGAGAGATGCTGAAGAAAAGCGGCACAGGAGAAACATGAGATTATGAACCATGTACTTTGCATAACAAAGTCCCATTCTTTCCCTAGAGTAAGGATGCCAGTCAAAGCTCATTCACCAGTGACATAAGGCACTTCAACTGTATGACTTTATTTCTTACGTAGACAGAGGTGATATATAGGAAAGCTACAGATACATATACCACGGGGTATCCCCTCAAAATCACCAGAAGGAAATGGAGATGTATTAGCAAAATAATACATGAGAGGAATCACTATCAGTTCATAAAACCTCTCTTCCATCTCCTGCCCCTGCAGGGATCCAGGGCAGACAAGAACTTGTGGAAACCAGTGAAACAGAATAACTCCAGTGTCATTGTCAACCTCCATTCTTCCTCTCAATCACAGATGCAACCTTTGCAATCCTGCTACCTTCTTCAGTACAGCCAACCCACTCCCAGAGAGGTCTGAGGATAAGGCCAGGACCTCTGCCTCAATATAATAAAAAAAACAACAGAAGTAGTTTTATTCTGAAGTTTAAGAGTTAATCTAGGGGAAATATCCATTATTCTCACTGGTAACAAGGAGTCTCCCTGTCCCTTAGACACAGCCAACTTGTTTCTTCTGAAATAAATCCTAAGAATAGTTTGTTTCAGAAGCCACTCTGCATATGTAATACTTACAAGTCCATATAGATTTGGCTTCCTTTATCCTCTCATGTCATACTGAGGACACGCAACAAAAATTCTTTGTCCCACATTACAAATAGAGAACTGCAATGGACTGTAACACAGCCCTTATGCTATTTCATGGAATCTGAACCGGGGACAAAAAGAAAAAAAAAAAAGAAAAGAAAAAAAATCAGGATGTCTTCTGGAATCCAGCAGAGACAGAGGCCAAGTGTCCAGTAGGATGGGCTAACCCTGAGAGAAGTATATTCAGGGTACTATGTACATTATGGTAGGCCTTCTGAAATGCTGAAGGAGTATAGGGCAGCACTTTCCACATTTTTAGAAGTGTCTCAGCATATACTCATGATTCCTTGAAAAGCCAGGGCAGACTGTCCTGTCTAGACCACTGCCTGTTCCTGCCAAAGCTTCTCATAGCGCTCACATAACTCATATCAGTACTCCAGGTAGCATCTGGTTGCAATACACAAACAGGATTTAGGAAACAAAAAAAGACTACCTGGATAATCTGTTGTTGTTATACACTTCTGCAAGGTCAGGCAAGCACAGTATGACCTAGAGACATTAACTTTGTGCCAGCTGTTCTCTTATTCCAGGAAAATAATCTTGCTTTAATCTTATTTGCAAGAGTCTGATAAAAGAGAACCATTTATCATCCACTTTAAATGAATAAATCTCATTTAGAAATCATTGTGATGCAGCTTATATGTGATCTATATTGTTAACTTATCACTGCAAAAGCTGACAGGCCTAAAATTAGATCGTCCAGCTGCATATGGATACAGAGAATTAAGATTGAACACCAGACTGTCCCCTCTGCTTCACTCTGCTCTAGATGTTGTGGAAGAGTGAAGTCAGAACAAAGTGCAGCAGAGAGCAGGATCCTTGCATAT
Source organism: Nycticryphes semicollaris (assembly GCA_013400055.1). Classification (NCBI taxonomy): domain Eukaryota; kingdom Metazoa; phylum Chordata; class Aves; order Charadriiformes; family Rostratulidae; genus Nycticryphes; species Nycticryphes semicollaris. The sequence goes on along the minus strand of VXBJ01004350.1, from coordinate 798,549 downwards.
TTCATTCCTTTGAAAGGTGTTTCAGGGCTCTGAAAAGATGCTGTGGAAAACAGAAGATCACTGAAGTAGTCAGTAGTGTGTGTTTGTGTATGTAGTGGTGATGCTTAGTTGTCTGAGAAGTTATCTGTGTTACAGCCCTGTTTCATTTGTGTATACAACTCATTTCAGGACAAAAGGGTTTTTTTGCTTGTGGGTTTTGGTTTGGGTTTTTTGCGGGGCTTGTGCTGTTGGGTTTTTTTAAGCATTACAGGAGTTTTAAGACAGTTCATACACTGGACATGTCAGACTTGAAAATGTTGCTGTAAAGCGGTGCACGAAATGAACTGTGTGTCAGGACCTCAAGACTATTAAATCCATGGATTGCCAAACATAAGGATTCAGAAGAATGTGAATTTCCTGATAACCAGACACCTCATTGACAAGTCACATCTCATTTTCAGGCTTGGTAGAAATAACACAACAAGATATGATCTATGAACCCCCCTGAGACCTTTCCTGAGAAAATGATGATAAGGATTGAAATTGTTTGTGTTCTTAGTGACTTTTGCTCTGCGCAATCTGATCCCTCCCTCTTTCGGTCCTGCGTGCATACACAGGCACAGGGTGGTTGAAACTGCCATGTGTGGGCAAGTACACAGGCACTCTCTATGGAAACAAAATTACACAAACAAGGATGCCAAAACTTCAAAATGTCTGTACAAGTTTCATGAATTCCTGTTTTGACCATTGCACTTAAGACTGCAAACAATCTTATGTACAGAAACATCTAGGAAAGATCTCACACACACAAAATTGAGGATCTGAGAAATCCAGGAACAGCCTCTGCAGTGTTTTGGACTAAATGCAAAGACAATCGCTGCCTTGGTAAAGGCCTTTGTGTATCTCTCTCTACTGAGAAAACTTAATGCTGTACTTACATGTCTATAAGACAGAAATCCTGTGCATTGGAAAGTTACCAGGGAAACCAAGTGTTAACAAGGAGGTTTGTAACAGAGGAAGCCTTGGAGAAGACGAAGGGGAAGCTTTGTGAAGGATATAAGTGAGGAACATTCTTTCATACCAGGGATGCTTTTCTAGCTCCAGGAATGACCAGGGTTAAAGAGGAGCTAAGCTAGAAAGATTCAGTGGCTCATGAGACCAGCCATAAGCTACAAGAAAGCAATTGTGGACCACAGCAACTGAACCAAGAGCCCAAAGGATGTTTCAGTGTAGTAAGAAAATCAAGTCATAGAAACGTATCCAGAATTTGTTATTTTACTAGATCTGTTTTTTCCCCATGCAGTTAAGAGTACTAGCATTTCTGAAAGGCATCTGCATAGGATATACCACAGCTTCCCTGAAGAGTTATACTATAGTAGCAGAAGGCTGAGCTCAACATGGAGTTGATATTATGAGAAGGGTGGTAAAGGTACATAGATGTTTGGAGGTGTCAGGGCCAGTTTTAGACTTAAGATACTAAGGCATCACAGGCATAAGGGAAGGAATAGCACTACAGTTCATTGGTATAAAAGGAAATTTTGAGCACATGAGTTTAATAGAACAGTGCCCAGTACAGCACTCTGCCGAGTGTCTGTAATGCAAAGACTTAATCAGATCCCTGATAAATCATTAGGCACACCTTTCCAAAGCAGGCAGGCTCTGGATTATATGACTACACAGTTAAAGACTCAGAAATACTCTTGATTAACTTTCAAGCACATACAACACACTGTCATTTAACAATGACTCCCATTCAACATTTTACATTAATATTTTGTGTAAACGTTATAAGAGTATGAGGAACACTATAAAATTATGCAGTTGTATCTCCTTGTTACTTTCTATCAGGTATCTGTGATATTTCTTTCCACTATACCTCCAGTGTACAGTTTCATTTTTTAGCAAGTATTACTGTTCCTGCTGTCCCTGCACTCTTCAAATCATTTTGCTATTCAACAGATATCTGCACTGCCCTGTACAACACTGCATTCTAGAAAGACTAGGATACCGAAGCAACCCATGGCAACCTTTCACTCCAGCCACTCTAATTTTACACACACAAATATCACATGCAATACAGATACACTCTCAGCTCCATTTCCTTGGCTATTTAGCCTTGCTCTGGTGTTGGTGACAACTGTGTTTCTGAGTTCACGTCAAATAAAATGCTTGTCAGTAAAAGTGAGGCTTTTCTGCATGCATGTAGGACAAAGGGTACAAATTCTGAGCACAGCAGCCACTCAATTTTAATTCCCTTTGCAGACACTCTACACAAAGCAGGAGGCAGCTTTCGCCATCTCACATAAGCCAACCCAAATTAGATAAATGCATACTGGAACGGTCTCCCAGGGACAGCACAGCGTACCTGTTGCACTTTATCCTCATAACATTCACACTAACTTCTCATATAGGGAAGGTCTAAGACACATCAGGTAGGACTAGAAATAACAGAAAAAATACAACAACAGATTGTTCACCATCTAGACAAGAGCAGGTTCATAGAGTACAGCTTGAAAGATCTACCATCTAGCAGAACTCCTATTAATCTAATTAATATAGAATCATAGAATAGTCCAGGCTGGAAGGGACTTCCAAAGGTCATCTAGTCCAATGTCCTTGCAGTCAGCAGGGACACCCCCGAACTGTGCCAAGTTAGTTGTTAGCAAATCTCTAGACAAAATTTGACCAAAAAATTTCCAAAAAAATGCAAGTTAGGGTCTTGTTGATAGCCTGCATACATCATGGAAAAAAAAAAAAATAATAAAATAAAACCCAAAAAAAACCCCTTTACATTCAAGGAATGAGATAAAAAAAGAGCAGCATGTCTTCCTTTGGCTTCAACATAGGATGAATGTTATTTACTGTCTTATTAGATTCACTGTTTGAATCTAAGATCAAAAATAGCACTTCTGAGACAGGGCCAAGATCATGCTCCATCTTGTTGTTAAGGAAACAGCACACAAGGTCAGAACTTCTATCTTGTTGAGATTTTACTTTCTCATTGCAAGGTCCCTATTACCACAGCTTCTGATAGCATAATGCTTCATAAAGAAACTACTGAAATGACTGCACACAGAAATCAATAGTATTTCTTTCACCACCGATGCAGATGATTGAAAAGTATCTCATAAAATTAAATTGTTTGGAGGAAAAGTGAAAGAGTAAAGACTAGAGAGAAAGTAAAACCTCTACAAAGCACCAAAAATCTTTGCAAGTGCAAGTAAAAAGAGCGTGACTATTCTACACTGAATAAAAGAAAGCTCAGGCTAATCAAAACCCAGGTCATGAATGCAATAAAAATAAGAACAGCAAGTGCTCAAGCATCCCAACCTACTGGGCAGGGTATGGAAACACAGTAACAAATATTTTTTTTTCTGTTATTTTGTCTTTAATGTTAGTTATGTGGCTTTTAACTGTTACCACTGAAAACCAGATGAAACTTGCAGGTAGGAGTTTAAGGTCCTGTAAGACTTAGAAGAATAAGAGGGGAAAAAATAATAAAATTAATGTCTCTATGAAAATCTTTCATAAGTGATCTTTTAATGATGCATTAAATTTCTGCATACTGCTGAAACCTAGCAATTAGGCAATTTAAGAAATGATCAGATAAAAATGGAATTGTCATGATGACAAGTAGCATTGACACTGAGAACACAAATATCAGCAAGACAGGCTTTATAGTTCTGTTATTCTCGTTAATAATCCAGTCAGTCTTTCTGGTCTATTGCACCTAGACAGGTCAGTTTTACATGTTCATATGCAAAATGAAATAAATCAAAACCATAATAATTTACAACTGTTTTGCTGAAAGACAGATACGTATTTCTTTTTCTGATCCAGAACCACCTAGAAACCTAGAATGACCTCCAGACTTTTCCGTACTCTAAATATGAACTCCTCTGCTCTCAGTGCTTAGTTTTAATAGTCTATTCTCTAGGAGAAAACAATTATTCACATCTTAAAAAAGAGAGAGAGACAGAGAAATTAAATAGAGCTCCTAAATTTAAGGACCATCCAGAGATTTGCTAGAGTTTATGTAGATATGCCCGTGCAGCCCAAAGCAAGGCTGTGCAGGAATACTTGAGTTATTTCTGTTTAGACACAACAGCAAGGCCAAGCAGCTCTGGCAAGGTTATACCTCAAGGTAACTATATTGCTTCCAGTAGCCCTAGTAACTCCTGGGTCCTGAAGACATATCCTTACGACATCTTTGGTGGTTTCATTACAGTATTGGCCCATTCCATTAGTTAAAACAGTCAGAGTGGAGTGACTCAGGGATGCACTCCATTACTTGGGTTGTGGTTGTTCTGGAAATCAGAAACTGAAAGCATACAGTACTCCTCTTATCGTACCTTCTTATTCAAATGGCCAAGGTTTCCTTTGATGAATGAGAAGCTTTTCTTCTGCTTGCTTTCCTCGTTTCACCACACAGCAAGGGAAAGATCTAGATACTGGCAGGGACAAGTCAGCACTTGGGCAGCATACACTTGTCGTCCAAAAAGTTTGTGAGCCACTGGACTAAATGTTCCAATTAACATAGAGGCAAAAATTAGATAAAATCCAGATGTCACTTCACCTCAAGGCAACATCTTCAGAAAAGATCTGCTCCTACAAAGATGATGTTGATTAGACAACCAGTTCATAATCTACCACCAAAAAAAAAAAAAAAAAATCAGGGGGAAGAAGGAAGTTACATACACTCTAAGAATAATCAATAGGACTGGAATAATTTGGGCCCTGAGCCTGCACTTAGTTCCCTTTGGTAAGCCTTTAGGCAAGGAAATCCCTTGAAAATAAAAGGCACTCCACAAAGGCAGGCATCTTTCCATGTGCCTTTAAGACTGAAAAGAAATAGCATAAGATGTAAGTGATCCAAGATTTATGATGCAGTGAAAGCAAACTATTATTTTCGACGGGAGAGAGGACCTGTTTGTTCTCTTGCCAACTCACATAATTCAGAGAATAACAGTGACAAAGGAACCTAATGTAATTATGGAGCTGAATAACCTAATAGCAAATGCATCTTAAAAGTAGTTGAATGCAGAATAATGGAAGGACCAAGATCAATGTCTTGCATATTCTGATGGCCTGTACACATAACCATTTAGGAAAAAAATTAGACATTTTTCTTGAAAGCATGATGTCCAGGGGCAGTATAAAACCCCCAAATAAGTTTTTAGCCTTCATTAAGGAAGGGATAACAAGCGATGTGGAAAATATCAAAATGCCATTATATAAAAATCAATGGTACAATCACATTTCAGTTCAGGTCATCCAATTTCACAAAAGGAAAAAAAAAGAACTAACCCACAAAGCAGGAACAGTAAGGGACAGGAAAGGGCAATAAAAAGTTAGAGACACAGAAATATTTCCATACTGGAAAAGATTAAAAACAAAGAAGAAGAAAGATTATAATTCTTGTTTGGAAAGCAAAAAAGCTCTGGAAATAAAGCAAATAACATCAAGAAAAATGCAACAATGGGATCCTAGCTAATAATGAAGCACAGCAGAACAGAAGACATTTTTAAAACCTGTAAAAACCATGAAACTCAGTTCCACAAGATACTACTGAAATAAAGAGTTTGGTAGGATTCAAAGGGGGAGGTATTGCTGCAGGCACAAGAAATTTTCCATCTGAAGCTACCGGAAATAAATACACTGCAGTAACAACAACCTGCTTGCTTGCAGATATTATTGTGTATATAGGAATATTACTGCAAAATTGTCCATGAATGACTAGATTTTAATCTTTCTCTAAAACATGTGGTATTGCCTATTACTGGTTTCTGGAAATGCAGCTCTAGATGAATCCTGAGTCTGAACAATTACAGCAACCGCTGTGTTCCTTTTGAAACTGAATAGCCTCATGTTTCTACCAATAAAATTAGTATAGAAACACTAAACAAATCGACTATTTACTTCAGGGGGGAAAATGTTGAATGCAAAATGGAATTATCTGTAAAATAAGGAAATAAAACAGTAACAAGAAAACTAACCCAAACCAAAAACATAGTACCAGGAACACAAGACATATCAAGGAAGGTGGGGTGGCTTTGAATCACTTAGCACATATAAATTTTGCCAATCTCTTCAAGACCTGCAAATGCTAAAGACTTCTGAAAAATATTATTTATAACAACTTGTGCAACTACAATGCTTTAGCTAAGCGTTACATAGCCTAATCATTTCTCATGCTTCCCCAGCCAAGGTTAGCAGTTGATCTCACCCATAATCGAGCTGCTACATCAGGAAGCGAAGCATACTCTGAAGGTATTTAACTTTTTATGAAAGATCAGGACAAGGCTTAATGACTATAGGGTTCCCCACACACACACACCCTTTTTGGCTCACAGTACACAGTTTCACACAGTTTAATTGAAATAAATGAGATATTATACCCTAAAAGTCAAGATACATGTAATTAAAATCCAATCACTGTTCACTTCAGCTACCTGCTACAACAGAATCTTTTTAAGTCTCAAAAGCAACAACATTTTAAGCGACTCATTTCTCTCTGCCCTTTATTTACAAATTACTAGTACTACTGAAGTATGTCTGCTTTGATTATTCTATGGACACTGCCTAATACAGAGGTTTGAGCTTTCCAAGCTGATTTGACAGAGGTCCACAGATCAGACTCAAACCAAGGTCCCCGAGACAAAATGGACTTATTTAGCCACAAAAATCATCTACTGGAAAATCAATATCTCAGATGTAATGAGTTGTGAGACAAGTAAATTAGAGTACGGATTACTCTGTCAATTGGAACATAACTATCCTCTCTAATTAAGTATTTCATGTGGTGCATCACATTTGGCACAGGTTGCTTTGTCTAATTACTGTACATTTTATTATAAATTAACAAGAAACTTCCTAAAATACCTTGGCTTTCATATCCAAAGGTGCATGAGCCAAAACAGAGGCTCTGGAATAACCAGAAAAATTTCCTGCTCTAGCAAGAGCTGGCATTGGAAATAAAGTGTGCTGTATAATTAATGTGCCTGTCCTTTCCCACTTCAGTCCTGCTACTGATATTAAAACAGTTACTCTAGATCAGATCTAATCATCACTTATCCTAGTCACAGAACAGCATGGCTATGGAAAGCAACATGAAAAATTATAGCTCAAATCCATAACTAAAGAAATATTTCTATTTAAAAATTCAGTTGAGAAGAATACACAATTACTTCATTTGTTTTTAAATTATCCATCAACTAAGAGTGTGCAAACCCTGCTTGGGCTACAGATGGCTGAGGCATCTAAAACCTACTCTACTGACACAGGAATATGCTGTGAGTTTGAGACATATACAGTCAAAAGCATCAACTTAGGAAGACCTTAAAATCATTGAATTGTCTAGGTGGGAAGGGACCTTTAAGATCATTGAGTCCAACCATCAACCTAATACTGCCAGAACCACCACTAAACCATGTCCCTCAGCATCATGTCTACTCATATTTTAAATACCTCCAGAGACGATGACTCAACACTTCCCTAGGTAGCCTGTTCCAATGTTTGATAAGCCTTTCTGTCAAGAACTATTTCTTGATATCCATTCCAAACCTCCCCAGTGCAACCTAAGGCTGTTTCTTCTTGTCGTATCACTTGTTATTTAGGAGAACAGACCAAAACCTACCTCGCTACAATCTCCTTTCAGGTAGTTGTAGAGAGTGATAAAGACTCCCCTGAGCCTTATTTTCTCCAGGCTAAACAATACCAGTTCCCTCAAAGACACCTCATGAGACTTGTACTCTAGACCTCAGGGTGGAATCCCAGACAAACCCAGAATATTCTGAACACTTGAGAAGCCCATACCATAGCTAGAGCCCCCACACTGTTGAAGATAAAGTAAGAGTTTGGAGTTCACTCACGTTACAACAGTAGCATGGAGGACCAGCAGTAATCTGAGACTGAGAACTCTTATGTTGCACAAAGCTCTGCTCTCGGGATGGAGATACCAGAAAGAATACAGTATCTGCATCCCAAGAGTATGCATGCAGATTTATGGATATGAGTAGTGCCCAGACTCTTAGATTCAAGAGGAGTCTGAAAGTTTGGTTCAGTTCAACCAGCTCTAACAGGAGCTGATCAGAAGGCTGATAAATACTATGTTTGCATTTGAACATATCTGAGACTTACAACTCTTTTTTTAAAAAAGGACAAGGAGACCACACGTGCATAGTTGTAGAAGATCATATACCAGAAGGACCCACTGGAAATCCCACATCACCATGTAGGCATTGCTGTGTTTCTTTAAAAAGACATCAGGTATTATTCTGTGATTTGCAGGTACTGTATATATAAAGGTTTTGCTCACGCTAAGAATAAAAAAGGACTGTGTTGTCTGTAGTTCTAAAGAACATCTTTGTGGACAGAGATAAAAAGTTCACTTTATGTTGTTCATTTGTTCCTCAGCTCCTTCCTTTCCTCTGCTGCATCTGATCCACTACCCAGAGAAATCAAAGGGATATTTTTCTGATCAGTGCTCCTCTGTTGGTGTCAGATACAATCAAAGACTGGGAGTTTATTACATTACAAAGTGTTGGGATTTAGTGACAGATCTGATCAAATCGGCTAAGGGAAACTACCCCGGATCAACACTTAAAGTGCATTGCCTATTTCTTAAGTAAAACCTGGCCTGTCACGGAAGAAAACTTTTCATATTTTTATGCTCACTTTGTTCTTTCAAACAAAGTTATATAAAAAAACCCATAAATGTATGAGAAAATAGTTAATTGTTTGGACTGTCTGCTAAGTGGGAATTATTATGATGATTTCTTATTTAACATCCACTACAGAGAAAATACTTTATTGCCAAGAAACCAAAAATTATTCTGGACCAAAGGCCCCCCGTGTGAGAATTTATATAGGCATGAGCCATACTTACTTTCATTTTACATTACCTGAGTAATGTAAGAAGGTCATGGTGTTAATGAAGATACAGTCATTTCCCTTCCAAGACCCTTACCCAAATATTCTCTAGACATTTAGTTGGTAGCTCAGACATCTCCCTCAGAACTGCCTACACCATGCAATGAAGTAACACACAAGAGTCTTGGGCAGTAAATCTAAATAGCACAACACAGAGCTGTGTGTGGTGACTAGCTCAGGTCAAGAAGCTGTGTCTAAGAAGCTTGTGCACCACAACTGGAGGAATGTACCCATCCTGCTCCTGAGACTAACTGGCTCAAATAACCCTGACATAACCTCAAAAAATTTTCACAAGGCAGGCATCTGTCTTATTCTTTCAAGCCCTCTTACAATCAAAAGTAATCCACTTCCACCAACAGATACACGTTATTAAAGCAAGGACAGTTTTAGGATGCTTTTGTGAATCATGGTTAAGCAGATCTGAAAAAAAGCAGCAGCATAATAGTTGTGCATTACAATTCAGCTGACAAGACTCATGACTTCTTCACATTATAAGTCCCATCAAAATCAGAAAGATCACAAGGACTTTAGGTGCTGATATTGCAAATGACAGCACACACACAAACTGCTGAGACTACACATTGTCCCACGAAAAATCAATAGAGATACTCTGAGATCCCCTTTTCTATCCTGGTGCTACCAGCTGATGAATTTGAGCTACGTTTTGCAGTCAGATATTCAAATAGGGGCAAATAAACACTGAAAGAAAATAAATCACCTGCTTACGTTTTTAACTGTTCTGCAGTTCTGAGCTCTTGCCAGTAAACTGTTTCACACAAAAGCTTTTCACAGTAAATAAACTACAGATACATATACACTGTGCTAAGGATCTTATACTGTAATTTTCAACTTCATACCAAATATATGTGACTCCTTTTTAAAGTAAGACAACTAGCTTTAGATGATTTAACCTAAGAAAACAAACAAAAATTACAAGGGAAACAACACTGGGTTTGGTTTGGGGGTTTTTGTTTGTTTGTTGGGGGTTTTTTGTTTGTTTGTTTTTAACAACAACATAGTTAGGCAAAGCCACAGTAGATAAGGTTTGCCACAGGCTCATCACAAAGTACTGAGAACTTCTGCTTTTCATCTCCATTGGGATCAGACCAACAAACAAACCAGGCTCGGAGCTGGCACACAAAGCCATCTCTCCACCCGGGCACCCACCAGCTCACAGTCCATATGCACAACAGAGAGGAGCTTCAAAATTTTCCTAGTCATTCAGCACTCAGCAGGACTTAAGGCACAACTCACCTGCTGACCTTAAATAGCAGAAAGCCAGATTACACAAGGAGGATCATAACATCTTTAGAGTACTCTGATCCCAGAACAATAAGAATTCAGGTGATTCAACCTGCCGACCTTTATGCAACTTTTTTATCATTTGCTGCTAAAATTAGATGCCTTTGTCACCCTCTTTGTAAGCATCCACAGTATAAACATTGAAAATATGGAAGATGTGTAGCCCAAACCGTTTCACTTCTGCACATAAAACTGCATAAATATCCATTCACTTTATTTCTAGCAGACATGCAGACACTTCTTCCTGAGTATCAATCACAGGATTTAATTTGGAGTGTTGGGTTCAACTGTGCCCTGAAGTCCTGAAAAAAGCACTGCTGAAGCCATTTCTGGCTTTATGCAAAGGATCTAGGTGTGGGAGGATATTCAGGAAAAGTAATCCAAATTCACTTTTTAAGAAGATTAGTTAAACTGCATTAAGCTGTCAAGTGGATGCTTTTACTCAGAGCAAGAGTGGCTTTAACTTGGTTTAGTTTAATTTGCTTTGGAAGAAGATCAGAAATGAATCTGATTTAACTAATCCACTTTAAGTCCATTAATTACTTCTGATTCTTGAATTTTCCAGTGTAGACAATCCCACTTCCATCTTAATTGTCAGAGTCTGAGCTGGCAGATCTAGATGGAACAGTTTAAGGAGCACATTCTACATACAGGTTACCATCTCCATGGCCAAACCTCATTAAATAATTTTGTGATCTTACCTAATACAATTCCATTGCAAAACAAAAGAGATTAATCACCTTCAGTCGTCTACAGAGTAGACCATGTGTGCACTAAATATAATAGACTAATTTAAGGCAGGCTCACCAGATACTCTGTTACTCAAGAGTCTTTTAGCTGAAAATGGTTGGAGGTTTTATGGGTCAGATTGTTTTATCAGCAGAACTGGTATATTGAAAATACTGAAAAATGGATCTCAAAAGGAAGAAAATACAGAACCTTCCTCTCTGACTTTACATTAGCATTGGTCTCCTATCCAGGTTTATAAGAGTTCCTCCTAGACCAGTTAATATGCAAACAGGGTAGATGCTCTGATGTAGAAAATTTCAGGTGGCCCTGGGACCCCAATCCATCACCTAGAAATGATGCTGTTATGCGTGTTGCTCCGTATTTTCAAAGATTTTCTATCTATCACCTAAAGTGAGGTGAAACATATTGATTATTTTACAAGGTATCTGAGGATGGAAAATTACCATTAGATTCAGGGAAACCTGAAAGAGTGACACAAATGCAAATGGTAATTCACTCCAGGAAAGAGAGGCTGAAGTCAAGCCTGATGCAGTTACGCATTTGAGTTTTGTGCCACTTGTCAGCCATGTATCACAACCTTGCTTCAGGGAGCAAGTAGAGAACAACCCTACTGTTGTCAAACCAGCCCAAATATTACCTGTAGTTCTCAGCTTCAAACGTGGCTTTGGAAAGAGAACTACTTACGCTTTGGGGAGAACTCAGGCCTCCACACATCTCACTGTTCCAGATCTCTTAGGGAAAAGCCGCTATTGTCCCTGCCTTACAACCCCACTGACCCCAACAGGCAGGACTGAGTTTAAGTGGGGCCAGCCACTTTCCAGAGGGACTGCTGAACCCAGGTAGACACAGCAGCTTGGGGCATGATACACTGAATCCACATTAATGTTCCTTCTGGCCTCCAGGAAGAGGGACTGGGAGGTGTAGACTCCAGAGTGAAACTCAGAAAAACATGAAGGTATTGCACAGATGCCAATCTGCCCTAGGAGCAGAAATATCTTAGTATGGATCTGTGTATAATTGCCATCTCACTTTAAATTTGGACACCAGAAATTGTCAAGTTTCAAATAGCATCTGAACAGCATATTATCCCAGCTCATACTCTGCTACACAGTGCCAGGACTGTGCCTCAATTCTTTTGTACTCTGCCTACATCAAACTAGTTTTTCTGGTAAGGGCAAGTCTATCTCAAACCCATTCATGGCATGTTATTCTCAGTCTCTGTCTATCATGTCATGAAGCCAATAAGCTGTTGTCCAAAGCACAACTAATGAAACATGTTTCACAGCTCAGAGGACACAGTCAACCACTGAGCAGTAGCTGGCCTGCCCAAACATTACCACATACTTTCCAGACAGTTAAAAACACCACCAGCCACTGGCTATGTCAGGCAGAAGGTAAGAAAGCCTCTAATCCTACTATGAGCTCCTACATCCCCCTTCAAGGCCTGGGAGATGCCTCAGGTTAGCTGAGCCTGCAGAACACTTTCCTTCACATTAGACTCAGCTCTGGTGCCCTCTAAAAGAGCAGAGCCAATGCAACTGATCCACTTTTTTACTAATCCCTTTTGACAAAAAACAGTTGCCACAATAATAAAGCCACAATGACCTAGTCCCAGCTGAAGAGAGTAACCTCACTTATGAGTTTTAATAGATTCATCTAGGAAGCTAATGCTAGAAGGTCGTAATAAACCTCGAAAAAGAAGTAGTTTTGCATAGTTAGCCTTCTCCAAGGTTGTTAAAGTTTCTACAGCAGCAAAGCAGGTAAAACCTTAAATTTAACACTACAAAGACTTTCTATTTTAAGGCATATTTATGACAATAAAAACGGCTATCTTCCAAACACATGCAAGTATTATTGTTGGGAGTTTTATACTGGTTTAGAAACAATCACATTTTCCACTAGCCAGACATTAGAGCAACAAAACAAAAACCTCACACACCCTTTAAACAAAATATATTGACCATAAAAGCCAAACTCCATAATGAATATAAAAATAAAATCTTATGTCATAATCATAGCATTACCTGACTGTCAGATAGAGCAGACAACAACAAGTGTTCAATCTATAGTGGACTACAGCAATGTATTGCCATATTTAAATACAAGTGATAGATAACAGAATATAACCATCACCATCTTGTGCCTTGCCACTCTCCAGCTCATCTAATTTGGATTTTGAGTAGCAGTGAAAGGAGAAGAAATCCATGATTAATGACATATCTCTAAGTTTTACCTGTATTTAGCTTCTCCACAAGAGCAAGACAGAATAAGAGAGAGGGGAGAACCTCTCAGAAATGTTGACACAGATAATTCACAATGCACATTCTCCCACACAATGGTTATTTATGTATTTTATCAGTATCTTTTATATATATACACACATAAATAAAAATTTAAAAAAAAACAGACAAAATAATACAACACAGAGTTTTACATGATTAAGTTAAGCAAGAGAGAAAAAGATTTATTAAGCAACTTGGACACAATGACTTTTCACAAATTTTAAAAGAATATAGACTCAAGATACAAAAGGAAGATGATTTGTTTGCTGCTTCTCTCTGTGCCATACCCGAAAGACCACAGAACTCGTGGTTCAGAGGCACTGGGCTTAGCAATGCAAAGAACAAACTGCACTCAAATTGTTCTTACGCTGTTTCAAGAGAACGGCACAAACACCAACTACTCAGCTACTGCCCCAAAATCTACTCTGGCACAGCTGTGAGCCCATAACACAGGTGAAAAGATAAATGAACAGGAAACAAATCTCAATTCAAAACCTAGTCACCATCTTCCTTCTTAACAGCAGATCTTCTCTTACTCCTTTGCCCAGCCCTACTGCCTTTTCCTGTGATCTAAGGATTACAGAGCAACTCCCTGAAGTGCCAAATCTCCACAGCCACCAGCCTGCTTCCTGCCTGTCCCTACAGGTATCTCACCAGAGCTTCTGAGCCTTTTTAGCCATTACCTTTCTAGGTCCTCACATTTGCAAAGTTGTCAGCGTTGCTGCTGACCATATCTTTTCCAGACTCTCTCCCTTCCATCACAAATTGTACTGCTTGTACACCTTCTCATAGCCTTCTTTCTTACCAGCAATTCTTTTCCAGCAGCTCTTATGACCATATTTCCTTTACCATCAGCTTTTCCCTGTCTCTTTAATGATGCTACCTGCTTCCTGCCTCTCTCTTTTCTTCCTCCGCTCCTTTTCATACTTACAATTTCTTTCCTTTCTCCTTACAGACAGTTCAACGTGCCCTTTTCTCACCTCTTCCACAGGCTGTATATGCTTCTCTTCTCCACACAGCCTACCCTCTGCTCTTTCATGCTGACATTTGATTTTGAAGCTACGTTCAAAAAAATCTAAACCGAAAGCAGGAAAGAAAGACACTGGCAAAGCCCCGATCATAGCTCCATACATCTTCCAGCAAAGTTTAGCTCTAGCAGCCTTGCTAACAGTTTAAGGAGGGCCAATAGATCTCGTCCCGGTAACACACCTGGAGCAGTAAATGACTGTGCTCAGCTGTCTTGGCTCATTCTCAAGTCATTAGCACAGAGATGTAGTTGTGCTCCAGGAAGCCAGGCATTACTCTCTTTTTGCCTGCATAAGCAAGCAAAACTTAACACAGGACAAAGCTACTTCGTATTAGTAAAGCATTCTGAAAAATAAATTCCCAGAGGACTACTATTCTTCCAGTTGTGTGGCCTGCAGCTTTATGCCTTTCAGCAACCCAGCTGAGGCAGTCAATAACCACTCTGAAAGACACTGCTGCCCATGGTGAATTATTGCTTAATTAGATAGAGCTGGGATGTTCTATCACATGTGCATTGCTTTATGAATAAAATCAAGTGTATCTTGGTTTCTAAGCATTCATGTCACCACAACACAAAACCTGGGAAGTGACAGCTTGCTACCAGGAGGAGATCTACCCAAAAGAGGTATGTGTTATGTTTCAAAAAAGGAGTGCATCTATAAACAGTTCAAACAGCTCAATAGTCTGTGGTACTGTCAGTCATATATGCTTATGTGATGCAGGAGCAGAGAAAAGCTCCAGTCGATATCAAGATCCCACTGTGATGAGCCGCATCAATGTGGGAAGAAAACATAGTGAGAGTTTCTCCACAAAAACAGCTCCATGGTCACTCCCCTTCTATGCTCACTCTAATTCCCCACTAAGGATGTCTTTATACTAATCTGCTTCCAAACTAGTTTGAGGCAATTTCAGAAAGAACCTCTGAATTATGAGTGGCCACATGAAGAGTTTGTGCAAAAATAGCTGGCATGCTTAAATTCACATTCTAGATTGTTTTGAAACAGCTTTCATGTACAAGTATATACCTTAAACACAAAGTCTCTGCCTTGAAAGATTTATTATCCAAAAATTCAATCTCGCAAACACTTATCATCTTCTCAGCTAGGGGTACACAGTTAAACCCTTCCAGTGTGCTTTAAGAAGGTTGCATAAAGTTTCATGATCTAAAATGTTAGGAGTAGCTTTTAATTTCTGAGTTAATTGGAGGTGATCTCCCTCATGTCAAACTCCTAACAACAGGTCAATAAATTCAGCAGGAGGTCTTTTCAAGCAGTATTTAAATTTACAGTTCATAAGAGAAGACTCTAAAATCAGCATATACTTGAGTGAATACAGCACTTCTCAAGAGGCTAAAATCACTTATACTTGCCCCATTTCAAACGTTTTGTTAGATCTAATACTATAAAGACACATGTTAATACTTTAATTATTTGAAGGCTTTTTATAAAAAATTGGCACAAAATTAATATTCTGTTTAACTCTTTAAAATGTAGTGCAAAGAGTAAGCAGAAGGATGAATGAAGATCATCACTAACGTTACTGCTGAAAGGTTTTGTAATTCATATAGCAGAGGGAAAGTCCCTACAAGAAGATCTAAAGAAACACTATGTGCTATATATTGAGGGCTAGAAATCCAGGGGAGCAGTGATAGCAGGTCCAAATAAATCCAAAAATTACTTAAATAAGTAGAAATGCTATTAGTGGAAAGCAATTCCAACCCCTGTTCAGCACGGGGTTGAGGGCAGTAACCATAAGGTCTCACAAATGGGTGACACTTTGTGCAGAAGGGAGTAACCCAACACAGAGCAAACACGGTGTACTAATTCCACTGAACAGACCATTGAAACTAATAGGTCTCTGCAACAGGTCTTGGCTAGATGAAGCTGCTGTTCTCCGAAGAAAGGCCTGAGGAAATGTCATCAGAGGCTCTAAGTAGTGAGTGGAAGATGGACTGGCAAATACTGCCATAGCCTTACATAACACAGGCAAATGCTGCCATAACATTTCTGAAAGTTATATATGGTTACATTGCTTTATTGGTTACTATAAACTGGTCCTTTTTTGTTAATCAAGGCAACTGCTGAAATCCTTTGTTTCACTTCAGTAGTGATAAATGCCTTTGGCTTTCATAATCCCAATTCATAGCGAATGCTTGAGAGTACTGCAGAGAAATCATCTGGGGTAGTGAGAAGAAAGAGGGGCAATAGCTGCTATTCTAGAGGCCAGAGGATTTAGTGTGCTAGTCTCTTTACTGATTTACATTGTGTAATGTTGCAACATTCATATAGTAGGAGACAGCCTGGACCAGCTGATTGTGAAAGTAATTTGGTTTTGTATCTCACAATCTGCAGCTGCCTGGCATGGATACAGAGCCACCATTTTCCAAGTGAGCATTACCTTAAAACAAGCTCTTGTTATTCATCATATATCATTCCTCATCACCTACATTCTTGGTTTCTTTAGGTTACAACAGTTCTGCCAGGTATGTGCTTTCCATGGGAACCCAGCACCAGCAGCCCTGCAGAAACAGTCTGCATGAAAAATTCATTTACGTCGAATCATTGCAGCTTCTATTTTATCAAAGCAAGTGCTTCTATCCTCAACCAGTGTAAGACACATATGGGAGGTTTTAGGTAATCAGCTGCAAGATTAGGAAGAAATCCAAATACATGACCTACTCGTGCATTTCTGAATTTAAAAAACAAATACCCAGTAGTATAGGAACAGTAGGCAAGAGGTCACTGCTGTCCATCAAATATTTTATCAACTTCGGTAATAGAACATGGATATTTATCTGGGATGAAAATACACTGCTGCATAGTCTGCTTTGATTAACTCATCACATAAATCCTCTCTTACTGGAATTTTCAGGAGGTATTGAAAGAATTATTAGAAATGTCAAGGCTACAACTGTCAGGAGCTACAGTGTGGGGGAGCCTCAACTGAACAAGGCAGCACGTAACAAGAAGAAAGCCCTCTGAATTAAAAATGTTTGATTAATTTAACTTTCTTATATGAAATCAAAACACCAGTTTGTTTTCTAATCCTTCTCTCGCTGACCAGAAAAACTTCTCCACTTCAGAGCATTATTTTGATTTAGTTTCCTGCTATGATTTCCCCAAGCACCTTTGCCAATTGCATGTCTCAGGTCAGGTGAATTTTCATGAATGACTGGGCTGCTGATAAGTTTTAAGCTTCCTGTAGTTTTTAATATTGCCTCCATAATTATATATCCCCCACATATCCAGAAATAAACAAATAGATGATATCAGACAAACATGGCCCAGAGAGATTGACTTGAAATCCTTAGAGGATCTGTGGATGATGAGAGGACATCACACAGACTAAAGAATGAACAATACTGTTTTGGAGACCGCAGAAACACCAGGAAAAGTCATTAGACTCTTGCAAGGAAATGGAATTTCATATGTTGTTGATACTAAAAGACTCAAATAAAAGTTAATAAAATTAGAAATAAAGTTATGATAAGCTTCTCTCAATTTTTATTCCAAATTTCTTCTAATTCCGAATTTTTGTGATGTTCATCTATTTTAGCAGCTACAATTTTACAAAGTAATTTTCTGTCTCTAGAAAATATTTACTTCATGTGCAAAAAATCACAAACAACAAAACCAAATACCACAAAGCTGGAAAGGTCTCAATTTTTGGTTTATATATGAAAACCTAACTATTCTATTTGCATGTTTCATTACAACACCTCATGGAAATCATACACGGGTTGCCAAATGTTCCCATTCTCCCCTTCATCTTGTACTCCCTAGCTGGATTTTTTCTTCCATTATTAAAGACCTTCTCTCATATGGGATGAGGCTGTCATAGTGCCATTACAAATGACGGAAATTATGAGCCAACAGGGAAATATTTTTGAATCCAAAATATAACTTATTTGAATTAAATGTCCCATTTTCAAGTGTTTTGGCAAAAATGTAATATTTTTTTTCGAGACAACAAAACCAAACTAAAGTCTCTATACAGTTTTATTTTAAAGTTTCATCAACAATGGGAAACCATCAGGCACCACAGTGTTTGTCCATAACAAGGACTTATCTAAGTGTTCCTGCGTGACCTGATGTAGGTGTTCCTGCTCTGGCAGGGGGATTGGACTAGATGATTTTTCAAGGTCCCTTCCAATCCCTGATATTCTATGATTCTGTGTAGGAAAGCTAGAAATCCCCAAATTTAGGCACAATAAACCCAGACTCCAATCGCAATGTCAATAATACAATGTCAATAAAACTGTTACTATTATAATTTAAATCATAGTACATCAAATTTAGTTTGTTCAGGCAGAATTTGTTCTTCCCATAGGAACATCTGTGAGAGTGCCTGTTGGAAAGACAGACATTTACCCCATGCTTTATTCTGATTTCTTTTACTAAATCAAATATATTTAAGTAAACTAGGTAACTTTCAGCATAGTAAATCCAAAGGACCACTGCAGCCAGTGAATGCTAAACTCTTTGCCCTCCGCAGGAGGAGAGCAAACAGGATCTGTAAGAAACAGAAAATGAATGCCTGAGATTCTCCAGTATAAACCAAGCGTGCCCTTTAGGTCCGTTCCACATGTTGTTAAATCACAAAGGTGTGCTAGTGCAGAGAGAGTGAAGGATGGTAAATTTGAAAGAACAATGTCACAATAACCCTACTAATATTCCATGCCTGCATTAATTCTACCACCACATCTGTTCTTAAAAATATACATTTTTTATTCTATTGTGTTTCTTAACATATATACTGCTTGTTTCCGTATTCCTGCACACTTCAGCAGGTAGTTTCTTTCTCATGTTTTATTTCTCTTTCACCTGTTGGTTTTCAGGAATGAGAACTGTATTTGTGTTTTGAATTTATAGCAGAGCAAGAACAGATTGAATTTAAAGCCTTAATCTAATGTAAAGACATTCAAATCACTACAAATAATAAAAGGCAGCTATAAATTGTCCTAGACTGCATAGTTCTAAATACAAGAAATATTATTCAAGATTAAGTTGTAGCAGCATTTTAGCTGTCTCAATACAGACTAAACAGAGATGGAACGCCTGCTCTGATCTTCATAAATTGAAGTTCAGCTCCTGTGTATAGTTTGAGTTATTGTTTGCATATGCAAATGATACAATTGTTTATGTAAATTGGACATTTATTCACATAGCAGAGTAGAAAATGTGCAATAAGCTTATGCACAATTAGTGCAAGCAACTGTGCTATCCACATATACAAAAGAAATCGTAATTAGAAGAAGTGGCTACCAAGTAACTTCCAGGTCAATACTACACTTTCCATGCTTCAGCAGCACACAGTCAGTGACATTACTTTGAGTTATTTTCAGAAATTGCCAATAATCCAATAAGGGAAATAAAGTAATTCAGTATTCTTGAAAATCCTAGAGCCCCTGCACTCCAGCAGACTGTAGCTGCCATCACTTCACCGTCACAGACCACTCACTGTTCTCTGGTGACAGCAAATAATTCTCCAACATCTGCATATGTATATAGTTGCAAACAGTTAGATAAGCCAACAAGATACATACTAAAGTTGCTGCAAAGTAATTAATCCTTCCGCTTCAATTATTCATCCAAAAATAATTAATACATGCAGATTTCAAACACATTATGCAGGTCAAGTTTGGCAGGGAGGCTCTGATAAAGGAGTGAAACTATGAACAAAATCTTGTCTAGGAGAATAAAAGTTACCTCATGATGACTTTGAAAGTCTATCTCATATTACCTTGTATGAAATGCATTTCTTTATTCTCAATTTATTTCTCTGTAGGAGGTCCAGTCTGAAGCATAAGCAAAATGGCAGTCCCACAGGGAGAAAAGGAAGGAGGGAGGGAAAGTAAGTGTCTTATTCAAGGAACAGAGATACCTAAACAATGACCAAAATGTCTGTGAATGAACACTGAAGGCACATTTTTGATCCATGTTATTTAGTCTTATTTAAGAAAGATTGATACAGCTATCAAAGTTATCATATATAATTGGTGCCGTTTTTCACGGAAATAAAGAGCGTTCACGATGTCAATTGACTCTGCTAGTCCTTCTTTACTCCTAGTGAAATTGAGTAAGAACATGCTTTTAAGCTGAACAGAAGTCCCCCTATTCCCCCCCTTCTCCTCCCCAACTATTCTTCTTGAGCACCCCTACAGGTCTACACACACTTTAGTCTTTACACTTTAGCAATAACACAGCTGTTCCCCAAATGTGTTCAACAACTGTTCTCTAATGCCATCAGTTTCATAGTGCAAATGGGTCCTAAAATAGCTGGAACATTATGTCCTTTACCATTATATCTTCCCGCCTGGCTGCCAGATTGTTCTCTTTTCCTTTTTTGATGGATTAAGTAGAACCACAGCAATTTGTTGATTTGAAAACTAAGCAATCTCTTTAAACTGTCTCTGTGCTCATTCACTGCTGTCAGTGACTCTACCTGAATTCATTTTGGAGCCTGCATTACAAAAGCTTTATTCATGAGGAATTTGCATATGCAAGCAGTGTTGATGAATCCAATAAAAGAGTATCATTTCACATCTAGAAACGTCATTAAAGATTTAGTTTTTTGGCTCAGTTGCTGACACTGGCTCTCTTCACTTGCATTCTTGCTTGTCTTTTTAGGGGCATAGGTTGATTCTGCAAACATTTCACTTGCATGCAATGTCCTTTCACAGATGCCCCTTCTGCTGGACTGTACAAAAATGCTAGCAATTATAGCACTCTTCCAAGTTTTGTCAGCAGCAATGGGGCTCTATTCAAGTATCAGTGCGATTTTTCTTGAAACCAGCAAAGAAAACAAGCCCAATTCCACTGTCAGAAACCAGAAAGAAATGAGCTAACAGAGACTTGACATTAGAAAGACATTCTTCTACATGATTCAAGATCTCCCTTCTCCATCGAGAGATGTGGGGCATCACAGGCCAGCTGTTAAGTTTTGGCTATGCCAGCTCTTCACTCAGAGGGCAAACTACAGTCCTGTTCCTCTTTGTCCCACAGCAGAGAAAAAATACCCCACATTTGTTACCCCAAAACCTCAACATGGACCAAAAGCTTGCAGTGGTACTGTAGGGAACATTGTCAAGGTCAGCTCACTCCGCCTTTTCCCCTAGTTCACCAATAGATGGTGGCAAAGACCCCCTCCGAAGCTGCCACTGGACCTCACACAGTTAACATTTTAAAAATCGTTTTAATAACATAGAAAATGGGGAAGGCAGGTGCAGACCTCTCCTTTTGCAACAATCACCTATAAACAAGCTAATAATTTTTTCTTTCTAGTATACCTGCACATAATTTTTCTGTTAATGTTAGCTTTATCTTCAGATCTGAATGCATTTGTGTCTTCTTTTGTAAAATAACAGTAGTGTTTCTCTTTAATTCCATGCAACAGAGCATAAAGAGGAACATCAAAGCAAGCTCTTCTAAAATAGGCTATGAAATGATACTTGTTCCTAAGAACTCAGCACATCTCCACCTGAAAGGGAGGAGGGACCAGAGAAGAAAGACTCAGAGAAAGTGATTTCAAACCCTTGTTAGAGTACTTAACATTTTGAAGAGCAGGCTGCTCCCTTCTGAAGTGCCAACAGTCAGGGCAACTTCATGTCATTCAAGAGACTCCACATAGCTGCATGCTGCTCTTGGCTACTGAGTCAGGCTCAAGGCAGGAGAGCCAAGTATCAGAACCCTGTTATGTAGTATTTGGTGGTAAAATCAGCAAAGATTGTTTTCAATAATACAATGTCAATAAAAAGGACCATATTTGTGCTTCAGGAAGCTGTGCAAGAAACCTACTTCTTTCTGACTTGGCAACAGAGCACTAAGAGTGGCTGGAAAGTCACTAGCACAGGTGATAACGTAAAAAAGGGGCTCTGAATGTTTGCCAAGAAGCCATCAAAATACTGGCTGAAGTAAGCCAGACACACTGGCCAAATTACATAGCACATAATATCCTGCCTGTCTTAATATGACATTTTTTTCAGTTCATGATGATGTTCACTGCCTCATTTCATGATGCTGATGCCAGGATATGGCAGTAATGCTGCCAACAAATGACTGTCCCATTCCACAGCAGCTTTTGAGAGATGGCCAAGCTTGATTAATCTTTTATTTGGAAGAAAAAAAAAAAAAAAA
>VXBJ01004350.1:719975-776132 GCA_013400055.1 Nycticryphes semicollaris | reverse complement strand
AAAAAAAAAAAAAAACAGCTTCAGGGTTGTTGGGTTCAAATAGGCAAAAAACTGTGATTTTAGTCTCTTTGCTATCAGGTTCACCTCTGAAGACAACTGTGCAAGTTTCTTTTACCACATACGTTTGTAGGGCGCTTCACATGGATTTTCTCTGTTTTGACATTTTATTTATATGTTTTTTAGTTTTCTTCTTATTTGCAGTAATCTCCAAGCTAGGGGTCTATGGTCAGTTTATTTATTTTATTATTAATTTGTCTGTATAAATAATCTGTTGTTCATCAAGGTTTCCACCTTGAAAATTAGAACAAAAAAGATATTCTCAGCTGTTTTTTCCCTAGCAAGCATAAGGAAACCTCCCCCACTATTTTGCACAAAGAATATTCCTTTAAAATTTTAAAGGTGTTGGATTAGGTGAGCTCCAGACATCCCTTACAACCTAAATTATTCTAGGAATCTATGACTCTGTAATTCATTCACCTATTAGTTTGCTTCTCTGAGTTCTTTATGATAGAAGGGCTTTGTTTCTTAGAAAGAGGTAAGTTCAAAACAAAGAAGATGGATAAGTAGTAGTTGAGTTTCTGTTCTTATCGAGTCCTGATAAAATATGCTCCCAAAAGGCAGTATAGTGTAGGCACTAATACTTTGCTAAGAGATCATCAGAGATAACAAACAAACCTCCTAACACTAGAAGTCTAGGCAGCTCCGTTTTTACCTCGGTAAAATATCCCAGTCTTACTGAGTCACATACTCTTCAGTGTGAGATTTCCATTGTTTACACGAGGGGAGGTGGTATCTTCATTAACTTACAAAGTGGATGCTAAACTGTGGGATGTGTCCCATGCCTTAATTCATGCCATCCAGAATCAGTCTCTGGTTTTAATTTCATCTAGCTAAGACAAAAGAATGGCAAGAATTTGCACTAAGATTTTAAAATAATTATTGCTATTATTGCTATTTATTATTATTATTAATAGAACAGGGAATCCAATTAAGTTCCCAGCCACCATCTTATTTATTCTTCACTGGCTTTTACAGATTTTTTGATTGTTTTTTGATGGTAAAACATGTTCCTGAGGCTTTCAATACTATGTAGTTTTTTACAGAGCAAACTGTGCAATAATAGGAAACCAAACTAACAGTAGTCCATCCACAAAGGGACAAAATCAAGTAACGGTTCAAACATTTCAGCAAAAAAGCTAGGTAAGTGTGTAGTGCACTGGACTGAATAGCGATCACCCTTCTTACCAGTGCACTTAGAAGAAATTCCTTGGGAAGTGTGGATTCCGGCATTTCTTGGGCCAAACAGCAGAATGGCCAGAGGGCAAGAAGGGAAAACACACCTTCAGAAATCAAAAGGTTTCCAAACCCACCATCTGCACTCCAGCCATGTAGCAAAGGCTATATGTGACAAAGACACATTACCTGTGGTTTTCCCATCCAGCAGTGTTTGCTGGGACTAGACAACTGCTTCGCTCTAAAAAGCTTCTTCAACATCTGCAAGCGGAATTGGGAGTAGGAGCGGGAGCATTATGGCTTGTGTGCCTAGGTATGAAAAGGGGATTGCTTGTTTGTTTGTTTGAAGTCAGGGCACATAATGGAAGGAGTAGCATTCAGCCTGAAGAGAAATACTAAGAGCCTCAGC
This sequence comes from Nycticryphes semicollaris, assembly GCA_013400055.1. Lineage (NCBI taxonomy): Eukaryota > Metazoa > Chordata > Aves > Charadriiformes > Rostratulidae > Nycticryphes > Nycticryphes semicollaris. The sequence continues at coordinate 774,490 of VXBJ01004350.1, read as the reverse complement.
CTGAGTATAATTATTCCTAAAAGCTCCGTACTTGATCCAATGTCTATTTAAGTCAATGGGCGTTTTTCATTGACTTGAGGTGATAGATAAAACAGGCCATTAGTGCACTTTTTAAAAGCTCCGGTGAACAAACACATCACTAGGTGATTCAAGTCTTTTTTATAATGCCTTTCTTTCTCTCTCAAATACTGCATTTATCTCTACTCTTGTCCTTTACCGCAGCTTGTATTGTAACACTTTCACCTGCATCACACGAGGAGAAAAATTCTCAGCCTCTTTTAACAGAGAATTTGCTCCATTAGTGTTCTCATACCACTGTAGCTCTGAAGATTAAGAAACTTTATCAGGGTGTATATAAAGGTAGATTTGGGTACTTAATGCTGTATACCCAAGCTTTTTTTAAAAATCAGAGTGAAACAACTGGGCGATAAGCATGGATTCATTAAATGAAAAGTACTTTGAATTTTTCTACTCATGCTGGACATTTCCCAGAGGAATAAAGAGAGAAAAGAAAACAACTTTAGAAAAGTGATCTGCATGATACCAAATTGTCATTCCATTCTGCTTCTAAAAAGGTCTTGTTAACTGATTTAATAGCTATGACTAGGTAAAAGTAGATACCATGGAAAAAACCACACATAGCACTCAGCAGTAATAAAATACATCAGGAAGCTCTCATTTGCTGCCCACATACTGTAAATTTGTGGGTAACTCCATATGTGTTAAGCACCCTGTATTCAATTCACAGAGAAACAGAGCCAAAAAATAGCCACCAACTGTAGCCGTCTGGACCAGTAACACGTCCCACCTGCAATGGCACTAGTTTGCTTTTTATTTTTTTAATTTCCTGTTTAGTTGAGATGTAGTACACCCAGTCCTAACATCATTGTCCATATCAGGGAGCAAAGCATGGGTAGACAGGTCAATGATACATGCAGCTTATCCACCTTTCACTGCTGGTCTAGACTACCAAATACAGATGTTTACCTGCTGTTGTGCTTGCCATTGTACCACTGAACTAGAACTGCTCAAAACTAAGCAGTCCTTCCGCAGCATGATTCCCCTAAACAGCTGGAATTCCTACAAAGACAACATTATTAGTTCTTACTAGTCCACAAAAATGGTAGGTCAACATTTCCAGAAGCATCTCAGTTGCTTAAAGGCCTGCATGGTGGCAAATGTCATTTTTATTTGAAATGCAACAAGCAGTGTTTAAAATAGAAAACCTTTGAACTGAAGGATACCGTCATTTTCAGAAACATTGACAATGTTGCTGAAAATGAAATGTTGGAAATGAAACATTTACAGAGAACACTGCCTTTCAGCTCCCCTACGCTTTATGAGGCAACAGTGAGTCACAGCATAACGACCTCCGTGACAGGCAACACTCTGCTGACACAGAGGTATCATGATTCAAAATATACTCAGTATCACTTAATTAGAAAATTAATAGGTGCCAATGCGACCATGGTGTTTCTGCTCAGTGCTTTCCCACCCTCGTGTCCCAGGGCAGTACTGGCAGATCAGCTCCCCTTTCCCAGCAGCAGGCAGCTGGAGCAACTGGGATGGCTCTGCCTCCCTGGTAGCTAACAGCTCCCCTTCCTCTGCCCAGGATGAATGCCAGTGTGAGCTTGTGAGGACCTAAAGCTCTGAGAAAGAAAGGAGAGGAGGGAGGGATCTTATTTTCTCTCCTTCCTCAATCCCACTCCCCAGCTTTCGTGCCATCACTTTTGAAATTCATCACAACACACTACCTTATCACAAAAGTTAAAACTCTTGTCCTTCATGTTCTTCCCCACAAAGGCCAAGGAACAGTAGGCTTTGAGGAAAAACTGTCACTGTGTGCTTACAACAGTAAATAAACAAACTAATGAAGTAAGTCCACTTTTATTCACATACTCACCAAGGCATGAATTTAAAAGCATGACACAAAAATCCCAATGGATTTTAAGCATATATTACCGAAAAAGTAAATTTCTCTGACCAAAGGTTTGAGAATGGATTCAGTGACTGAAAAAAACAATTTGTGGAATATGAAGAACTGTGCCTGCTGGACAAGCATCTAAGAAGATGCCCTTTGAAAGACTTTTTTATTTCCTTCTGTTAAGTTTCTTTCCCCGAGTTGGGATATGCTGAGGTAGCAGGTCTCTAAGATGCTGGCTAGAGAGTTACAGAATTCTCTTTTTCTTGCTGTACTTTGACCTCATCTGATTTACATATCTACAGCTTTTCCACTTGGCCTGTCAAATTTGCTTGATATATGTCTAACTTTCTTCCAGACTTCTCTTCCAAGGGTTTTATCACTCCTGTTTACTTCAGTGCAGCTACTTCTCAACAATAGTTTGATTCTTATGCAGAAAAAGCCAGTTTTCCCCTTGGTCCTTCTCTTCGGTTCAGCTGTCCTCCATAGAGGTGTGTGCTCTTGATTGCATGGGACTTCAGCTTTGACTAGAGGAAGCTCTTTTTACACCAAGTACCAGAAAGTGAGAATCAAACCCAAAAGGTTTGACTGAGAATTTATAAAGTTAAACTGCTGAAATAAGTAGTTTATAATTAAAGTACTGATAAAACCTTAACCGAAGAATCACTAGAGCAACACTATAATTACGCTGTCCTTCATATCCTGCCATTAGCATTTCTAGAAGTGACATAATAATAACATGGCTTTTTTTCTCTTTAGGAACTGTCACTCTCCTTACAGAATTCAAGTAAGTTTATAAAGAATATCAGGTTCTTAAATGGAAAATGCAAATGATGATTTTTGTGTTAGAGGCATGACAGTCACATTAGTAAGCAAAATTTGTGGCCGTATATGTTTCAAATCAGTAGAGTAGACCATCTTTGTCCTTCTTCTTTTTTTCCCTATCTATTCATGGTTCAAGGGAAAAAGACCTAACAATCTCTTTTCAGATTTTGTGTTAGTTGTTCAAATCTAGTATTTTTGTAGGAACAGAGACTGCCTGCATTTCCAGGAGCACACAGAGAAACAATCTCAGTCAATTAGAAGGAAGATTCTGATCCCAGACGCCAAAAAGACTTTTTGTAGGTAGTAACCGAGCTTACAGTAAGAAACACATTTTGTCCTAAGGACATCCTTTAGGCTGCTGTTGCCAGTAGACAATGTTCCTTCTGCCCCATAGCAAGGAAAAGACTTCAGTATCAGCTGTGGCTGGGAGCCTATTTGGGCATGTATTCTCTGTGCCTCAGGAGGTGTAATTTGATTTGCATTCTAACACATCCTAACACATTCAGGAGAGGTAAAAGAAAGGATGAGACTTACTGCTGATTCTGCTGGAGAGCTGATACACTTTCAAAGCACAAACTGTCAGAGTTGAGGCTCACAACAGGACATAAGGCTTTGACAGCCAGTTCTGTTCTGTCGATTCTCAGTCAATCATAAGCGTTGATAAAAGAAAAATGTGTTTAGAAAAGTACATTTTTTTCTGTCAAACAAACAGCACAAGTATAATGGAGTCGAAATTAGATACTTGAATGTTTTAAATCTTTTGTAGAGTGTGGAAGTGAAATAAGTACTAAAACAAATCTAAATGTATCCTCAAATAGATTTTAATTCTTGACTGCTTGAAACTAAATTATTATATTCAAAAAACTATGTGATGTTGATTAAATTGCATGAAATTATATGGTTAGGATACTTCATAGTGCCTATGGTATAATTTGCTGGCCTTTTCAGATCATAAAATGTTACACTGAAGGCAAATGTACCTCATTATAACAATTTTTGGGGAAGACAAGCGTCTCACATCTGACACAGGCAGATAGCATTTACCTGTTATGTATGTACATATAAGGTACTGATTTACTAAGGACATATAGGAATGAGAGTAAGGTCCTGGGAAGACATGAATTAGATGTGAACTAAATCTGCATTTACCAAGTTAGTGCACTGCCAAGGTCATCTTATAAACTTTAGGAAAGTCAGTGTATACTTGTTTGAGTTTAGTATTAGATCACAGTAGTCAGAGATGGACTTCTATATCTCTTTCAGGCTGCGCACAGCACAAGAAAGGATTTGTCTTTACACCAGAATTAAATCAAGTTGTGGCGCCAAAAAATCCCTTTCCTCTGTACAACCAACGCAAACCTTTCTTTTACTGTATATATGACAAAGGCCTCCAACACAAGCTCGTTGGCTTGTAAGATTAGGGAACTAGATCAAATCAGCACAACTCAGCTATTCACCCAATCATTCTGTAGAGCATATTTTGGTGTGGCTAAGGGCTAGTTTGCATCAGATGGGAGGGGAAAGAATGAATATGTGTGATATTCTAGTGTTTTGTTTTCCGTTTGAAATCCCTGTTGCCTCATGATGGAGTTCTCCCAAGTGAAGGTGGAAGCTTCTGCCAACTGGAGAAACTCTTTCAAAAGGGCACATTCATTTCATAATGAGTTAAAGCAGGAGAAATGAAAGTTCATATGGTCACATCAGTATGTCAGATGTCCTTTTCTAGACTTTGGCAGTCTTCCCACTGCTGTCCTACAGTTTGCTGTCTCACACCATGAGCAGTCTGTCAGATTACCTAGCTGCCCTGTAGTGCACCAGAGTCAAGCTGACCAGCTGCTAACTCACTGCTTTTAAAAGTTGGCATGCAACTCCATGCTCTCTGCTGGTGGTCATACACTCCTAAAAAGCCGATTACCCTACTTAGCTTCCCAGCAATCATGCCTTGTGTAACTGCTTAGCAGTAAGCAGAGATCCTAGATTTCTCTGACACCTGACAGAAGAAATTATTCTCCTTTTAAAGCTCTCACTGCAGCACAAAGAGCTATGAACTTTGAGGAAATACAGGTAGGACAGGGTGTTTGCCTAGGACACATCTTAGGTAATGTTAAAAAGAGGTGTGACTTTTAAACAGCACAAAAGAGAAAGAGGTTTTCTAATAATTGTGCAAGTCCTCATCCTCACTGCAGGTTGAACATTATGGAAAACACTGAGACACTGAAGACACCAGAACTAGAATGCTGATAACTTAGAGATGAAAGTCAGAATAATTTTACTATGAAGGAGCCAAAGAATATCCCAGAGAAATGGACAGAGAGAAAGAGAGAAAATGAGTCCCACACTCAGCAGTGTTATGAAGGAGACCTGGCAGTACATGCTACAATAAAGTATGTGAATGGATGATCTAAACAAAGACAGATTCTCTGTGCCTCACAGAGGCTGCATTTTAGGCAGGTGTTAGTGAAGACCCTTTCCTAACCTATTTGGCTCTATCCCCACATTCTCACATGCATGCTGAGAAATTCACATCATCAGCAATTATTTTCCTTCTGTTTTCAGATCCCACAACCATCAGCCGCATTAGCGCATGCCCCTCAGCTGTCCCTTTCCACTTGGCTGGCATTCAGGGCATACTCCTTCTGCACTCCAAGTGACCTGTGTAAGGCTTCATATGACAAAACAACAGAGAATAACTTGGAAACTGCAGCTTCAGTGATGGATTAATGAGCCTTTGGCAAACCTTTCTAACTTCTGTTTCAAGTGCAAGGCAAAGTCCTTTGATCTTTCCTTATTTACCATATTTACGCAGAAGCACATAGACTGAAAGAACAAACAAATAAATAAAACTGATCAGGAACACCAAAATAAGAGATATTCTAGGAGTTTTTAATCCTAGAAGGAGAATCTGAGAATAAGCATGTAACAGATATGTAAGATACTGGCTTAATGCACTATTGGAAGGCTCTTACATGCCACAGGGATGAGTGCAGTCTCACAGTCTAGGGAAAATGGAATTCTCCTTAGTTAGCATAACTGCAAATGTTATCTTCTGATATATACTATGGATATGTACACTATATGTTTTATATAGATATATATGTTTCCTGCTTTTTAGACATTTAAGAATTGATATTTCAAAATCACCTAAGTGACTTTCCCATTTTAACTGAACTGCATAATTACTGAAGATGACAGCAAAACGCCAAAGGCTGTCCTTGAAACCATTGACTTCTCTGGGAATTGCATGCATTCAGAAGACTACAGACTTTTGCAGGGGCTGAATCTGCAAAGTCTGCATAATTGTAGCAGTCCGGTCTGGCCTTTTGGATTTGGTCATCTGAATTACACCTGCCCAGGGACTGTTGACAAAGCCTTCAATGTATACACCATTTGAANAAAAAAAAAAAAAAAAACAAAAAAAAACCAAAACAACTCACTTTAGAAGAAATGGTCCATTCTTCTCCAATTCTCTGTGCTGGGATTTCCTCAGCATTTCTCTATAATTTGGAGTGAGTGCCACAAATTATTCTAGGGCAGGTGTTCCATTGCAAACTAGCAGAACTTCTTGATCCCTTTGTCTTCCCTGTGGCAGTGCCATTCCCAAATCCCTGCCAACCACATTGGAGAAACACTGCCACAGGCTGTGATGGTGATAGTTCTAACAAAGATCACTGAACATTTCCTTCTTTCCTTTCCAGCCAGGTGGTTTTAACAAGCATCAGTTCAGAAGGCTTTTGTGCAGAAAAAGGCGGATGCCTTGTGATAATTCCACCTGGATGAACTCTTCCTGAAGTTGCTTTACTGAGGTGGGAAACCATCAGCTTTTATTAGGAAAGGGTAGTAATGTGGTCACAGTAACAGAATCCAATAGAAGGAAAGAAACAATCCGACAGAAGGAAAGAAACAAGCAGACTGTGCCTTGTACATGGAGGCTATCTACTTGTTTGGGCACTCCCTAACCTGCTTTAGCCACAATAACCACCTGAACAAGCGGTTAGAAGAAGGTTAGGCACTGCTGGCAGCCCTGAATGAGTGATAGCTTCTCATACCACAAAGGGTGGTGATAAGCAGCTGTGGTAGGAGCTGCTGGTGGTATCTGCTTCCTACTGCAAGCAGTACACAGCATTTCTCTATAGGCTTAAGCGCTAACCTGTTTGAAACTGGAAAACCAGTGGTAATGATTTTTTAAATGTGAAATGTCAGAGCACAAAACTGACATCAGCGCTCCTGTGAGCCAGTGGTATTAGAATGAAGTGCAAATCCCCAGGTTACGGTACGTTCTCGTGTGTCACAAAGATGGGGGGAAAGCGATTCCAGCTTCTGAAGCATCTGACAATAGTATATGTGGAGTGTGAATGGGAAACCAAATCCCAGCTTCCTTTACTCATGTGAGTAGTTTTGTGCTGAGCTATTCTTAAAATAATCATCAATTCCTGCTCAGTGCTTCCCCTCATAAATTAGTTCCTAAGATGTATAACAGCCACTGAAAGAAGAATTGAACAGGGGAAATTAACTTGCTTTTCAGTAGCAGAAATTTATCAAGCCTACAGTTTTTACTGGGACAAAACCAATTCATTTAAGCGCTGTCAAGGTTCCTAATTAAAAATCCTCGACTCCCAGTTGCAGCTTACAAATACTGTGTTTAATTTGGAAGTTAATAATATTTCCACACATTTCTGCTATACTCTGCTATGGCAGTTATGACTCTCGTCTGATAACAGGAACACTGTACCCAAGCCAACAGTAAATGACTTCCCTCGTTTCTGTGTAGAAAAGAAACTTTGTAGGAGGATGGGGAGTTTTGAAGCTGTGTTTATTATCTGAATTTCAGCTCTATTATATGAGATAAGAAAGATCCATCTCTTTTATACTTAGGCTAATGAATCAAATAATGCAGGCCTGAAAAGCTTTGATTTTTATATTGTGAATCAATCAGCTTTCGTCAGGCTACGTGCTGCCTGGCAGATTTCCATTGGTAAGTGTTTGTGTGATCAGCTCAGATCACAAGTCACACTAATAGAAGGTTAAGCCTTCAACCAACTAGCCCATGAGTAGAGCTCAACCCTATTTTTCATTAGTTGTAGGTTGGAGAAGATCTCTTCCTTCATAGACTTTGGTAGCGTAGACCTTCAGCATGTTCAAGCACCAATTATCTGTTCTAGAAGAACACGAGTAAGATTATTCTGTTCTGTGATGGATGATTATGATTTCATAGGTAATCATTCAAGCCTCTAGTACTTTGACTGGATTTTATCATGCAAACTACAATATGAACCTGAAAGACAAACAACTCTCAGTCTTCACCAACACATAACAGTTCATCTTCCTCTACTTATAAAGGAGTATTACAATGAAGAACTTGACATATGACAAATCTCCAATAAGTCAAAACTCAACACCTCTCTTACGTGTTTTAAAAATGCTTCACTTTGAAGCAACCCTTATTCTGCCTTCATTTTACATCAGTAACACCACTTCCCTACGCCACCTCATCTTTTCCTCCTTATCACCTGTGAGACAAGAATGTGCACATGAATGCTTGCTAATCATACAATGAGGGTTCCAAACATCTCTTTTTCTGTGCACAAGCAATCTCATTACCTCAGTAGCCAGTTTGTTGCCAGAGTTCTTGGGGATATCACTTAAAAATAGACAGTTTTAAGTAAAGATCTGAGAGAGAAACAGGAGACAACTTTTCTGGTATTTATAGGGAAGGGTTTTTGAATCATCAGGGCAAGCAGAGGGGAAAAAACAGAAGCTGTGAGTTTTAAAAAATCAGACCACATGTAATGGAGCATGTGATGCCTGCCTAACCACAAGGCCATTATGAAGTTTGACCTAAACCATATTTTCCAATAAAACAACTGAAACCCAGGCTTCAACTTCCAGATGTTTACAAGCACTTTAAAAAAAGAAGCATGAAAAGCCATTTAAAAGGAGAAGCAGCGTTTCTGTTCTTAGTTTTGTATGAGTTAGATATAAATACATCCAACAGTCAAAAAGCAACTTGAGAAATTACAGTATAAACATTAAGGGGAAAAAGCCTCAGTACAACTACTTTGTCCTGTTTTTTAAAGCTGAATTAAAATATTTTTATTTGTCCTTGATGTTTCAGAGGAGTTTTGTTGTACACATCTCAGCTTAACCACTGTATTTTTACTTACTCAAATTATATGATGCTTTTTTTTTCCTGTTCTGTAAATGCAAAATTAATAGATTATTGAGCTGACATCACTTGAGTAATTAGGCTGATGTTGGAAGCCCACAGGTTGACCTTCCGTGTATTGCCATGTAGTTCTTGGGGTTGTAACTTTTGTTAGATGAAGCACAATTAGACAGTTGTTTGAAAAAAATATAACTGACAGAAATAGCAGAATTAACTTATGCAAGAGTATTTACCCAGTGACTCACTAAAACACTGAAAGATCAAAAGCTCACAACAGTCCTCCAGCCAGCAAAGTTCAAACCTTCTGGAAGATGTTCTCCACCTCATGAGACTGATTCACCTCAGTCCAGAGAGGGAATAGAACAACTCAGCCTCTGGGAATACCTGAACTTGGAGGACCTTCAGGGATCTCTGAGATTGGGATCGGGCACCCCATGCACCTTTAATGCCCTGCTCCTCTAAACTATTGACAACTGCTGCTCAGGTGAGCAGCTAAAGTGAGAGTAAAGATAATCCCATTCCTGTAACTTTGTAGTCTTCTATGCATTAATAACCACTCTTTCACAGACAATAAATATCCAAACTTCTTCAGACAGATCTAATTATCGCATAGTATTTGATGCATGAGTTCAGCCTGTCTTGACGCAAACCACAATCACAGGAAACACCCTTTGCAAATCAATAGCCTCACTTATTTGAATTAATTCTCATGAGCGTGTATACAAGCAGGACTACTGGCAGAAGGTTCAGAGGTTCATTAAGTCTAGAAAGGTCTTCATTACCTGTTACAGCTATTGTAAAACATTAAATAAATAAATGCAAACATTCTTTCTACTTATGAGATCCCATTAAAAAGAGTTCCAAAAGTCATCACTTCCTCTTCTAGTATTCTCAGTGTCACAAATTTGGTTTCTCTGGATATACAAGCTTATTTTCTTGCCAGAGATGAAAGACTTACTGATATTGAAATGGCTTTAAAAAAACTAATTTTACTCACACAAACTCGCATTTATACAAACAGCAAAAATACCTATTTGCCATACATTTTCTGCTTTCAGACTTACCTACATCTAACCACTGCTCAGGAGGTCACCTAAAGTAAAGAACACAGTAGCCACATTCCTGTGTGACGTAAGTGGTTTCTTCCACTTTCCCTCTGAAGCGTCTGGTGCTGGCTACCTTCAGAGATGCTAGTAGAGTAGGTTGACATGGTCTAATTTGGAATGGCAAATCCTCTGGGACAAATTCCACCATTGTGTGCAGATGTATCATGACTCTGAAGTCAACAACATTGCATAATTTATATCATTATAGATTTGTCCCAGGTTGTCTGGGTCTGGGATTTGACGTTTTGCTGCTGTAGCACTTTATTGGATTTTAAGAAATAAATATACAAAAAAAAAATGTGTCTTCTTTAGCATACTAACTCCTGGATATAGTGATGAGTTGTCTGTAAGGCAACTGAATTCAAAAAGGAAGAAAAATGCTGTTTCATGAGATGGTCACATTAGTCATGTCAAGTTGCTCGATGCAGTACAACAGGCAGTGATCTTACTTATGCAAGTGTCTGTTCTCCAGCACAGTTGTTGCTTCTTCAAAAACTAACACCAGGTCCTACAAGTAAAACAGATAATTTTGTCTCCAGCTATATTAGTCAACATTAGGAACACTTCATCAATAAGAAAGCCCTAGACCACCTGTCCTGACAGTCAGTTCTTTTCCTTTGTTCATAAATGCATACAGAAATTAATTCAAATCAGAAGCAGTGATTTTTACCTGGAAATGATTTGAGAGCTTGTGACCTGTGCACACAGGAAACCCACTGATGGTCCCATAGGTCCTGGGAACAAAGGGAGACATGAGAGGAATGAATAGCCTTGTCATCATCCTCCTGTTCTCTGTCCTTTGGGTAGACACCTGTAGACTATTTGATTTCTTTCCTATTGAGAAGTAATTTATTTATACTCATTGCGTGCTAGAAGAGGTGTGTTCATGTTAGAATTAGCAAATACATTTTTTTCCTGCATGGGAACTACTATCCTGTTTTCCACATTGCATTAAATAATCTTTTTTTCTAGGTTTTAACAAAGCACTAACAGTCACACAACCATTCCCTCTGCAGAGTTTTGCTTATATTTACATCAAGCAATGATAACACCACAAAAAGGCTGTCATACAAAAGTAAACTTAAAAAAAAGCAATGAGTTTGCATAGTCAAGCTGCTGACAGATGTCTCATACCTGTTAGTAAGCCTCCATGAATACAATTGCAAGCTGTAGATGTAATCAACCTACATTTTACATTTTTTTCCAGGACTTAAAATGGATTCCTTCATGCATCCTGAATACAGCAAACACCGAGTATTCATTACAATCAATAGTGTATTATATTGTGACCTCTCAGCTGTAGCAAGATCTTTCACCCAGCAGAAATCATTGTATGTGAATGGCCCTTGAGCACAAATTAAATGAAAGTAGACTGCAATCGAGGGAAATTATAGTCATAACTGCTGTAGAAATGAAGTCAACTCTTTCTCTGCATGATCACAGCAAACAGTACAGATGCTCTCTGCTATCAGCATTGATGCAGGTGCCAAAATTCCTTCCTGCTAAAAGAGTTTTACTAAAATGCCTTTATCCTTAAGGGATGTGTCATCACTATTACACAAAAACAAAGACAGAAACAAGTCTTGAAAATACAATTTGATGTACTAGTGCCATTATAATACAAATGGGTGTCTAATGACAGACTTTACTCTACAGGTGTGAATAAGAATCCATATATTGTCTGCCTAAGAGATACACGTGGAAACTTAAAGGTCTCCTGCCCCAAGAAGGCTAACAGAATCACACTCTGAGAAACCCAAAACATATACTTATTTAGGAAATTGAATGTTTTCTTTTTCCTCCTTCCAACTGCTTTAGATTTTGCAGTATATCCTTTTCTTTCTCTATAAAGCTTATAAAAGTAAGTGATAGATCCTACAAAGTAGTAAATCATCAGAATCCAGACTAGCTTGACAATACACAAAAAGCTAAGAATTCATAATGGAATCTTCTTGCCAACAGCCACCAATTGAAAATACAAAATATTACTACTTATGACCATATTTATCAGGGAAAACTCACTTGCTGGTATAATGTACTACAATCAATAAAGGATCACAGAAAGGGCAGAGATATTGTTCTTCTGAGCAGAGACACTAACTTTAGGGTTTTAAGCCTTTAAACAGAAGATCAGGTTTAGTGGAGATTTTGTGCTCTCTAGGAGAATACATGGTCCTTTCCTTTCATGAAGGTAGAAATCTCTAAGTTACCTAAAGAAATGAATGCAAACCTCACAATTCTCTTTTAGGACTCAAGAACACTGAATATCACTGAAGGAGCAACAGGCCACTTTATTTCAAAGACAATAGGGAATAAGGAAAAAAACAAAACAAAAAACAAACAACAACAACAATAAACTTTAGGAAATGCTCGTCAAAACTATTAAAGATAGTTCCTCTTTAAAAATATGCTTTACAAACACATCAATTAAATGAATCCTCCTTAAAAGCTAACAGCTAGTACATGTTAAAGATTAATTTACAGTGCTGACTTCTCAAAGAGAAAAATGCAAATAAAACCAAAACATGTTGTCTTAATTGAAATGCCTGCAGGAAATATACCCATTTACATCAGTAACAAATAGCACACTCTGAGGATGAGGACAGACAGATGAGAGGCAAATAGTGAGAAGTCTGAACTGATCACCTCTAACATCACTTTAGGATTCCCTTCTATTTCCATTCTGAAACTGTTAAAAGCTGACAAGCAGGGGAAAATATCAGAGGAAAGGAAACATCTCTTTCCCTATGAAAAAAATAATAAATGCACAAACATACTATCTTTCTTATTTATGGCCTCAGCTCTTCATTGAGACAGCAAATATTTGCATGCATATTTTTTCCCCCCTCATTAAAGATTTCAGAAAAATGTAATGGAAAGTCAAATTACTATTTGTCATAGTCCTGGCTGAGTCCCTTTCATAGACAATCTGTTGTAACTGGACCCAACAGTTGCATCCCACATTTCCAAGACAGCTGGATCTGAAATTCCAAATATTGTCTTTACTCTGGGTCAAATTTCTGGATACAGAAATCCTGCCTGAAGTCCTCTGCAAGGGATCCCTTAGTCCAACTACTCAGGGCCCGGGACCAGTGATAAACCCCAACTCAACTCTGCCAGTAGGCATGTTCTCCTAGAGTTGCATCTAGTTGTAGCTGTTCTGGTTCATGTTGAAAAACAAAATAAAACAGACAGAGAGATTTCCTACAAACATGTACTTTAATTTTAGCTAGTGCTAGAGCATTGCAATGTTTATAAAACACACATTAAAAACACCTCCCTTTGGAACATTTGGACTTGATCTGTGTCCTTGAGGAAGGACAACATTCCACTTGCCCCTCAGCTGTCTTCTTTTTCCAGAAGTAGAGTGGACATACCTCCTTGTCTTTTATGGATAGGTCTCCTTTACAGTATCAGAACACTTTTATTTTTCTTCTTCCTCCACTCAAAATTTTCCCATCTTGGCCCCCTGCTTCCCCTTCCACATCAGCAGCTGAGCAGAGAACACATGAAAATCAGTGATTCTGCTTGTAGAAACCCTTTTATTCTACCACAGAGGAATCACTTGCTGAGACCTTGATTGGCCTCTTTCCGCTTCCCAGATGCATTCAGCACTACTATAAAATAGATATTCTTCTCTACATTGAAGGTAACAATCATAAATGATGCTCATAAAACAAAGAAGAATTCTTGTCCTGACAGGCATATTCCCTACACTGTCACACTATTGCTCCTATCTTTTCCTACCAGACTGCTGAAGGAGAGCTACTATAGCAGGGTATAAATAGTCTCCCTCAGCAGAGAACAGGCCATGTGTTCTATTAACATGGCTGGGCTGTCTCCAATCCTCATCTTAGCCAACTGTGGTGCACCTGTGTGTGCTGCTGCCCTGGTGACTTCTGACCATCAAACTGCTGCTCCTCTTTGCTCTTGCTAATGGGCATTTATGGGAGCAGAATGTGCTTTGGATGCAATTAAAGAAGCATCTCTACCTATGGGGCTTGCAATTTAAAACTATCATTTTGTGCTAATGTTTCCTTACAACGAGCATTATCACATATCATAATTCATCAGTACAAAAATATAAACATGAAATTAAGGGATCAGGAGCCTCTCTAATGTAATGGCCCATGAAACAGATAACTTCACAAGATATTATTAAGGGATTTCAGGCTAGAGAACAGAGATACTCCTTCTTAAAACAAGAATTCAATAGTTATCCCTAGGCTCTTCATTTGTCAATTTCCTTCACAAATCCCTGTGTAGCTGTAATGTGGGTCCAGGCCAATTTTGAAACATCTTGTAAACTGAAAATTGTCTCAAGCTGAGCTCTCCAAATCAGGTAGTCAGGTCAACCAAACATGCAAGCCCCCAGCTACACAATCAATCATGAAGTCAGGATTTCAGGCTGTGTGTATTTTACAGTGTATTTTAAATAAAGCAACACTGAAACTCTCTTAGCCACCTGACCTGTTGGTCCTAATAATAAATAGATTACTCAGCCAAACCCCGCTGACACAAAGAGATCTATTTAAATTTAAAAAAAAAAAAAAAAAAAACTTTCCTTCCTCTTCTCTTAAGTTACCACCCAATAGATCAGCCTGTAAGACATAAACCAAAGAGCAAGTCAGAGACAACTAAGGAAGATTATTTATTCATTTTATTAATTTATTTATATTCTTTCTTTATGAGTTACATACATAGAAAATTTTTGCACTCTCCATGTACTATCTCCTAAGCCATACCTTGTCATTAGCTTCTTCTGATTGCTCAATATTTGCACCGATTGCCTCCATTCCTTGCTGCTGACTCTCATGACACTTGCCATTAATTTGTTGCCTAAAGAAATCATTCTGGAAACATTCTGAAATAACTCACTTGCTCAGTGCATAAAATTAGGCACTTCTACAATAAAGGATGCAGCTTTATCAAACAGCCAAGTTCTAAACAGAATGACTTGAGTCTTGATTTGATGCCTTTAGGCACTAGGCTGTCATGTAAATGAATCGTTAATAAAACAAGTATAATTTGTGCACCTAGAACAATTCACTCTTCAGTTGGGAAAAAAAGCATACCAGATCTTTTGAGCTAAATTCCCAAGAATCCTTGGGAAAAGGGCCTAGTAGAAAAAAAATCCATTTCGGCACAAGACCAAAGAAAGCAAAGTAGAACAGGTTTTTGATGTTGTCCTCTAGACAACTATTGACCTACAGCAAAACAAATTTTAAACACTTCTAACTAATGAAGTTGCTGCCTTTTTCAGTGTTACTCTTTCTTGGTGTGTGGATCAAGGAGTTCACAGAACGCTGGATTCCTTACTATGCTCGCCTTATCCCACAACTTCAGACACAACGAGACAGCATTATTTTCATATGCAAACAACAAAGCAATATTATCTGGGAATAAATTTTCTTCACCCTAGGAAAGAAGCAATCTCACACCATATTCTGCATACTAGAATTAATAAATTACTTCAACTATCTGTGAAGCTTTGTTAGCTAACTGCTAAGATGCAGTTTGTAATTTGCTTAAATAGAGTACAAACTTATTAAGCACTTTCCTTATATTATCTGTAATGTTAACAGGCTACCAAGTAAGTGCACTAATATGTCAAGTACTTTAATCTGGGGATAAGGTATAGGAGGTGTCAGAGAGAGAGAAATTACATATATTTATGTGTTAATATCTTTTCATCTCAGGAATTTGTTGATAGGATCCTTTTTGACTTGGAGTAAGTTTCAGTCTCATCTCTCTCCTGAAGCACTGTGTTGTTTCTAGGGAATAGGGAGAACAGGCCTATAAAATTCCTTCCAGGCTGTACAGCAAAACCAGCAAAAAGAGCAGCTGCAGGTGGTATGAGTGGCTTTTTGGCAAAAAGGCATCCTGTCATGCTTGAGACCCACTCTCATTAGTATTAGTGAGTATTGCTGCAGTCAGAATTAGCTATTATGCACAGAACTCAAGGATAATTTAGACCCAAGCAATGTGAAAGCATATGTATTTTAACATTAGAAGTAATGGTGGTATCAGCTCAGCTGCACTGTTAATTCTTTTGAACAGAATGCAAAACTGACCCCATTCAGAATACCCTCCTGTTAGTCTAGTTGAAGACTTACAAAATATTAAATAGAAAATATAACACAGTGTTGTCATGGGACAAAATAGAGAAAAACCCGACATAAAAGAAAAAAAGTGTCATTATTTGGACCTACTTGTGCACAGTACTAAGCACATGCAGAACATTAAGCATTACTAAGTGTTAAGAGGTCTCATTACCATTCAAGTAGCATCTAACAGAATCAGGCCTCTTAGAAGGAGACTGTAGCTACAGAAAAGGTCACAGCAGCATTTTTCATTAGTGCATCTCAAAGCACCACACGAAAGAGGCTGGTATCATTATGCCCATTTTACAGATAAGGAAACTGAAACAAAAAGTTGTGAAGTACCTTAATCAAGACTTGCCAAGCTACTATTAGACCTAAAAATAGAATCCAGTTCTCTTAAATCCTCATCTAGACTAGTTATGAGTTTTCCAGGAGAAAAAGGAGACAGCTTGGACAATGATAAAGAACTGACTTTTCAGAGGTGCAGCCAGCAAGGCAGACAGATACTTGAAGCATACAGAAAAAAAAGAAGAGCACAGATTTTTTCCCTTCTTACAGCTAACACAATCACCAGATCAATAAGCAGCCTGGAGTGCAAAGACCACATTTCGTGGCCTGGTTTCAGATGGTGTCTCAAACCAACAAATCCAACTGTCCTCACAGGGTTGCTCTGAACTGAGTGGATTCCCTTCAGGCAGAAAAGTCACATGCACAGGACAAGTTAGAGGATCAAGATATAATACCATGCTGAATTATTAATTTTAAAATGTTTAAAATTGCAACATCCCTTTAAATATAAACTATTTCCTACATAGTCTTGACAGTACTCTCGTTAAATGCTAATAGATGGTTCTCTAATAAACAGAAGCTTAAAAATAAATCACATTTATATACCTTGGGATATCACAAGTAACAGTATTTTGCAACTTGGAATGCAGAGAATCTTTCTTTTGATGCATTGACATCTCCTTCTTGGCACTGAGCAACACCTCATAATATTTTACAATATCATTTTATTTCTTTTGTAACAAAATTTATAGCTGTTCTATAAATTTCAAATGTTAATTGCATAATTGTCCTTTATGAGGATACAAGAAAGTCTCTTCAGATTCACCTTTTGTAATACAGGCAGAGAAATCACTCCTTCTAACAATTGTAAGTGTGAGGTATTTTTAATTCAGAGCTAAAAGGAATATAACACTCTCCTCATTGGAAATACAAATATTTGGTCTGATGAGAAGAACTGTAACCAAGCAATGTTTCCAGGAGGTCTCATTTCTCATGACCTATTGTCTAATCCTTCTCTAGGTGTGCAGATCATAATCTGTTCCAAGCAAAGCTGCTGGTAATGCTCAGGTAACGGATAATTAAATATTTTGTTGTAGGCCGCTTCAAAATCCTTCAGTCAAAGGCACCATGCAATTTGAAATACTATTACATCCAAAATCACTGTTATTGGTTACTATAATAATATAAATTACATTAACTCTGACTGCAGGCCTACCAATGCAAACAAACTTGAATTGCAGAGGAGTGCTGAGACTGGTGTAGGGACAGAGGCAGGTGACTCAGCCATTAGAAATACAGCACTGTCTCTTTTTTTTTTTGCTTTGCAACAAAACCTTGGAGCCATACTACAGAGTACATCTCAATTCTGACATAAAAAAAAAACCCCAAAAACCAAAGAAGTCAACAACTGTTTATTGTTGCTATTCACACAGTTCCAAGCTCATCTTAGCTACTTGCTAGGGCAACCACATGTCTGCATATTTGTGGTATTCAAGCTAGAAATAATAGCAGGGCAAAACAGAAGGTTTTACATGAATTTTATACTTGGAAATACCAAGGGAAAGAAACCAAGATGAGAAGCAAACTATTTACTTAGGTACAAAAGGATGCATATAAAGATCCATTTTTAGCAATAAGGTAAGTTATTACCATTAGTTGTGTAGAAAAGCAGACAAGCATACCATGTACGCTCTGAAGTTTAGTGGCAATGTTGGTTTTAATTACCTGACAGTTGTTAATTAACTGTGCGTGTAGAGCTACAGTACAAACATGAATCAGAAGACTTAATTTCCTCTTTCTTTACATCTGCAAGTTCTAATTCTGTCTACTGTGAGGTTTCACAAAATGGTGACACAAGAGTTATTATTGCTAGCTATGGCAATGTGACGATCAAATAACTTATTTGTTTTATTTGCTAATCTAGACTTTTGAAACTGGCAAAACACAAGTTTAATAGTAACTATCAAATGAGTTACATCGGTGCAAACTCCTAGAGGTACGTGCATGTAAACAAACTACTGTTATGTAAAGCAAGGTATGTATTTAGAGGTACAATAGACTGATTGAAGGATTAAACCAGTGTAGCTCAATTTTGGTATGTGCACTTTAACAGAAGAAAACAGCTTTCATTAAATTTAGGCTAATATTTTAAAGGGATTTCCTCAGGTACACAAAATAAGCTCTATGGAAACTCTCAGAAGTTGCCACGCTGACAAACTACAATTGGGCAACAGGCTACTACATATCAGCTGATCTCCGTCCATGTCAGTTTTCTGAGCCTGTAACAAATAGTGAGATAACCAAAGTTAGCTTAGCCATCTTTCCATGAAACCTAAACTAATTCAAATAATTTCTCGTCTGTCTTGGACAGATGCACAGTCACTGTAGAGCAGCTGATACGCGGTATCTTGTCAAGGTGCTGTATTGGACGAGGAATATGAGAACAGAGTAAAACTGGTGCAACTTCTGCACAAGAAGAATAACTAAATGACATAACTAAAATGGGATAAATTGTATTCTGTTCCAGTTGCTGCATTTTTCAGGGATCTATGTCAGCCTGAACTAACTGATATTGATGCCAATTTTCATATCTAGACGGAAACCTACAAAGCTGTCTACAAAATGTAGCACCAGTTTAACTAAGCATGCATTAAAAATGACTAAATGTAACTCCGTTCAAATCACTACTTTTAAAGTAGGTTTATTTTAATTTCCTTAAATTGAGTAGGAACAGGTTTAAATTGAACTAATATATTCTTAAATTAGGACACTGGATTGGAATACAATAGCTATGCAGATGTTTTTATCTATAAAGTTCTTAAAAATATTTTCTAGCCTTCTCACCAGACAGGCCAAAATTAATACTGGTAAAGGCAGTAGTAAGCCCAATTAAGACCTCCATTTTTTGCCAAGAAGCTCTCAATTGCAGTAGTCTTTTGCAGCTTCAAATGTCCCGGAGGTGGGAACATTTGCATATGCAAGCTTATTACAAATATCTGATTTACTCCTGGCTGAAATGTAATCCTACCTGAGGAAATACTGTCAGGCATACCAGAAAGAGTTAAGTATTATGCTTGGAAGAAATGAAGTATATCTACAGCTTTAGCAATCCAAATTAAAAATGTAAAACCTTTTGCTCCTCAGACTCAAGGACTACAGCTAATTAGACTGAATCATAATGCTCCCTTAAAACCAATGCAAATTGAAAGAAGCGTATTTAAAAGACTAGCAAAAACAACATAAAGAAAAAGTAACGAAATTAGTAAATTCTTCATGATTCTGCAAATCAGTATCAAAGGGTTTACTGTCATCATCTTTTAACATCAAACTGTATAAAAGAGAATTTCTCTACGTGTTTTGAAGCAGGAACATCACAAAAGAGATTTACTGGGTATATTGCTTTGGTTGGAAGTGCATAAATATACAGAAAAAATATTACTGTCCAAGACGTCCAATCTGATTTCTAAATAAAAGAAGTAATAGCCTGAATTTCATCTATTACAGGAATCCAATGGTTTCAGAATCACTCACACTAAAATGACAGTGTGAAAACATCTCAGCACACACAGGAATAAACAAGGCCTTGATCCAGGAAACTGCTCCCTGCCGAGACTCCAAGAGATGAATTAAACTCAGGATTGACATGGGACATGGCTTATTAGGAGCAGTTTGCAAGATTGAGGCAAAAAATCTAAAGAAAAACTTTAACAGAAATTCCTCTCACTGCAACAAAAAGCACTTTCTGCATTTTTTCAATCTTCCATTTTTTGTAGTTCATCTGTGTCTTCTTGTTAGTTATTAGGAAGGCCGAGATAGATTTTATTCCTAATATTTTTCATTAGTAAAAAGGGGTATTAGCAATTTAAAAAATACATTTAAATAAATAATTTCCTATGTACTACTGATACTCAGTGATGGCTTCATGGGTGGCCAAAATGTTTCTAAAGGGGTAGGATTTTTTGCAGGTAGGTGTTCCCCAAAGTCAGTCCACAAATTCCTCTTCTCTCCCAGGTGCAACTTCTTTTCCTTTTATTTTCATTAAAGAGAGTACAGGTGGTGTAAACTGGTGGTTATGGAGAAAGGGCAGTCTAAGCTGTTGTGATTTAAGTGCTGGCACAGGTTCCAAAATAAAGCAACATTCTCAGTGCTATGATAAAGGTTTTGCCTTTTGGTTTTGCTGCTATTGAATGTATTACTGATGTACAGTGCTAGTTATTCTCAGCAATTCATACTAACCTTGGAAAATTTGCAGATAAAGTTGAGAAGGGTCCCACTGTACTTGAATATGGACAGTATACAGTTTCAATCCATTAGCTTAATAAAACTGAAATGATTAAAAAACAAATAAATCTGATTCACCATAGAGCTTGCAGGCCTTTCCTATTTTCACTGCATTAAGTGAAATTCAAGAGACAGACACTTTTGCAGCAGGGAATAGCACTGAGATATTTCATGGCTTTATAAAGTTTTAAATCAGAGACCATCAGATCATCCCATCAGCTTCAGGTACATCATAATCCATTATGTTTCATGCACTCACCGCTGCATTGAGCCTGCTCTCACTTGTGGTTGTTGAATGCCTGGCTACCACAGTAGACACCTGGGAGTTTTGTTTCAGTTATTACCATTAAACTGTGGTCTCCACGGCCCCTGCTGCAGCTGCAAATGAACGTCACAGTTTTGTGTGCTACATTGCACCTCCTTGTGTTTAAAGGTGAAGACAAGGCTGATGTAAGGGTGTGCAGCTCCTTCACAGTTCATGGCACTTGAGGGCCCTGACCACAGAAGTGGCAGGTATGTCATGGTGTAGTGACAAAATCTGAACAGACAGGTATTCTCCCTCCAGTGAATGCTGGTACAGATGGCATTCTCAGTGACTGGCCATCAGACTCTTTCCTGAAAGACAGGTGTGAGAGATTCCAGGATTACCAGTTCAAAAATGACTGGAGGGCTGATAAAACCCTAGCACCTGATGAGGCAGGAACAGTTTTTTACAGGAATCAGCAGGTTCCCTCACTTCACACCTATGCAGATCTTTGAATCTAGGACACTTGTAGACATTTATCTGTACCATAGCTCCAGCACAACCAAACTAGCAGTTGGCTTCAGGTAAACCTAGGCTTCAACCTCCTCTTCCTCTGTCAGTTGGCCCTTAACTTTGAAAGTGCACTTGTATAATTTGATCTTTCCTGCATCACTGGCACAACTGGAGCCTGCATTAGAGTGCATATTAACATACTTGAAGGCCTTTGAAGACAGGTGTTTCACTTTCTTACTCTGTTTAGCAACTGATGTAACCACAGACAGCATGACAACACAGGTGAGCCCATGCACTGAAGCATGTTCACCAACAGTAGGTGAAAATGGATGAATACAAACATGGTTGTTGAAACTAAAGTCATTCAAAGGGTTTCTGAAGAAGTTAGAAGGAATTTTATGAAGGGATGTAGCCAC
This sequence comes from Nycticryphes semicollaris, assembly GCA_013400055.1. NCBI lineage: Eukaryota > Metazoa > Chordata > Aves > Charadriiformes > Rostratulidae > Nycticryphes > Nycticryphes semicollaris. The sequence continues at coordinate 752,629 of VXBJ01004350.1, read as the reverse complement.
TCCATCTTATATTCTTCAATGAGAACATGAGGAGACACAGCAGGGACATACTTGTCAAGCGTGAAAGAAGTGAATCTCCCACAGGGCCCAAGGAATGGAGAAGCCCTGATGCTGAATTAAAAAGAGAGGGAGAAGCACAGATGTCTGGATAAAGAGTCCCATGTGATTCCTTCAACCAAGTGCAGTCGAGTTGTGCTATGCCACAGAGGAAGAGGAGAACTGCCATTAAGTCTTTCAGTAGTGAAACAGAATAAAAAAATAAAATAAAGAAGAATCAACTGTCTCCTTGTAATTTGACTTTCTAGTTCTCATCTGCAACACTGCAGCTGCACTGTCTGCAAACACAACAAGGGGACCTCTCTTCCTCTTTTCTCTTTTCTTGTACTCAGTCATTTCTGCCTTTCCCTGAGGTGCCACTGAATTCTAAATCTCAAGGAAGAATTTCGTCAGTGAGTGGGTAGGAGTGCAAAGGAAAGAAGAGGGAATAGAAGGCAAACAAGCAGGTAAATGTCAAAGCAAACAAGCAAAGGAATCTACAGCACCAATATCAAAGCAGCAAAAGACACAATGGTTAAGAACCTGAGGCTGATGTGATTTACTTTCATGCCTTAGGACATTCAGTTCCACATAATCCACTGTCAAAGTCAATTATAAATATTACAGTATCTGCCACTGGAACTGATCCAATCCATTCACAAGAAAACATCAAATGCTGCCTGTAAGGTACATGAGCACTTAATGACAAGGTTATATACCGAGATACAATCAAAATGAACAAGCTGTACAAAAAAGCAAACCAAAGCTAAGTTGCTTGTGTCTCTCTGTTCTTAATACCTGCACATGATTTCTCAAGGGATTATTTTAAACTAATTTCTTCAAACATAACAGCATTAGGAAACAGAGGACCAAAGATTTTTTTTAACACTGGCCCATAAAGTTACTTTCCTGAGTCTATGTTAATATATCAAAATAGATGTAATTATTAGATTTTTAAAACACTCAGAGCCTGACACCTTCTGCTGAAATCAGTAACACCATCTATCTCTCACCACATGACTTTACCACTACTGAGAGGATGATCCACTCTTGAATGTGATGAAGAAGTGCTATCTGAAGAAGGAAACTCTGCTGGTAGGCCTAGGGAAGTGCTTTGAAGAGTCTGAAATCTGGGTATACAGTCTCTTTTTGTCAGAGGCAGAACTGTTTGTTTATTTAAATTGGCACTACTCCCCAGATCTTTCCCCAGTTTTAGTCTTAGGGCAGTCAAGTGAGTAATGATTTTCACTATATCTGCTTGGCTCCGAAACAGCAGTCTGTTATGGCAAAAGAGGACCTCAGCGACATTTATTTCATCTTTGCCCTTCTTGACTTGTGTACACTTTCTTGACTTGTTGGCACAGACCTCAACACAAAGCCTTTAACACCTTGGAAATTATACCTGGCACAGTGCAGCATGTGCCCTCAGAAACACATGCTGCTGCGAGCGCATCAAATCTATTTTCCCCACTTGAAAGTGGCTTCTCAATAGGCAACAAATGAAGCTCCAGTTCTACCAGATGTCTAAAAGACCAACAAAATCTGCAAAATGAATGTTATGATCAACATCATCCCATGGCCCAAGCATGCACTATGGGAGCAGTCCAAACCTCACCACACAATACAGGTTGATTTTCTCTCACCTTCTTTTCTTCTAGTATTAACACACATAAGTAGGAATAACATATATTTTAACCTTAAATTCCACAGCACATACTCTTCCTCTTAAGAGACTATGGAGTTCGGCAGCCAGTATCCTGCCATATGACCAGGAAGTATAATGCCATACCAGATGATGACATGGGTGGGAAAGGACTAGTGGATTGTTTAGCACAACTTCCTCTAGTGTATAAATTCAACAGAGAGAAGCAAAATTGCTAGGAGGTGCATAGAAGTGCATTCACCACGGAGAAGAATCACTCGATCCTACTGTAAAATCAGAAAGTAAGAGAAGAGACTAGATCAAGTTTTCATTTCTAACTTCCACCACCTCATTGAGCCTGGTCTAGACAATTACGACGCAATGATGCAACTCTAAGTTATGGGTAGCAAGTTATTTTGCTGGATACACTTTGCTAGCAGATAAACCACTATGGCACAGGCAGGCTCAGGGAAAACAGAGCCTACAAGAACAGAAAGAATCCTCTGAAGTGATATTCCAAGTGGTGGTGGATATCCTTCATGGAGGAAAATCGTGCTTTTACTGTTTGTTTTGAGAACAGATGCAAGATTTGTTTTCAGGTCTGTTCATTTCACTTCTCCTGAGTACATTTACAACATATTCCTGTATTTCTCACTTCTTTTTAATAGGAAGGATTTCACTGAAAATTGTGGATAGCATAGGAAACTACTGCTAGTCCACCTTTTTAGCACAGTAAAACTCTTTTACACTATATAATTTCATTTGCTACAATGAATCATTATAAAGTCAGCTGAAGTGCAAGATAACATATCTTAAGAACCTTCAAAGAAAAAAAAATACAACAGTATCTACCTAATTATACATCAAAGAGTACTTTAGGAATAAATTTTGTTATCTGCAATGTTAGAATTTTTTTTTTAGTGCTCTACTTTAGTAATAATATAAGAACAGGGCTGCTTGAATTAACCATACTGTATAACCGTGCTCACATATCAGGGGTGTCCAAATGTCCTTTCACATGTCCACTCTATTCTTATCATTAGAGATTCTCATTCCATATTTCCCACAAAAATATTCAATTCTTAATGCAGAAGCACTTCCACTGTGGTCCTTTTTAATAACTTCAGTCTTGTCACAGTTCAGTGTAATATTTTATACAGATTCTTTTCGAGCTAAAGGGCATGAAGTTCCAATAATACCAGTAATGTATATTGCATTTGTATTTCAGTTTTCAATTATTTTCACGTTTCTATTACTACTTTCTCCACAAGAATGTTTATACAGGGGCAGTCTCATTTTACTCATAAGAATACATCTGCTTCTGACATCCATCTGGAATGCTGTCGGGAAACCTTTTTTTATTATATTTGTCACAGCATATTTAGAGGTAAACTTACTCTGTGATATTTCAAGATAGAACAGCGTTTTCTCATGCACACTAATGAAAATCCTAAAAATCTCCTAGTCTATGTTGAAAATTTGCCTTAAATCACAGTTTTTCAAGGCACTTTGAATCTGTGGGTTATTTGGTTGGAAGGGATCTCTGGAGGCCATCTTGTACAAACCCTCAGCACAAGCAGGGCCACCTACAGCCAATTGCCCAGGACCATGTCCAGACAGCTTTTGAGTATCTCCAAGGTGTGAGACTCCACAACCTCTCTGGGCAACCTGTGTCTCTGGGCTCAGCTGTTCATTCAGTTTTAAATCCCCCTTGCTGCCTGCTCATCTAAGCCCATACTTAATCAGCTTCTTCATGAGCATCTTTTGGGAGGCAGTGTCAATTGCCTCACTGAAGTCAAGGTATACAATATACAACACTTTTAAGTTTACCAGAACCATGATTTCTTCTCATATTCTATTATTGTTCGTTGATATTTTAATATTCCTGATGTGCTATGGTTAACATTTTTAAAAGTGAGTAGGTCAGACAGGACAAGGGCTAACGGCTTTAAATTGGAAGAGGGGAGATTTAGATTAGATACCAGAAAGAAATTCTTTACTATGAGGGTGGTGAGACGCTGGAACAGGCTGTCCAGAGAAGTTGTGGCTGCCCCATCCCTGGAAGTGTTCAAGGCCAGGCTGGATGGGGCCTTGAGCAACCTGCTCTAGTGGGAGGTGTCCCTGCCCATGGCAGAGGGGTTGGAACTTGTTGATCTTTAAGGTCCCTTCCAACTTTAACCATTCTATGATTCTGTGATTCTATCATTTAGTATTTATCAATTGGTTCATTGCCCCAAAATAAGTGATACAGTGCTGCTTCCTCATTTGACCAGGACTCAGCCTTTAATACTGGGGAAGAGAAAGCAAGAAAAACAGAGGAACAAACAAGTTTGAGTTTTCTTTTTTGATTTTTTTTATACTTTTTTCTTTATAAGTCCACTTCTCTGGGGCATCCTTGAGGACGTCTATATGAAATGTCAGAAAGAAGAGAGAATGATGGGCTGTTAATCAGGATGGAAGAATGTCCTTTTTCTCAGCAGTCCTTAAAAAAAAGAAACAGAAGAGTGGGATGTGAAAAGCCAGAATGCTAATAGAACAAAAGGAGTGGTGACACAATAAAAGACAATTCAGAGGTAACATCTCCCATTGCTCCTCAGTTTTGATTAAACCTCAGAGCAGGCACATCTTGTGTACTGAATGAACCAAGGAATCCTTTGGAAAAAAAAAATCCTTGATGGCACAGAACTAATTAAAAACTAATGGAAAACACATATTCAATGAGAAGTCATTTAGAACAGCTTTAAACTGTAGATTCCTCACACATCTTATGTCAGTGCAGTTTCTTTCTTTCAAATAAACATCATAATCAAATTTAGACATTTCCAAAGTATTCACCCTTTTACATGCAACATTTAAAATATTTTAAATTACCTTCCTTAACAGTAAAATTCCTTTGTATTTTTAACATGTTAGTTCTCAGAGCACAGGTGTCATAGGAGACAATTACAAAATCTCAAAGTAAAATTCATCTTTCAAAGGGTAGAAAGTAGTACTGTTACATAATTAAAAAGGTAGAGCACTAAAATAGTAATAACACTGGTAACTTCTTTCTAAAGATCTTTGAAAGCTGTACAAATATTGATGTAGGTGGAAGCACAGCATTTTATCTGGAAATTAGGAAATAGTTTCAGTTTCATTTCAGAGATGAATAAACACACACAAAGGTTAACTAATTAGCTCAGGGTCACTCCATTATAGGTCGGAATTAAAAAGTGGGATGCAGAACAGCTGTGCGTGGCCACTGTTTTAAAAGCATAACTGAAAGTCACATGCCTGCTTCCTAGATTGCATTCCATTCAGGAGTACTATCTATCTAGAAAATGGATCACCTTGTGCCTTACATTGGCAAAAAGAAGTAGTTACTAATCTGCCAATACAGTTTCTCAGTAATGAAACACATATAACATTCAGGATGGAACAAGTGAAAAGGCAAAGATCAGAAGATGTTTTGTCATTTTCTTACCTGCTTTTATTACTGCAGACAAATGAGAACAGGGCTGTATGGAAAGATTAAATGATTAGAAGAAATGCAAAACAGAATCACCTAGATAAAATGCAATTCTAGTATAAAAACGTGACTGATAATAGTGAAGCTGGAGGAAGAAGGTGTATGTGTACAAGCAGCCATGTTTTGTCAGTGCAGGGCTGAATCTATTCTACGGCACTACGTACCAAAGTGAAAAATAATCAGATTCTATGCCACATCTATTTCCTCTAAAAACATGGTAATGTATACACAGGGCAATACTGCAACACAATCAGCAACATCCTAGACTGGCTTCTCTAAAGGGGAAGCATAAAGAGTGTAATTCACTGGCATTATATTGAGATATTTCAAAAGAGACACAAGAGAAATCAAACAAAAAATGAAAGGTGAAGCTTTTCCTTTATATGGTATTAGTCACTGTCTTTATCTTTAAAGTAGGTGATAAGAGATGAGGCATACCTAAGGTTGGTTAATATCCTGTTTTGAGCGCTTATACTGAATTTAGCTTTAAATTTACAATTCTGTTATTCCCAAAATGTCACGTAGCATTTTGTCTAGGTAACAAGAATACCAGCTCCACATGACTGTACAACTTTCCCCAATTACAAGACCAAAACACTGTGGGAAAGACATGAAGTGCTTGAGACAACCTGAACATTGAATATTCCAGGACAATTCAGATTCCATAATATGAATGTGATTTACCTACCATCAGCAATGAACAGGGCGTTCTTTCTGTCCTTACATATCAAGCATCCTGATTTGCTATTTTGTATTGCAATAGGGCTAGATAATATCAAAATGATTCAATGGAAAATGTTTTGATTTGTTTCAATGGTAATGTAAAGTTATGACAGAACTCATACACCAAAGCTAATAGAGTCTGCATTTTTAGAAAGTATATGAAAATTTCATTCGCACTAGTGTCAGCCTGTTCATCTTTCTATCAGTTCTTCATTTAAGCAACACATGGAGAAGATTAACACACTTACATACATTCCTTTGCTAGAATTTTAGCCATTCACCCAATCATAAAGATAGAACCTGAAGTGTACTGTAGTTGGAATTGTATGGATCTTAACAGATCCAGAAGCATATCTTGATGGCCAAGAAATAAGAAACTAGGAAACAGAGCTATAAAGGTTATCGATGTAGAAATTTGCAAAGGGAGAGGTTTTATTAAGGCTTTATTTGCCTGTTTCAGAAGAGGAACATTTTTATGACAAAAAAATGAACACTGATTCAAGGTGCATTTTTAAAAGTCCAATACATGAAAGATTTCCCTTATACTGTTCTAAATGCTGTACATATTCTCAGTCATTCTGTATTTTCTCAGTTCTCTTCTTTATTCCTCAGCAGAACAATGTCAATGCAAAACATATCAAAGCACCTCCACAGAAAAAATTACCATGTATTTTCAGAAGATATTAATACATTTTATAACCTTGATTTATACAAGGCACTGGTAGGTTTTTCCACTTTTTGTGCACGTAATTACAATTTATTTTAAAAAATCCAGCAGCTTTCCATCCTGTGACAGTAATGCCTCTCTCAACTTGACTAAAACCTTAAAAGAATATCTCACTGTTTTCCTTTCTATTAGCAGTCTATAATGCTAAAGCAAGAATATTCTCATGTAATTACCAATGAAAAACTATTCGCATAATTGCACAAAATAAATGCATATAATTGCATAAAGACCCACACAACATACTAGAGAAAAATCATATGAAGTAATGGAAAATAGGAAACTTCTGTATTGGATAAGGAGCCAAAATAGGTGATCCTTAGAAAAGTGAACAAACCAGATGGTTTACTTAAGGTCTTACAGAAGGGGATTTATTTTCTGAGCAAGTTACAAGATCATTGATTTACACAATATTCAAAAGCCAGAATTCTGAAAGAGAAGCATGCAAGAGCAAGCACCTCCCAGTCAATGTCCTGCCAATGAAGGTAATACATCTTTTACTATAGCTTACAACTCTATAGAGCTGATAACAAAACCAATTTACGCCCCTGATCTGTCAGTCTTTCATATCTCAGGTAAGTGCCACCAGCTGCATCATGATAGAAGGGCTGAGTCTTTGTCTCTGCACCTGGAAAGCTTTCACTGAGCAGACATTTAATAAAAAGGAGTATATTTCTGCAGAAACTTTTAGTTTTACTAAGGGAACATTTTTTTACAAAAGAATATTTCAGCAGAAAATTCATGATCTGAATTCTTGATCATCCTTGTGGTGATTAATATATTTTTCTCATACCGTTTTTCACAAGTTTCCTTCCACATACAGTTTGTTATGTGTTCTTAATAAAAGAGTCATCCAAGACAGACAGAAAGACAGACACTTTTAAGGAATACTAAAACTGCCTATTACAGTGCACAGAGGAATTAAGAGCCTACTAAGGAATCTATATTCAGGAGCATCCACTTATTCACAGTACATATTATCCAATTCTGTATGACTTGGCTGTAAATGAAGAGTGAGGAGCAGTACTTAATTTGGTCATCTGCAGTCCCAAAACAGAGTTTTCTGAGTAGGCTGCATAGAGAAACAGGTCTGACAGTCTTGGACAGTATACACTGATTCTGTCACAACTGTTTCATTGTTAGAGGTCCACAATATGCCTCCAAGGTCTTTTTTGACACCTAATCAGAATGGCTAAGACAATAACATTAATGAAAGAGTCCAGAGACTGTTCTCTGTCTCTAAGGCCTTGTGGCAGATGCACACCACATAGCATTTGACCCCAATTCCCTCTGGACCCCGTGAATTGGCCCTCTGACCACAAGACAATTATTTTTTACCCTGTTTTCTTCTCAGTTCAAACCACCTGAAATAACATGAGAGCTGCTCACACAGCTCCTCCAGTTTTGGTTGTTCTCTATCTGCAAAATTTTAAATCTAAAAATAGGACTTAAATATTCCTTCCATAATGATATGTCACACTGAAACAGAAGGCAAAAAAATGAGTATGTATTACCATATACTACTGCTGTGGTTGGTAGCTGTACTGTAATTAAATATTGTTAATGGCTCTATCATAAGTGTTTAATTCATAGGTTTTATCATTGAGCCTTAAAAGATAATGGCTTCATTTTATTTCATTTACTTGAATGAGTAATCCTGACTTGTGAAAGGAGCCCTGTTAATGAGTCACATCAATAAAGATGCAGAATTGGCCCCAAATTGAAACTAACATTTACAGTGCAAACTTTAGCTGAAAGCCACATTTCTTTATTTGTCTTCTTCTACCTGTAAACAAAAAAGAACTGCTTTGTCTGAACCCAAACAAAAACCTGTAGATACCCTCAGTTAACACTGGATTTGTTTCAGAATGAAATAGGAAATTTATCAAGTGAGGAGTCATTACAACATTATGATTTCTTTTGAAAATGATCTTTGAAATGTAGTTCAGGTGTTTATCTTTGCTTATGTCAGTGCTCTTCTAAAGCAAAATCCAAAGGATTTTATTGCAAATGTTACATATGATGCTGAGTTTTACTCGCTCCATACAATACAACATACTCATTCATACTCAATACAACCCCAAACTGACTTCAAATCCAGGAGTAATTGGTCAGATCCAAAGGAAATGTCTGTTTCTGGATATTGCCTACATATCATGATTTTTTGTTAGCAAATATGAGGCTTTTACACATATTACAAATGTCTGCTTGACTTCCTAAGGCCTGGTCTTTATCAGTCCATCACAATACAGAAGAACTTCAGTCATTTTGGTAGATATGTTATCTGCAATTTTGTGCAGTGCCTCTACTGTGGGATTTCCCAGATCCACAAGGTACCCCTTGCACTTAACACTCCATGCTCTGTAGTATTGTATTTTTTTCCTGCAACACTGTTATTTTAGACAATTTGTCAAATGAGGTATCAACGTCATGTTTGTAGGGCATCAACAGAGATCTTGTCTCACTTAGCACACCACCACATAGAAGTGCTAAATCACAGTGAAGAATGATGTTTCTTTGAGGGACATGAACTCCAGGCTGCCAAGGCTAATAAAAAAAATCCAGTTTCTTCTGCCAAGATGAACAAGGGTAGTGAATGTATATCACAGAAACTAGGAAGAAGTTTTTGGATCAAAATTGGTGACAGAAGGGTGCAACACTGAAGGTACTAACAGTACTGGAGAGCTAAAGCAAAGGAGATCAAGGCAATGATGATTCTGGTGATTTACCTTACCTTGAGCTGCTTATTTTCATGGGGATATTGAACACAAAAAACCAGATCAGGATTTGTAGAGGCAAAGTTTGGTCCTGATGAGCTAAAATATTGCCATGATAAGCCAGTCTTTTTAGCAATGCAGGAAGCTGCTCTCATCAACACATTGATTTCAGACCACAGAGAACTTTCAAAACAGAAAATAAACATTAAAGATGCATAAGAAACCACAGATAACACCTCAGCATTAGAATGAGACAGAAAACAGTGTGGAGGAAAGTTTGACTCAGAGCTCACAGGAAGGGGCCAAGAGCAGGACAAGCAAAAGTGCTTAGGTGTGCTCACAGCTACAAACCTAGCTCTTCACAGCAGCTACTGAAAGAAAAGCCAAGTTAGGCATGTCTTTGAAAAGCTTATCTACCATTTACATTCCAGTGATAACAAGTGATTAAAAAAAAAAAAAAAAAGGATCAGGAGGCCTCAGGCTGAGACTTACAGAAATCAAGGAATTAATTTTATTTATATGTACATACCCATACATGCACTGAGCACATAAGCGGCTTTGACAAAAAAAGGTAAAGTTGTGTTGGCTAGAATAATTGGAAATTATTCCTGGGGCAAGGATTTTCTTCCAGATCTTCAGTTACAAAGGAACTGGCTGAAATGCTCTCAGAGCTACCAGATTATGAGAGAATGCACTAGTGAGGTGGAACCTTTGGAACAGCAAAGTCTCAAAGGTTAGCACTTTCCCTGATTTGTTTCAAAGGGTTAAAAACCAAGACAAAGAGGTCCAAACCTAAATTAATACAGGCTACAGAAAGGGCAATGATTTTGACCTGGGGACAAAGAAAAGCTGGATATTGCAAGTGTGAGATGGTACTGACCAGGAGAAATAAAACTTGGGGGCTACATGAACTATAGGGTATCTGCCAATTTCCAAGTGGGTATTCTGAAAAACTAAGCATATGTATTCACATAAAAATACTTTTAATTAATGTCTCAAGTTATCATATGAACAGGTAGCAGCAATTAGAAACAGCAGTTAGAAACTGGAGACAGAAAGTGATCCAGTTACCGCGCTATTTACACCTCAGTGGAACACAGTGCTCTCAACCAGATGACACCAGGAGACAGAAGGAAATACAAAATGGATCCGAAGGCAAATAAATGCAGACTAAACTTGTCAGCATTCTTTTTTCAAGAGAGCTAGCTTTAAAATAAAATTGTTAGATGTCCTCTGTCCAGACTTCAGTAAAATAGCTGATAAAAGGCTATGTGGGAAATTAATAAATAATGCTAGAGAAGAAAGAGGTAAAAGAGGAACTTTTAGACGGATATTGCTAAAGAAAAATGAAAAAAGAGTGTTGGATAGTTAGTGCTGAAAGGGGCAATTTGACACTGAAGGGAGCTTAATGGTAGTTACTCGATAACCAGTTCTTGAGAGGACAACTCCTTTTAAATTTGCTTTCATGATCATGACATAAAACTGAGTGGTATGATGACACAAAGCAAAGAAGGATTGTCAATACAAAACAAAACCAAGTTACTGCAGAGAAAAATTGGAATGATCTGAGGACAGGAATAATGGAAAAAAAGAGTGTGGACTGCAACACTGCTTATTGGAGGACCTAATTGCAAATCTTTCTGTAGTAAATGTAGGAAATCATTAGAGAAAAAAAGACTGAAGAAAAGGAACGATCTCAACTATGAGGCACAGATTTACCAGGAAACTAGATCATCCTTCCTCTTTTGTACTAGCGTTTATCAGAGAGCAAGTACAGCACGCATACTCCCACTGCATGTCATGCAATTTCAGTTGTTCAGCTGCCTAGATCCCCACTCAGATCATGGTACGCTTAAGGGCTGGTCACAGAACAACTATGAGCAATGCAGCTATGACAAGAATGAAGACAAAATCAGAATGTATTATTTGAGGTATTTTCTGTGGACACAGAGAACCACGTGCACCATTATAGAAGTCATTGGCAACCAGTAAGAACTCCAGCCACCCCTTAAAAAATAAAAAGAAAGACACAAACAGGAACAGCATTATTGTTGAAGTAACAACAGAGCTCTGCAGCTGAAGTTCCAGTTGAGCTTGGCCAATCTTTTCTTCTTGGGCTGAAATTGGCAGTCTTTGTTACCTTGTCTCTATTGGAAGTAAAGCGACAGTCCTGAACTAGAAGCAAAAAAGATGGGGGTTTGGGTTTTGTTTAAAAAATGTCTCATGACAGCACATGTATCTTAACAGGCTTTCTAAGCAAAACTTTACATTTATATTTACACCTTTATGTAGATCCAAGATTATAGAGACAGAAGAGATAGTTAAAAATAACAACTCTGTTTGCATGGTTTATCTTTCATGCCATTGTAGAAGAGTGCATTGTACCACTGTATACTCAAAGAATGATCCAGTAACTCAACCAGAGTGATATTTCAGTTGTGTTCTGCAAGAAGGGCAATTCTTTCTCTCACCATGAACCAACACACAGAAACATGATGCCTTAAAAGACTATTTGTAGCCCCATACTGTAAAAATTCTGGGTTCAAATAAAAAAAAGCAAAAACCAAACCAACACCCTCTACCCTTTCCGCCAAAGAAAAAAAAATATTAGAAAAGTATTCCTGACCATTAAGGCAAAAAATGTGCATTTGTGTAACATCTTCTTGTAAACAGGATTAACAAACAGAAAGACCAAACAGTTAAAGCCTAGGTTTTCATTCATTCCTCCAAATGGCCTTCAAATAGCTCATCATTGCATTTTTACTGGTTTATATCTTATTTACAAATTTTTGCATTAAATCAAAGTAAGAGTCATTCCAACCTGTTATCCTGTCTTCCACAGTAGCCACAGGCAGAAAATTTATGCAACAGTTTAAACTTTTTTCCTTGAGATCATATTGATGTGTGAAGTTCCTTCCTCACCTCTGGCAGGTAGCAGGTAGATTACATCCTGAAAACTTGCAATCTGGATGATAGCCATTCCTTCGAATATTCCTCAGACAAGCTAGCCATGTCACATACTAAATGTCCCTGTAAAGTAGGAAGGGCCACCTGGAAACATGGGCCATACATGACTTGTCAAAACAATTCATTGAGTCTGCTCTGCTCTTTCATTATTCCTGAGGCACAAGTGAGGAGGGAGCAACCAGCCACCTGAAAAATTCTATGCCCAGTTGTCTTTTCCAGCAGCTCAGCATGTGGCAGTCACAGAAAATTGGGAAAATGGCTGTAAAGGGTTCTTGTGAAAGAAAGTAGCAGGGGGACTGGGATAAATCAGTGATTCTGGAGGTGACAGTGAAGAATAGCCAAAGCTTTCCTTGACAGATATGGACAAACATATGCTGCATCATGTGTCAGCAATATTTCCATTGCTTCAGGGAAGCACCAGATCTAGCAAGCATACTCAATCTTGTTGCTTTGGGCAGTAAATCTAATGCCATAAGGACTAACGTATCTTAGTGTGCAAGTGCAGATCCTCTGGTCAGTCCATTATGCTCTGGCCATGTGACCACACAAGAGCCATGGCACGTGACTCAAATGTTTTTGTAAGGAGCTGTGTGGCCAGCCTTATCAGAATGACTGGGCACCACCAACATAAATAAATAATGCAAAAAAGACTGTCCACATATTAATGTACCAATCTAACATTTAGGTCACTAAAATTCAGTTTGGCTGTACAAAAGATGCTGTCTGTGGTCCAGGGCTAATCATCTAGTGCTCCCTCAGGGTCAGTTCTGTTCATGAGGTTACAGGCTTCATAACACTTTCCTGCCTTAGATGCCTTTTGTAAGGATCAATACATTAAGGATTCTTAAACATTCAGATCATATATTATTGGATGATTACCCAAGGTAGTGAGAAATGTCAGACCCTTTTATTAATCCCATCAATTTCATTGCCTCAATCTTCAGGCAGTGAGGCCACGTTTATGTAAAAAGGATTTCCTGCTATCAGTTTTGAACAGAAAGGCTATGATTTCCTTGTGAATCCTTTGTTCTTGTGTTCTGGGAGAGTTAAATCAGTGCATCTTCTTGACCTTCTCTAAACCATTAATAATTTATACACCTCTTTCATTTCACCTCTTATTCATCTCTGCTCTTACGTAAATACCCTAATCTTTTTAATCTCTGCATGTATGGAACTTTTTCCACTCCCTAACCATTCTCATTTCCTATTCACTTACAGCCTAAGTGAAATAAAGTGACCAAACTGAATGCATATTCAAAATGGAAGGTTACTATTGCTTTATGCAAGACGTTTAATATATTTCATTTATTTCTAAATTTCAGGATCCTATCTTTATTTTCGCCTTTTCAATAGGAAGTTCACAATAACAGCATAGTCTTTCCTCTGAATATAGCTGCTGTTCATTTAGGACTTCTCAGGGTGTGCAAGCAGTTCAAATATTTCTTCCCAATGTCCATTAATGCTTTCTTACTTCATCAGTTGTTGGAGTACAAGCTTCCGAACCATAGGCCCCTGCATTCTGTACCCTGGCATCCCATATGTTTTCTCTTACTTAATTTCTTCTGTCTTTCCTGTATCAGCACAGCTGTTTCTTGAGCTTTGCTGAAAAATCCTAGGTTTTTCTTCAATTTTATTTTTGTTACTCAAATAATTCGTATCCCACCATATCTTGTACTTCTACCTTATACCATTGCTTTGCATTAATACAACCTGATCATCTGGGCACAATGAGAAGACCTTCACTCTTCTATTGCACTGGTCTGTTTAGCTTGGCGTTCCTTTATCTGCTACCATGAACTCTCTTGCTTATCTGTTGGGATCTTTTCCCTCCTGTTTGCCTTCATGTCTGTTTTGCTTTAAATCAATGACCTCCTGACCATGCTGATTGCCAGCTATGCCATATCATTATTTGGTGCTACCACAAGAATGTGCCCTCTTCCTCAAAGTTTTGTTGATACTGACTCGGTTAAATTCAGCTGCAGTGCAGCATAGACCAGTAATTTCAGGCCAAACACATACTTTGCAAAACACACCTGGGGCTCCCTTGTCAGAGATCCTGCCCGCGTGTCCTTCAGACAGGCACTTCTTAGAAATGTGTGTAATATCCTACAGGTGACTATTACTGGAAGTAAAGTCTGTTCTCCCCTTCTGCCAAAACTGAGATGTGTAAAGTCCGTATTGCACACTGCCTTTGAATTCATCATCCAGTCACATATATGCCCTCAATTAGATATTTATGTCTGCCAAGCAGACACACTTCCTAACCAGTCTTAGTGATGTCTGTAATTTCACATATGAGATGTTGTCCATTTCATATAAACTCCTAAGATTATGCCTCAGTTTCCTGTAAATAAAATGTCTCAACCACACAACTCATTCATCATCTCATATAAGAGACAGCTTCATGTGGTAATTAGTCCTCACAACCTAGTCAAGCCAGAGTATAAACTTTTTTACTCTCACTAACCCCTACTATTGGTACAGCATTGTAGTAGAAAGAGAGTGCACACATCCACATCTCAAGAAAAGAAGCAAATATGATGTAGTCCATTGGTGGAATCCATGTCCCAGAGATGCAGGGATTGTGTTCAGGAAAGCTAGTTCACTATCTGCTGCCAGTAGTGACTCTTGCTCCATGTTGTAGCTCTGGAGTCTTCACAATGCTCAGTCAACTGAGTGCACTTAGAATGCAGTTTCTCTGCTGAGACTGCTCACATTGCTGATACCTGGAGGTGAGCTGGTGAAAACATTTGTTAGCAAAAATCTCGGTCTGTGACTTCTTTTGTAACAGCCATTTTCTGTGCCTCAATGCTTTCTCACAACTTCTGCAAGCTGCCGCCTTAGCAACTACAGTATCCTTGTTTTACAGCAGGCCAAATACTTAAGGCAAATACTTCAGCTATAATATTCTTCAAATGCCTGTCCTTGGACCCATGATTCTCCTTAGGCTATATTACTATGTCTTAAAAACTGCCCCAAAAGCTATTCGTAAGAGCATACAGCACCTAAGACAGTTTTCCATCCTTATAGATCATTGACTCTCTTCATATACATCAGTCTTACATATCCTTAACAGCATATCAAAGCCTGACCATTATTTTCTAGAAGCCCATGTTTTCACTAATACTCTCTTCACAGTACTTGCTTATAAATAGTTACACCTTCATATTACGGACCTGTATTGCTTTCCTCTTGATGCCTCGTTTACATTCAAGCACATCATCAGTACTGCTCCTAGGACTTTTTCTAGTGCTTTGATTGACATTAGAACTCCTTTGAAGATGGACAAACACCCAGAGCTACTCATGGCCAGCTGTGCTAACCCAGTAACAGTAAAGGTAGTTGCATTGCCTTATTATGCCAAAACTTGCACTTGACTTCACCTAAGATGGTATTTTTATCCTAAAGCAGATTTTATATCCTCAGTCTCTAGTCAAGGCTAATGTCTTATTGTCAGTATGACTTCAGTACAGGTTCTGATATTACCTGAAGAATCCCTCATTTCTTGTGGAAATAGATTACCACCACAGTCTGCTGCAAGTAATGACTGTACACAGTACAGTAGTTCATTGGTATATTTGCCAGTTCCTTTCTATGGAGAGTTTAAAAAGTAAACATGAGAATATACCTCTAAAATAACCCTGCAGTGTAGGTGTCCTCTTCCTTGACATATATTTTCAGTTTCCTATTTGGATGCTGCTATACAGTTTTCTTTTCTCTCTTCCATCAAGAACTTCATTGTTGTTCACCAGCAGGAGGTACATCTGCATTTGCACTACTGGAGATTCTAAGAAATAACGTATCATCTCGGGAGGAGGGGCTCTTATGAACAGTATATATTCACTTCACTGACTTCAGAAAACTTTTACTGTCTTTTATCACTCAGTAGACACCCTTCTTAAATCTAGCCACTTATCAGTTGGTATCATAATGCAGATGGAATTTAATTGCTTGCCAGACTCATAACATCACTTCAGACATTATTTGACATGAATATATATATATATATTAGTTTGGAGATTGCTCGCACATGGCAGACACCTCTTCTGTAGCCTTTCTTCATTAATCACCGCTACTTACTGCTCCTATGGTAGTTTCAGTTTGGGGATAAGACGTATTTCTAGTCCTCATCCCTACTCATAGACTAGGCTTTTTTTATTATTATTTTTCTGCTTTTCATGCTACTTTCTGACGTCTGCCCTATATCACCATGTCAGCCCTCAGTGTCTCCTATTTCCTGGTTTTCTTTATTTTGAGCCAGTAGATGGTTGTTTTGTTTTGTTTGTTTGTTTTTTCCTAGTATCCATTATTGGATATATAAAGGGTTTCCCTGGATAGTGCAACAGTCTTGATTATTGGAAGCTATGTGCTGGATGTATGTCTCTTGACAGTCTTCCCTGAGAAACCTGTCTCCCACATACCAACTTGGCATTAACAAGGAAATGTTTAACGTTTCCAGATTTTCACAGGGCTAGAAGAGTTCTCAGCTCTTAGTATAATTATTCCTTCTTCTGTCTGACTTTAAGGATAAAATAAAAAAAATAACAGCACAACAGCTTCTTATCCATGATCTCCTTCTGTGGAGTCTCATTACTCATTAAGTACTTTTATACATCTTCCTAGTGTTTCAGCCATAACAGCATCTTATTCGCTTCTCTTCCACCTTTTCCCAAAAGGACAGTAAAAAAAACCTTCACTGACATTTTTTCATCTTTATCCCTTTGTGCATACACTCAATTAATTTTTTAACTACTTCCTTGTTTGTGTAGGTTACTTTGTCTGGAAATCCACCATCACATTTCTAAAAGTCCCTCCAGGCTATCTGTTTACTTTACTCCTAGCTTTATTTTATAATCATATTTGAAGGCAGAGGTGTGTCTCTCTGGAATTATTGCTGCTGACATGTTTCTGCATTGTGTACTGGACAGTAATTCCACAGTTATAACACTAACTTGGCTTTTTAATAAGCAAACTATTTACACAGATGCTGAGACTGCAATTAACACCAAAGCCACGCGCATGCAGATTAGCTTATGTGTGGTCTTTCAGATCTCCCTGCAACCTAAGTTCCTTCACCCTGGTTTCACATGGATTGCTGTACTTTGTTATCTCTATTTACTTTCACAGCCTGAGGAATTGTATGCGATTTAACAGCAGCTAGAGAAGTCAGATGCTGAGCACTTATCAGTAGTAGAGGCAGCTGTTATTCCAATAAATCTGTCTTTTCTAGCTTGGATTTATATTTAGGTACTCACTTAAGCAAGACTGAACCTATGTTAAACAGAATTCCTCTAAAAAAAAAGAAAAAAGTGTGGGGGACAGAATTTTAAGTATTTACTCTGCAAACTTTATGTACTTTCTAGGAGAGCAAATTTTCAAACCTTTGCGCTCATTGCACGTATCACACAGGCATATGCAGATAAAATTACCCAATTTGAGCATTGATGAGCTTTTCTTAAATCCATCACTGGTCTTTTACCTCTTATCTCATTTGGACTGTGTCAGCCATACAGGATGTCCAAAAAGTCTGTGCCTAATAAAGCAGTGCATTATGCCAATAAAAAAAAACTTTAACATATTCAAATTTACTCTTTGATCATAGACGATGATGGTATTGCCAAGATAAGGATAAAAGGCACATTTAAAACTACTTTAGCTTAAATATTTAAACATTACCATTTCTAAATTCAAATATATAGAGAGGTTCTAAAACATATGAGCTACTAAAAATAACCTGTAAGCTCTTCCTATAGTTTTTGACTCAAGCAGCTAAACATGACAAAATATATCACAATATTTTGATAGGACATTAAAACATAACCATTAAAATGTGGTATCTACTGCGCAGGGCTCTTCAGTTAATAACTCCTGCATTAATCTAGAACTATGCTGTATTAATTCATGGGAAAAAACGGTAGTTCAGTTCTTATAGTTAAAGCGTTGTGTTATTTAGCATGAATCATCAATGAAAGATTCAGTTCCCATTTAAATGTTACACAAACAGCTATAAATACAAAATATGGCATCAAGTAGAAAATGAAGATTATATTGCCTTTAAGGAAATCAAACTGGTTTTCATTCGTAGAATGGCTGGAGTGGGAAGGGACCTTAAAGATCATCAAGTTCCAAACCCCTGCAATGGGCGGGGACACCTCCCACTAGACCAGGTGGCTGAAAGACTCATCCAACCTGGCTTTGAATACATCCAGGGATGGGGCATCCACAGCTTCCCTGGGCAACCTGCTCTAGTGTCTCAGTGCTCTCAGAGGTAACAAATTCTTCCTAGTATCTAATCAAAATCTCCCCTCTTTTAGTTTAAAAACATTACCCATCATCCTACCACTACACTCCCTCATAAAGAGTCCCTCCCCATCTTTCCTGTAGGTCCCCATTAGGTACTGGAAGGCTGCTATAAGGTCTCCTTGGAGCTTTCTCTTCTCCAGACTGAACATTCTCGATTCTCTCAGCCTGTCTTCATAGGAGAGGTGCTCCAGCCCTCTGATCCTCTTCATGGCGCTCCACTGGACCCATTCCAACAGGTCCACGTCCTTCCTGTGCTGAGGACTCCAAAGCTGGACACAGTACTCCAGGTGGGGTCTCACAGAAGCAGAGTAGAGGGGCAGAATCACCTCCCCCAACCTGCTGGTCACACTTCTTTTGATGCACCCCAGGACGCAGCTGGCTTTCTGGATGCAAGTACATACTGCCGGCTCATGTTGAGCCTCTCATCCACCCTCAAGTCCTTCTCCTCAGAGCTCCACCATTCTCCACCCAACCCGCATTTATGCTTGGGATTGCCCTGACCCATGTGCAGGACCTTGCACTTGGCCTTGTTGAACTTCATGAGGTTTGCATAAGACCAAGTATGTTCAGTCTTACTAAAAAACTCACATATATGTAGAGGTGTATTGCACTTTTCCAGGAAGAGAGACATAAGTATGTTCTCTTACTTCATACTGCAGTAGAAGTGGCCACATCTGTTTACCTCAGAAAGCAGATGGATGTTCAAATACTGTATCAAAGTATATATTTCAAGGAGAAAATTTAACTGCCTGGGTGCCATATTTTAATTCAATATAGCTGAAGCAGGAAGATTAGAATTTTTAAAAATTTCCCAAGTTAATTGATTGATGAATAACAGCTTCCAAGAACCGACCTTTATTCATCTCATTTCAGATACCCTGATCTGAAATTCACTCAGATTACCTCAGGTCATAGAAAATTATAACTAAGGACACACTGAAGTGTGCACTGTACACTTGCAGTTTCTATTTTCTAGCATTTTTCCGGGATTTTAATTTACTGAAGATACATGATCAGAATACCTATTTCCATAAAACTACTTTTAGAGCTTGAGTCAAGAAATATGAAGAGCAAGTATTTCCCCACAGTGTTTCTGTGAAGAGCGGTAATAACCTGGTGCCACTTCCCTCTCTCAGGGGAGAGAAACTTTTTACAACTCCCAACCACAGACAAATGGGAATGCTTCTCAGCTGCAATGATAAACATTTTTATAAAGATGGTTATTGATGCAAATGTTGCCATGTTTTCTGCCAGATTAGCTCTCCTGCCCAAGAGCATATACAATTGGAGAGGTATTTCCAAAATGATAGCTCCACAGGTACAAACAATTTAACAATAAAAGAACACCAGCATGAAGTCTGTAACATGAAATCTATACACATCATAAGTTATTGTGGATCTATCTAATTTTATCACTGCTGAATGGTTTTAAAACGTTGCATTCCTTTCACTTGTGCATCCACGGCAAGCATATAAATGTCAACTCTTTCAATTATAGACACCTAATAGCAGGCAGCAAAATTGTCTAGATAGTAAAAGAGAAATTGAAGAGATTTAGGTTTTGAGATAGCAAGAGGCAATTAGAAACATAATAAAAAGCATGAAGCTTTGGAACGTAATTCAAATTGCATCTTCTTAAAGAATGATCTATGGCACATCATATTCAGCGGCTCCACAGCTTGCAGTACACAGTACATAGCTTGTTTGAACTGGGTACAGCCCTGCAACAGAACCTACATGCTTTTCGTAGGGATACTATGTGATGGGATGTTCCACACTGAATAGACATGTCACACACTGACTACATTTAGTCTTTCACGAGGCGGTGAATGGGAATGGAAGACAAGGAAAAATACCTTTCTAGTCACCCAGACTGGGTGAATGAACAAACATTCATTCTGTCAATAACTGAAGGAAAAATTAAAATTCATGGAGAACTTGGGGTTGCTTGCTTAGCATAATCCTAAACTGTGTGCTAGTCACACATATTTATATTAAAAAATGAATACTTGAGCTTCAAAAAATAACTATTTTACACCAGCTCTGACACTGATGAGAGTGATTTTCTTTTGTCATGAGAGTAATTGAGTGTGACTGCTTTTAAGCAGACCATATGATGTAATTATCATCAACATCCATATATACCCTATTGGACAGGTAGTTTTTTTTCCTCACTAATATTGCCTTCCATCAGTTCTGTGGACAGATCTTGTTTTTGTCTTCTGAAATGTTCATAATACTATTGGGAAATTGATTTCTAAATTATAAGCGAGGCATGGTCATTTATAACAAACAGTGGTTTTTAAAATATATGGGGTTTGGAAGTCAGTTTCTAACATTAATATGAACTGCCATTGCAAGGGGTTTGTTGAGTACAGCTACAGCAAACAGGACAAGCAAAGTACAAAAAAATAACATTATAAAAGAGGAAATTATTAAACAGAACAGGTAAAATGGGACGCCAAAAAATATACAGTGTGAGGAGTCAGAAGGTTTAAGAAACTACGAACTTTAAATTGTTTCACTTATAGCTTGGTGCTCATAGTAACTTGTCAACTAACTGATGTAATCCAAACAAGTGGTTAGCTGATTTTACTAGTTATATATAGGCAACTGTGTAGAAATAGCCTAAAGCCCAGGCTCAAGCTGAATTTGTCACTTCTCTGCAGTACTTTTCTGCAACAACCTATTCAAGGGTCAAGTCTACAGCAACCTAACTACTGCACCTATGCTTACTTGCTAAACTTACTTGCATTGCAGGATACTGCAACTTTTTTGCTCTCAGGATGGCATCATGTCAAGGAGGTCAGCAGAACAAGACCACTGAAGTTTCTTCCAGGAAGGCTCCAAAGCCAAATGGGAAGGGCGAGCTCAAGCTGCAGCTCAAAGAAAATTGCTTATAACAGACACGTAAAATGTCAAAGCATTTTGGGGCCACCCAGCTCACATACAGTATGTAGGTAAGGCCAGAGATTATTAACTGTTATGATCTCTTTGTATCTGCCTGATAAGTTATTTATATAACACGCAGGGCACATGGCCCCTCCACACATTCTGATGACTGTTACTAATGCATTTGTCCTTCCTAGGTTGGTTGTATTTCTTTGTTTAGACTACAGTTTTGCAAACAGCTCCAGGGCCTTATCTCAAGACTCAAGACCTTACATTCAAATCTGTTTGGAACAGAGGCTGTCTTGTGATATAGGTTTGTATAGAGAAGTTTACGTTCCCTCCATGAGATTTCTTCTACGCGTTAACCTAGCAAGATTATTTGGCATTAGATGGTCTGTAGAAAGCATTCTAGTGACACCCATCTTTCTCCTTTTTTTTCTGTTTTCTTCTTTGGAGTTGAGAAGGTACCCAGAAATGGGCTCTTGCACACTTTTAAATCACATCTTCATTTCAGAATCCATCAAAGTCATTACTATTGTCAAAGAAAATAATATAACATTTCAAAAGCAAGTAATCTTATTTGTAAACCCTCAATCTCATTTCCATTGCTTGTTTGCACTCTGGAAACAACATTTTTATGATGCCACTATACCCTTGTAACAATTATCATCTTCAGATGTCTTGATCTTTGTAAACTAATGGGTTTTATTCGTAAGTAAAAGTCAGATTGAATAAAGAACTCTGGCAAAGCTACCAAAAGAAAAAGCCTTTGAAGCAAGAGTATTCTGCTCATTGTTAGCCCAAGACACCATATTAAAGGCTTTCTCCTATATTTATCTGAACACTAGAAACATGAGGTATCTGCTTCTGGAGAGCCATGGAATGAAGGTGCCACAATACTAGCAGTATCACAGCAAGTAACAGACAGGCTGTCATGTGACAGAATAATAATAGAAAATACCTCTATTTCAGAGAGAAAACATACTAATTTGTAATCAACTCCACACAGTAGAGGAATACCGAAAACAACTTCTTAAACCAGGTTCCTAAGAAAGATGGTAGGATATCAGCTTACCACCTCTTGTTCCTGAGAGACACAACCAAGTGCATTGCACAGAAGATGGACAAGTGCTGTTTTTAAAAAAGGGTAGTTAACTATTTCTACTAATGCAAAAAAAATTTGGCTCTTCATATAAAGTTTTCCATCTCACAAATCTTTGCAAAAAGTTGTACTTTACAGTCCCTTTCAGCCACAGAATTCAAAAGCAAAGCATTACCAAAGTGGGGTCACCTCCGAGGAAACACCAAAGGAGCGAAGAACTTGTCCAAACTGTTTCTGTTGCTGCCTAGAACATTCACATCCTGTGTCCTCATCCTTGCAAGTTCACACCCTGAGGAGGCTGCATATCAGAGTTATAGAAGGAAGGGGTAAAGGTAAGCATGCTGACAGAAAATAAGCCGTGAGGGGAAAACAAGGGTCAGGAAAACCTTGGAGGAAATACAGTTTGATAGAACAGAATGTGTAAAGCTCACACAGTTGGGAGGGCCAAGACTCAGAGGTAAAGATGGTTCATTAATATTTGTATAGACTGTCAACCATCTTGGGAAGTAGACCACAGATATGACAACCCTGTACTGCACTAAAAAGTTAGTTCCAGTGGGGAATGTGGCATCCATTGCGTAACGAATAATATTTCACCACAGTCTAAGGGACAAAATAAAGAAGCACCTAACTGAAGCTCCTTGGAAATATAGTAGGCAACAGGCAATTGTCTACACTACAGATTGAAGTCTGCTTTTCCCACAACTGCTAAATGAGAAAAGGTTCTACTTATTTCACAGCTAGTGAAATCAGTTGAGGACCACCTGTCTGTATTAGTGTGTGTCTTTTTCCCCCCTTATGTCATTCTAGATGTCAAGGAATGCAAGAAAAAAAAAAATCTAGAAGAGAATACAGTTTCTCTTCCAAAATCCTTTAAGCAACACCTTTACTTTGTATCCACCACTAGTAGAATCTATAATCTACCATATGGATCTCACAGTAGACACTGCATTGGCTCAGTTTCAGCAATTCTCTGTAAAACACTGTTTCAGACACTAAATCTACAGCGTCAATCAATTTACAAGACCAAATCATCCCCAGCGGGGAGCCACCACATCCTCAAAGTTTAGGTCTCATGGAAACAGCGATTGCATGTGTCACCCCAAAAGAACTACTCTTAGACAGCTCTTCACCATCCCTAGGAGTCAAAAAAATCATGCCTCTGAATTTAGACAAGACTTTAAATATGGAACAGTGCCCCAGTTATTGTTTATTTGAACCAGGATTCCTGTGAACTATAAATGACAGGGTTTGAGACCAAACTTTTATCTGTATCATATGGTTCATTGTTTGACCAGAGACTTCCATACTGCTCCTATGATGTGTTTTATGGAAACCCATCTAGTATAATTAAATTTCTTATTAAGGTTTCCTTCATGCCAAGGAAAAATAAAGGTAGGAACCTCAGCAGTGCAACAGATAACCCCACTGTTTAAATGAACAATGCCAAAACCTTTTATTTCTAAGATCTTTAATTCTAGCAACCTTAAGCCTTGAAAAATCAATTGCACTCTAGAAAAAGTAAAATACAGTAGACCCTTTCCTCTTTTCTACAGTAGATCTCTGCTCTGTGCAATGCTCCCAACCTCCCACCTGTTTAGTGATGTGGGAAGGACTGCAATTTCCTGATGCATCAGTCCCAAGGAACACAAGTCTCTGCTGAGAAACACAAGAGTTTTAGCTCTGCTAAAAAATATGACCTTTACAAAAACACCGTTCAAGAGGCTTGAAGTGTTTAATTACTACATAGCCATGTAGAATATAGTACATAATTTTGAAAACAATCATCTTTTCACCAGACATTAATTCTGCAACCTCATATTAATTTTATCACAAGGTATTTAACAGTATCTGGTCAGAATCCCCTATGTCTTATCCCTGTGCAACCATTCACACTTTTTCTAATTTAAAATAAAGAGTAGGGAAGGTGGCCATACAGTGTCAAAAGAACGTATAACATCCGCTTTGTAATAGCACAAGGTACTCTGCATTAAATAATTTGTTTTTTAAAAGTCCAAATATTTAAATATTGTTATACTGCCACATAGACAATTAAAAAGCATAGCCAAAAACCTACTCAGAGAAAGATATTTTCATCCTAGTAAACCGCAGTTTTAATCTGGAAGAAGTCTAAAACACAATAATAAAAATAATCTTTCCAGAGAAGACATAAACATTCAAGTAAACTTCTGTTTATTTTTATTATTGTTTAATCATTGTTGCCACCAAGAGCCATGGTAATGGACCATGACATCACAACACCTTAACTATTGAAAAATTAATATTTAGTACATAGTTGAGCTTATTAGCACATTGTCAAAGGTTTCAGGGCAGAACACTGAACACTTGATGTCATCAAAAATGAAACACAAGTCTGGTGTGTGCCCATAATACGGTGTAATTCAGTGCCATACTTCTGCAGTTAACAATACTATGAAGAAAATAAACCATATTTGCCACAGAATTTTGCTCTGTATCACACATCTTCACTTTTTGTCTTGTTTGCACACTTTTATTGCCTTGTATAAATGGACAATAACTACATCTTCATTTTTCTAAGGAGAAAACATCTGGGGGTTTTTGTCTTCCCATCAAGTCTGAGCTGCCTTTAGTTTGGTAGAGTTAAGATGCATGTGGGGGGCAAAAAAAAAAAAAAAAGATAAGCCTCTACATTATTCAGCAATGTTTGACACAAGTAAAGAACTGGGAAAAAACATATCTTTAAAGTGCATGTGCTATCATACTGTGACATTATATTACCAGGTAGTGATAAAACATGACACTGTGATGATACACCTTTGTCATACAGAGTGCTAGCTGCTTTGGAATAGTGTCACTTGCTGTTCTGAGAAAGAAAAATTCTAAGTTATCAGGAAACGTACAGGAAGACTGCATCCAGCATTGAAGAAAATTACTTGAAAATAGTTTCAACTTCTCTGCCCAGAGCATACATGAAATGCATTATCTGTATTGAGCTCTGCTGCAGCTCTAAATTTAGTGAAATGTGGTTTTCACTGAGGCTAATGAAACTGGTAATCCCTAGGGAGAGTGAAATTTTAGCATTTTCTTTATTCAGTGGCTTCTCATTTTCCAATCAGACCACCTCAGGCTACAATTTATCAGCTCTCAGAAGTTAAGGTTTGAGGGCCTTTCTAAATATGTGGATAGGAAACCTTTTTGGAAAACTTGGTGAGGAAGGAATAAGCACTAACGATAATACCACACTGCTATAAACTCAGAACAAGGGTAGTATGTACCTAGTCACTGAAATTGCCTTCTTTTGGCCGAGATCTAAAACAGAAGTTTAATTAGCAGAAGCCTTTCAAAAGATTATTGGGTTAAGTTGATTGGGTTTTGTTTTGGGTTTGGTTTTTTTTTTTTTTTAAACAGGAGATGCCAGTGCTCCTATTTCATTAGGATATGAAGCTGTAGTACTGCATACTGCTAGGTCATGTAGCTGTAAACCTTCCTTCTGGCTTAACTGGGTATGCCACCATAGTTATATTGAATTTGCTAGATGACACAGCTTGGAGCTTACACTGGCTTCATGCCATTATAGAAACACCTACTTCCCCCTAAAATTGGGGATGATACAGATTATCCCTAGCCCACCAAAAGTTTTCAGGGAAGTCTAACCTAACCATGTGAGTGGGGTTGTTTTGTTCTGTGGGCAGGGTGGTTTTCCTCCAAGACTAAAAGCTCTAACGTTGGATTTACCGTATCATCATGTACATTTATCCAAAGATCACAAGAAGCCCCACCCCATCTGATGCTCAGTAAAGTTATAAGGACGGGACTTACCTCTAGATTAAGACATCTAAACATAGGGTTCTACACGTGAGGTGGATGCGCACATTCTCACTGTAGTTAGTGAAGATCTGATCAATATAGTTGATAGAATGAAAAGCAATTCAACTCAGAAGTCTGTTCAGAATTTGGCAGCTCCTAAGGCCAGCATGGCTAAAGTTTCTGTGGTCAGCTTTATGAATGAATGATGTATCTGTCCACCTACTTCATTACTTTTGACTCTTGCACTCAAATGACCAAGGACCCATACATACCAGGATCAATCATACATTTTTGTTACAAGGCTGAAATTCACATCTCTATGTACCATAAGGGCCACTCTACTTCCACAGTGTCATCGCTATTCATGTCTGTACTTCATCTTTGTGTCTTTACTTCAAAGCACTTCAAAGCAAATAAAACTGAAGCATAACAGTTCAGATTTGGTTTAACATCACAGCTCAAATGACAAAATTTTATATCAGCATTAAATCCTCTTGGTGAAATATATAATGGCGTATTCTGTGCAAAGCACCTAAAATTACGTAAGTGCCTGTGATACTGAGCTGCCTGCTGAAACATATACTGATCCTATACATCCTCTGGGCAGCCTTTGCTGACTGACACCTAAGAAATCCAGTCTGGAATTTAAATCTCCCCCTACACAGACTTCTCAGGATCTCTGTTCAATAATTACACCTCAGCATTACAGCAAGTTTCAAGCATCCTCTCACACATGACATTTAGCTGAAAATGGTTCACACTTCTGGGAAAGTTTATATGAAGATGCTAAAGATCAGCAGATCCCTGCAGATCAGCTTAAAAGCTTTTTAATTGGTTAATAGATGAGAGTCTGATTGTATTATTATCAGCTAATTGATTTGGGGAACACAAACCCATTGCCTTAGGTTTAGCCCATCTTGCAACTGCCCTGTAGTTTGCTGGTAAAGCTGAATAGTCAGAGACAAAGTCTTACCAGATGCAGCAGGGACTGGAAATTGGATGTTTTCCAGCCCAGCAATTGGTATAGACACTATCTGGATTATGCAGTCACTTATTAAGAAGTGTCAAGGATTAGCCAGAACTAAAAACACTTGTGGGATTAGGGATTTATTTATATAGGGACAATCAGGAAAGCGTATTAACTAAAAATGTTACTTTAAAGAGAGGCTGTAAAACTGCATTAAACCCTAATGTGGATGTTCTCCCTTAGAATTACATTTGAATGATCTAACTTCACTGTAGAAGTAAATTAAATTAAATTAGGACCACTTGAATTCTGGATAAGAAGGTCCTTGGGGGTTTTAATGACGTTTAACTGATCTATTTCTAAGTCACATCTTTAGTTGACTCACATTAATTTTCATGAATTGCTCCATGTAGTTAAGTCTCAAGTTCTGAAATGAGGAAATCCTACAAAAGAAAAGTGACTGTTAAATTAATGGCAACAAAATACTTCTAAAAACAGTTGCAAAACAGCTTGTTCATCTGCAATGGCAACAATACATAATGACAAGGACTCTGGATCTGCATACTGAAGGTCAGATTAAGTAACAGATTCTCAAATAAGTCTTCTTGTGACAATGCCCGAGTGAGGCTCCTTCTATATGTCTCCCATTGAAAATTGCTTGTTCTGGAACTGTCTTTAGCTAGTCTTACACCAAGATTCTTGATTTTTGGAAACTCAAACTATTTTATAAGGTGTTTAGGCCAAGGTTAAGACTTATAATTAAAGAGCTGTAAACTGTAGACATACAAAAGAAAGCAGCTTTCTTGACCTTTTTTTCATTCCAAGTTCAATTCTGCTGAAGGCAAAAAAAACACCACAGAACACTTTTTTCTTTTTTTTGCATTTCTGTAATCTATGTAATCCACGGTTGACAACTTCTGCCCAATCTATTTCTTGTATAGTACTAGAAAGCCAATGGGACAAATGGCACTGCTGACCTTTCTGCTTTATGGATGTTCAATATCCTATTACCAGGGGGAAGGAACTACAAGGTTCTTTAATATTATTGATATTTGAGTCAAATTACGCACCAGGTAGTTTGTTGTGATTTTAGCTGTTTCGTTATCGTCATCTTTTATTGCACATCTTGGGTTCCTTAGGTGCTTTTACCATCTATAGAACAATGCTATTACAGATACTCATATTTGGGGTGTGCATAAAGCTTCAGTCCCTCTTATAAGATTTCCTTTTGCTTCAGAAGGATAATACATGAATACAGATTTAAATTTTAATATCAGGTGTCATAACTAGGTTTTTCTTACAAAGAGATAGTTCCTTGAGTGAGTCCCTCTCGTGACATGTACAGGAATGAGCATCATTATCCCTGTAGATGGGTTGTAGTTATTGCTGTTCAGAGAGATGAGGTGAAAAAGAGGCTGGAACCAGACTAAAAGACACTAAAGGTTCAAATCCTTTTGTCTTCACTACTGTCAGTGGCGAAGGGTAAAGACATCTGCATTATGCCTCAAAAAAGACAAAGTCAAATATTTTCTTTGCGCACAGGATAATCTGTGGAGGCCTGACCTCACATTTATATTAAAATGTGGGTCATCCTACTCTCAAACACATGCACCCAAAAGGGTGTTATGTCTAATTTAGGCCTTTTCGGAGGCTTACTGATTTAAGATCATATTATATGATGTCCGAGTATAGTTTCAGAAATACAATACAACATATTAAATCAGTAGCAACCATGTTTCAAAATATCAAACCAGATATGATGTTCTCGCCTCACTTGGAAGAATAAAAGAAAAAGCTACTTTGTACTAAAAACCAAAGACATTTCATTATTGTAACTATGGTCTGAAACAACTTTCACGCTACCACAGCTGTTAAAGAAACAGAAAAACTAAAAAGTTGTAATGGAGCTGTAGTAAAGCTTAGCTTAGCACCTTTACATCTTTCTATTATGGAATTAAGACTTCAGCATTTTGCTTAATAATTCCTGATATTTTACCTATTACATCATCATTTTCAATAGAAAGGAAATATAACTTGCCTGTTTCACAGCACTGAACAAACCAACAAAAATGCAGGGGGTTGCATTTATGAACAAGGTAGAGAATCTGTCTCTGAACTTTCTGGAAAACACAAGGGGCTAGAAACAGAGCTTAAGGGAAGGGAAGTGCCAGCTTTAACACTGAAGAGAAAGTGAATTTAACCTGGACTTCCCCGGTGTTTGTGAAATGGTAACATCCAAGCAGACCTTTAAATGAAAAAAGCAACCTTGCTTGTCAGTTCTTCTGGGGTGACAAGGATTGTAAAGCTTCAGAGAGCATGATTCTGAGATTCTGGTACACTGTTCCCCATCAGCATATCCTGCTCTTAATTTCCACTGTGAAAGATAAAATCAATTATTTCTTTTTTGGACCCTGAACAAGCAATGGCTGAAGCACGTATCCAAATCTTTCCAATTTCTAAAATACTGTATGTTTTTCAGGACTGTGATTGTCTTTGTTACATGTTTGTGCAGATTCTTCCATGACAAATATTACAAATAAAATTGCAAAAGCCTGCCTGGTTCAGCAAAAAACCCACCCTGCTTTCTGCTGACTTAATGAGCTGAATCAGCTCAACAAGAGTTGAACAAGTCACAGCGCCTGTAAAAAAGAGGTAGGACCATGGGGCAGAAGTAAAGAAGGGCAGAAGAGGAAGCAGGGAAGAACAGAACCTGAAATCCTCCTTTCAGCAGCAGCAAATTGTTAAATGGATCTCATCTCTCTGCAGGTTTACAGACCCAAGCATGACACCTGAAAATAGGTAGGCCTCTCTGTCTTTTCCTCTTGCATTACTCCCCAGGGGCATGGTTCTGCTAAATGTGTACAAAAAGCTGTGAAATCTTGCAAGATTTCACAAAAACTTTTCTTTTTTTTTTTTATGTTCAAGTATTTGTAGAAGTTCCAGTGCACTGAATGGTCTTATAGGGAAAGTCCTACTTAGTTAATAATAACCCTGATGCTTTCTCATGCTAGTCAAGAGTATGTCTCCAGACAAGACATTTTTTTATGGCTTTTCAAAAAGCAAAGTCTTTTGCTGTAAAAATGAAAACTATTTCTTTTCAGTTTCCATCCTCCCAAAAACCAGCTTTTGCAGTTAAACTTGAGTCCTTTCCAATTACCTTCTTTTGACTACACATCACACTCCAAAATTTAAAACAAAAAAGTTCCTCTATGAAAGTCATTGTTAAAATCTTTTAATAAAAATAAATAATTTACAACTTTAACTGTAAAACTACTATTGGAAGACTGTATTCTCAAGATGCACTGCAAAATATTTGAGGGGAGAGGTACAGAAATTTGTCTGGATTTTTCTGTAAATAATTATCAACATGCACTAGCAGACTTTGCTGGAATGCACTAAGACGCAGTAAAGAAGAAATGTTACCCTTTTCTATCTATATTTAAATTAGACTTTTGTTCAAAAGCCCATTTCAAATCGGAAGATTTTTTTTGCTTAAACCAACATTGGAAGAGATGAACTATTTTAAAAAGAAATCTCCCCAAATGAAAAAGAGGATTATCCAATTTTATTTTCTACCCAATTTTGATTAAAACTCAGTGATAAAAACCCTCATATGCTATGCTATGTAATAAATTGATATATAAGCAGCATCCACAGAAATTCAAAAAATAGAAGCAAGTTTCAATGCATATCATACACCCAAACTCATCCACCTTCCACTGCAAAGTAATACAGGTACAGGTACCACAAGGTCACATGTGACAGTCTTTCATACTGCCTTCTGCTCTTTTCCTGCACTAGAAATACTCTCATGACAGGCTCTTTTACAAAATTTATCATAAAAGGATAAAATTGGTGTAATGTTCAGAATGAAAACACCATCTCCACCCCCACAGTAGACTTCTACTGTGGCTTTATTTAAGCAGTAATGTATGCCCATTTGCTAAATCTTACTATCGATTGGAGAACGGGAAACAGATGTGTGTGTGTAGGAAATGTAAGTGTAGGAGGGAAGGAAAGCAGAACCAAATGTGAAGTCCTGCATACAAAAGATGGTGGTAGCAAGTGGGGGGCGTAATATATGATGGAACACTGATCTTAATCTAATTTTAACATTCTTTTGGACTGGTAAATTCATTGCATTTACACCACTAAGATTCTTCAGCCATTTGCAAGCAAGCATAGGAATGTAAGAATAGAAGAATGGGAGGAAGGGACTACAATTAGAGAGAATGCATGGACAAATCAGCAGATAGCAAACAGGAATATAGAGATGGCGGATGGATGAAAAGTGAGAAGGAAGGAGAAGCAGAGCAGCTAGAGGCTCTCTAGAGACTGAGACAGGCCTGCTGAGCTCTGCTCTTGTGGCTGCAAGATGGGTGGAACATACGCTGCGTATTGTACGCAAGAGCTGGAGACTAAAAAACACAATCACATATGAGGAAATGCCATCCTACTCAAATACAGATGTCAATTACCCTCCTCAGTTCCTATTTTCAGACTAACACTCGATTCCCCTGTTGAAGGTAAGAGAAGAGAGAGTTGTGAAAGGAACCTTTGGAAATGAGAGCTGGACAACAAAGAATTCCAAGACCAACAACTACGGGTACTTTCCAAAGGCTAGCTGTTAAAGATCTTCTGTCTCAGCTTATCTCTAAAATGAAGATACAGTATCTAGGTAGTCTACAGAAGTTATTGAATTATTGGCAGCAAAGCTTTTTTCAATACACAGGGTAATATAAAAGTGTTAAGTATTATTATTGTTACTCCTACTAAGAAAAAAACCAATAAAATATAGTATTGAACACCAGGCAGCACATTAATACTGTTAGATTCTGTGCTTGAAAAAAATATCTTTTTCTGTCAATAGTAATAAAAATATACTATAAAAATAAAAACTTGTAAAAATAAATTTCATATAATAATCTAAGGAGGGTGTGATTGATAAGAAATTGGCATTGGTTTGCTTGATTGCTTTTATGCTAAATGACTTGGGGATTAAGCTGAATACTTTAAATTGGTGTAAGATTCTGTTAAGGCTGATTCGTCCAAATTTATTGCTCTGTCAGAATTTGTTCATTTGTGCATCTGTTGGGTAGATAAATCAAATATTATAAACTTTCAAGGCATGTAACTCCTGCATGGTGATTTTTTCAGTTTGATGCCACCACAGACCACTTAGATGTTGCAAATCTCTATTGCTTCCACAGGTGTCTTGACACTGACTTTTCTTTACTATATCCATCTTTGAAAGGAATAAAGAATATGCTGGTTTGCCACAAGG
>VXBJ01004350.1:701918-715706 GCA_013400055.1 Nycticryphes semicollaris | reverse complement strand
TTTTTTTTTTTAAGTTGAAGTCAGAATGTATTTGAAACAATTTCTTTCAATAGTATATCCTCTCTTACTCTTCAGGAGGAGCCCTTACTGCAACAAAATATGTACGAAAACATAATTGCAGAACTGAAACATTTGTTAAGGCACTTGGGTATATAAAGCATTGGACTGGGAAATGCTTTAAATTTCTTTTCTTCTCTACCTGACCCAGAAAAGATGAGATAAATTTCTGTCCTTTAAAATGTATCTATATCTACTCATCTATATATGCATGCTAAATATAAATATAACAATATTTTTGAATAAGTTGTTCAATAATTTCCCTATGGAAGCAGTCAAAATCCTGTTGTTATGTGCAGAGATAGTTAAAACTAAAAGGCACAAAGCACTGGAAAAGTTTACATTAGAGAACCAATCTGCAGTGGCAAGGTGATGACCACCTAATCTAACAGGTCTTTCCTATACAGATTCTGTGATTCATACAGTACATTAAGATGACCAATGACTTTGTTTTTAACCAATAAAATTAAATACAGTATCTTACAAAAACTCCATCCTTCGTTATTCTGGGAGACAGTAAGTTTGAGAAGTCTGACAAGTCCACTAATGGTTCTAAAATTGCAACAAAATAAAATCAGTTATATTTAAGTACATTTTCACAAGTACTGTATGATATTTACTCTTCTAAAATATTATTTTCTGACATGTTTACATTTGATCACAATTGAACTTGCTATATGACCAGAGCAAAGTGAAACAGTAAAGTCATACAGGTAAACAAAGCATATGCAACAACAGTACTTAAACCCAATCTGAGCTGTAAATCTACTAGTCAAGTTAGAGCAATAAATGATTGATCCCATTAGTGAGAATTCCTGAAACAAGACAGCAGCCTGGAGTCTTCCCAGCCTAACTTGGGAATATTTACCAAAATGCCTAAAATTAACACTGTCACCTTGAGCTCCATTTACAGCCAGTTATGCGAAAGCTGTTGTCATGCAATGTAGGCAATCTACAACCCAAAAGAAAAAGGGAAAAAAAAAGACTGAAGAGGGAACCTCAGTTATTGATCCCTGCCCCAACACAGAGTGCCCGAGACACTCCTTGGAGCCCAATTGCAAATCATTCCTTGGAAACATTAGCAGATAACGCTCTTCAAGACCCTGGCTACTCGCCTGTTACAGCGGAGAGCTGTAACTGACCCCACAGTGACACCACAGCCCCAGCTATTGCTCTCTCCTCTCACCAGGGAACAGAAGGGTCACATACTGGAACCACACAGAGTTTCCTATAGCACAGAAAGAATCATAACTGGGCTGTGTGCTGGCTATGCCTACCAGCTACTCTGTATTACTGTTGGGTGAACCTTGATTAACTTCGGGTTCTTCACACGCTCACCTCCCTCAGGACACATCCCATGCACCTTCTTGACAGCACATACACCCCCAGCACCAAAAATAAAAAAATCTGAGATCCAGTTCTGTGGGCTGATTCTTCCAAAACAAATTATGAATAGATCTTACTGACAAGAGCTGCTTAATCCTGTTTGCAGAGTGATAATAGAGTTTCTTGAGCACAATGACTAGTATTGTACTGGATGGGAGTAGGAGGGCAGGTGATGTCTTGCACTTTCTCTGTGCTTATGGAACAGCAGGGAACAGTGCACAAACCCAGCCTTTCGGCTGTTGAAAAGTATCTTATTACTGTCCAGCATTTTATAAATGCTTAATAAAATAGTAGCATCAATGTGTAGCATGATACACTTACCAAATGCAACTTTGGGGGAGGGAGGAAGGGAAGGAAAAGATATTTATGGCATACTGCTTGCATCTGGGTTGCTGAACAGCAGAATTATATTAAAACTGCATTCAGGGGAAATGTATACTAAGAAGTACATATAGAAAGCAGAAATATTTCCACCAAACCTCAGAACAATGCTCATATATTTAGATATATTTTTCTTCGCGCACATTAAATTCTCTAGGGACTCGATTCAGCAAAACACTTCAGCATAAGATTAGCTCTACACACTGTAATGGGACTATTCACATGCTTACAGAGAAATACTAGCTTAAGTGCTCAACTTAAGGCTTAGACATTTCAACGATTTTAAAATTACAGTCTTCAAATAAAACATGCCAACACAGATTTTTATAAAAATGTATCTTTAAAAATATTCCCAACTTGCAAGTTTTCTCCCATCATCCAGCATCTGCAGAGATGTCTTCACCTCATCCATTGCTAGAGAGAATTCTCAAATCTGTCTCTTTTGTTATAACCAGACATATAACCAAACTTCACATGTCCAATCTCTAGAGGGAGCACAGCATTTTTAAATTTTTTTTTCCCTAGAATAATTAGATTTGAAACAATATACCTAGAAAACTGACAAGAAAGATTCTTTCTTGATCCAATACCTAAACAAAAGTGCTTCTGCAAGAAGTTAACTCTGATCCTGATTAATAGGCAGCAGCATCTTGCTGCATCTAGGAAGACAAGACATAAGAGATACAAGTCTAACACATACATCACCATAAGCGTGCTCTAGTAGCACTTCACCTCAAGAGAAACCTTCACAGGAAAAGCTTTTTCTCCTCTCATAACCCCCATTCTTCTGTCATGGATTCGGCTTAGTCAGGATCCAAGCAACTCAATCTTCAAAAGAATTTGAGAACTCACAGCAAGAAATGCTTAACTCTGTTAGTGTAGGCAAATTGCTTAGATTGACCAGGTAGCTAAGCACCAGGAATGCTCCTGCTGATTAGGATTTCATATATGCCACTTAAGGCACAAGGCATTTTTCTTTTCCCTTCACCATAGCCACAGGATAAAAGTCTCAGATTTAAAATATTTCTTACGTTTCTCTACAAGTGAAGTAGGGTCTTTCACAATTATCATCATAGTTGTCTTCCTTGCTGCTTCAGGTATCGCAGTCAGCACCTTTGCAACACAGCTGAAGTACAGGAAATCTAGTATTATTAATGGTTTAAGGATGGTAAATTCACCTCCCATCAAACCAAAACATCTGTCAATCTGCAGTACTCTTCTTCAGAATACTAAGAAACCTAGATTTTATTAGTTTTAGGGACAGACATTCAAAATAGAGTCTAAAAAATAAAACACACTATCACATCCTTACAATTCTTTTACTCTACATGTAAACTGTAGTCTTCAGGAGACAAGACTGGGGCAGCTCCTTGCTCTCAGTAGGAGACCCTGTGCTAGACCAAGAGCGTAAATATTTCAACAGAATAGCTGTTTTCAGTCCTTTTCAATTTTTATATGCCAAAAAGTTTTCCAATAACGATATATTTCTCCACCGTCAATCTAAGGTCATTGGTACTGGGCTTCCTTTTGCACACTCCTTATATCAGATAGCCACGATGGAGATCCACTGACCACGTTTTGAAATCTGTAAACAGTGTTGCTACCAAAAGAACTGGCCCCTGTGACTCTATTCCTCCAGTGGAAAAAAAAGCTCTGCCACATGCAAGTTGGGCCTAAGACACAATTTTTCCAAAAATTCAGAGCTGACTAGATACATGGGTAGAAACACACAGTGTTTGTTTCCTCACAATATATATGTACTGATGAGCTTGTTTTGAACACTTAACATCTCAGCTATCTACTGGTGTATTATTTATAACTCTTGAGCATTTCTCAAGCCTTGCGGATATCTGAAAATACGGACTACGTAAGTAGAGAAAAGGAGGTGATGCCAATAACTATGTACTAAGAGGCTCAGAAGAGCCATAATACCATTCTGGCCAATTTAAATATTCATTCTTTCCTTGTTAACATAAAGCCTCTCCACGTTCAGTTTCCCAATTAAACAAGAGGTGAAGTGTTTTACAAAGCAGTGCTTTACTTAGATGGAATCCAATTACAGTTAATTTCCCAATATACAAAAGAGTGGCTTCCCAACAGTTAATAAAAAGCAACGGTTAGGAATGATGAAAGTACTTCTTCCAGAATTTAAGATAAAGCACAAGAATGTCCAATTACCAAATTAAAAACCTGCACTGAGAGCTATTCATTACACAGAATCACGGAATTGTCAGAGTTGGAAGGGACCTCTAGAGATCACCCAGTCCAACTCCCCTGCTAAAGCAGGATTGCCCAGAGCACATCCCTCAGGGCAGCATCCAGGTGGGGCTTGAAAGTCTCCAGAGAAGGGGACTCCACACCCTCCCTGGGCAACCTCTGCCAGGGATCTGACGCCCTCAGCACAAAGAAGTTTTTCCTCGTATTCAAACGGAACTTCCTATGTTCCAGCTTGTGCCCATTGCCCCTCGTCCTGTCACTGGGAACCACTGAAAAGAGTCTGGCTCCATCCTCCTTCAACCCACTCTTCAGGTAGTTATAAGCATTAGAAAGGTCTCCCCTCAGCCTTCTCCAGTCTAAAGAGTCCCAGCTCTCTGAGCCATTCCTCATAAGGGAGGTGCTCCAATCCCTTAATCATCTTTGTTGCCCTACGCTGGACTCTCCGCAGTAGTTCCCCGTCTCTCTTGAACTGGGGAGCCCAGAACTGGATGCAGTATTCCAGCTGTGGCCTTACCAGTGCAGAGTGAGTACTCAGGCAAGAATGGATGGAACAAGTTATGAATATACCTCTTTTCTTGGAGGAAAAGAAAGCTTACCATACACATTTCTTACAGGCCCATCTCGCACTAATGCTTAGGAAGCTAAATGCTTTTGCTTCCTTATCAAGAAATTAGATGATATGGCATTGGCTCTATTAATAAAAGAATAATAATACCATATGGAGACAGAGGAACTGAAATATTTATTTTTCATTTTTTAATCCTACCGGAGATCTGTGGTTCTTCAGATGCTGTCACATACTAGAACAAAATTCTGTGCCATCGTAAGTTAATGTGATTCAGGATTGCACACCTAAAAGCACTCAGGGTTTGACCTTGTGTTTCCAAATTTTTAGGAGTCTCTACAGTACTCCAAAACATAATTGTATTATGCTGACAGACAGTGCTTATAATACTCTGGAGGATCTGGCTGATCTTCAGAAGCATATTTCTATCTCAACTAAAAATAGAGGATTAAGTAAAAGATGGTCAGTCTTTGTACTTAATATTCACAGCTTTCCTAGTTTCTGGCTGTGAGAACCAGTGGTGACTGTATTAATAAAAATTTTCTCCTTTCACATTAGAAGAAAACATATAAAACTTTCACTTGACAGTTCACATTAGGACAGTGCACACTAAGCTACAGGCCACAGCAGGGTGGAAGGACTACAGTATGACACTGCATTTTTCCCTAAGCCTGACAAAATTACTTTGATGCTGCTTTGAACTCTGTCTTCTCCTCATTGTTAACCTAATACAATGAGTTAACGAAGAAAACAAGAAAGTCACAGGCCAACACAAGTCACATTTCTCCCTGGAAGAAGGATAATTGTTGCAGAAATAAGAAAAATTACCATGCCTAATAATTCAAATGCCAGTAATTAACAGCCCAATAAAAAATGCCTAGGATATTTCCCCACAAATCTTACCATCTGCCTCCAATAAAAACCACTGCATGTATCTGTGCTTCAAGTGGAAGTCACATCAAGGAGATGCAAGCAAAACAGATTCAACAAATTTAAGCACCTTGTATGTCAAGATAATGAGGGTGTTTGCTCTAAAGATGAGAACTATTATATTAATAATTCTCAATAAATAAGACAAAACAAAAAGTGACTAAAATACATACAGCCTCCAAGCATAACATTAAATGTGTGATGTTGTATAAACAAGAATGGTGTGTAATAAAAAGACCTTTGAGTAAAGTGAAAAAAATGCTGGTAACCAGCAAAAAGATACCATGATGCAGGTCGCTTGGTCACACTGCCTACCCAGCTTGCTGTGGGGACTTGGAAACCTGTATTAGGTGTATGTAGCAAAATTTTGATAGTGGGGAGACTGCAGGGGCAGCCTCAGTGGGAAGAGGTATGGGACTGCCCTATGCTGGGCACCAAGGCTTCCAGATAGCTCTGCAGTGGATCCACTGCAGGTCAAAGCTGACCCAGGTTAGTGTCACTTTATGAAAACATTTCTAAGAAAGAAAAGAAAACACCAGCTAGAGAGAGGAGGAGGGAACAAAGAGTTAGAAATAACAGAGGGAACACCAAGGTTGGAGAAGGAGGAGGAAGGTAAGGAAATGCTCCATGACAGATACGGTCTGCAGCCTGTGAGCCACTACCTTTATGCACTTACGCTTGAAAGACTAACTGCACTCAGAAAAACACATCTAAAATTAATGCTGATAAGCTCTTTATGAGACTGTGTGTCTGTTAGATGACAGAGGATGAGAGCAGGCATGGAAGCTGCCATACAGTTTGCATGTTGGTGCTGTCCTGGTACATCTGCCCCTCCCATGAACAACGCATGCCTGACATGCTAGTTTATAGGACTGAAAAGGCTCTCAGCATGAATCTTGAATACTGTAGATAATGGTCCACGCTTTAGGCATCAGTACAGGGAACAGCTGGAAGATTTGTCCATCTCTCACCCATACGATTTTGACAGTCAACAGTTTGGCTATTCCTACCATGTGATCTCCATGGCACAAAGAAGCTAAAGCAACGCTGAGCTTAGTCCTTTGTGCAAAACCAATGTGCTTCTGCTCTAGCTCAGAAAAGATTGAGATTAGAGTTACCACATGGGTCTCAGCAGCTTTGGATAGTCTCAAGCAACACTGGCTCCATGCAAAAATGAGGGATAATACCGAGAAGGGAGGAGGTAGGTGGGCTGTATGCATGTGCCACGGGAGTAGTTATTAAACCAGCATTTGAAAGGCACTTTCCTATAGTCATATTAAAGACAATTTCATGCAACCCTTCAAAGTGTTTCTAAATGCAGAAGTACAGAGAACATAAGAGAGAAAAAACAAGAACAAGTTCCAGGGGACAAAATTCACACCAGAAAACACTACAAAGGCTTTTTAAAGTTATAAGAGGGTTTGTTACGTTAGTGTATATTACTCTAGCTGATTGCCACATCAAGGAAGGAAAAAAGGGCATGTAATAGTCACATAATCTGCCCAGTATGTCCTGTGAGTATCTGCTTTGAGTAGTGGCTCAGGTGCTTTGGCAGGAGAGTTTATCCTCTGGTCTTGTTTTTGCACAAGTGCTTCTATGTAGTCAAGTAAGTCAAGGATTTTTATTTTTTTCCCTCAGATTTATGTGGCTGCTTTCCTTTAACAATTAGAAATTGTCTTTTAAGAAGTGAGTTTGAAATACTAACTGGGTTTTACGTTTGGGAGCACATATCAGTAACTGGCATAAAGTATCAATAGGGATTTTGGTGTCCTAATACCTATAAAAAGGTGAACAATCATTTAAAGAGACACATAAAAATATAGTTTAGCAGTAAGGATTGATTATTGTGGGATCAATTTCCTCAGGACAGGATTTTAAACATTAAGATTCATTGTTCCAGATACATCTACAGTTAAAAATAATAATCAAAAACACATGCCAGAAATTCAACTGGATAACAATAAATCTGGGATTTAAGCACTATACTCATTTACAAAAAGAAAATCCTGTGCTAAGAACTGAAGACCTACAGATAAGATCTCACAGACACAGTGTCTCAGTTCACATGTGGATGGAAGTCACTAAAAGCCTCTTAGTAACTTTTCTGCAATTCAGCAGTTTTTCCATTTCTGAAGCTTCTCATCATTTGATGCCACTGCAGCAGCAGCCAAAAAATTCAAGTCATATAAAGCCATAAAGTAGTCATTGCTGAATTCTCTTCTCAACAATGATGGAGTCCTCACTGCAGATCTGTATGTGACAATGGGTTGAAATTATACTATCCCAAAACACCCATAAGTTCTTGTTTCATATTGCATTATGCAGTTTGGCACAGTTCATTCCTCAAAAAAGTTACTTAAATTCTTTTGCAATTCTGATGCAGTTATTAATGCAGCAGTTGACTGGAAGAATGTCTACAAGCAGTCTAGAAAAACAGCAAGGACATGATAATTTTTCTGAATTGCTAGCAACAGAAAAGCATTAGAAACAATCCTTTGTAAAATAACTTCTCTTTCCTTAAGGCTATGCACATTTAGACTACAAACCCAATTATGGAAAAATACTGCACAATACTTACAGAGACATTTTCAGGCATGGGGAATTCTTTGCTGATATTATACTACACAATCTTCAATTTTTTTCCTACTGAATTAGTTATCTTTGATACTGTAAAAGAACTTTCTAACTTAAACAACTTGCTCAAGTTTATCAGCCAAACTAAAAATCAGAAGAGCTAAGCTTTGATGAACTACGGTAATAGTTTACAGACGATGCACAAACAATACCCGCTTTCCCCTTCCCCTACATTCAGTTGCTACCAGGAACTGTGGAATGTTCGGGTGAGGGAGGCAGTGAAGAAAAATATAACTCATGGGTGATCAAAATCCTACCAACAAAAATTTCCACCGATCTCAACAACCTTCAAACAACAACACAAAAACAATTTTCTTTCCTCTCTGTCCTTCTGTTCTGTGCTGTTTCCACATGCCTTGCTCTGATGCTGTAACACACAGCTGCTGCTAGAGCTAACAGCAGAATGCCTCTTTCCTGTATTCTGCTCTCCCTTCTCACTTCAATCTAGTGATAAAATTCATCTTAATTGCAACTAAGCAGTAACAGATCCCATATATTTAAAATGGATATATCTCTCACTTCACT
Organism: Nycticryphes semicollaris; assembly: GCA_013400055.1. NCBI lineage: Eukaryota > Metazoa > Chordata > Aves > Charadriiformes > Rostratulidae > Nycticryphes > Nycticryphes semicollaris. The sequence goes on along the minus strand of VXBJ01004350.1, from coordinate 707,011 downwards.
CCCCAGAGGTTAGCTCTACCCTCCAGCTAGTTCCCTTAGCAGCTTTGCTGTTCCAACATAATATTTCAATAAGACCCAGTATCCACAACTTCTGGGGGCTTCGCATTTACATGCTAAACATCACCCTTCAGCTATTTGATGGGCCATTTAGAGATGTCCCTGAAGAAAATAGCCTTTTTTAAAATTTTATTTTTTGCTGATCATCCCCAAGGCATCACATTCCTTCTTACCAGAAGGAATAAATTTTAAGTTTTGAAAAAACACCTGGCTGCAGCGTTTGTCATGAACAACCAAGTTCTGGTTAAGGTGCTTCTAACCGCTAACGATGACACAATACATGTCAAGAATGGTGCTTCAGAGGTCCACAGGTTTTAAATGTTGCACAACACTTATGCATGTGGGTAAGAATACACGTGTATGATGTTGAGAATGTTTTGGAGGGTTTTTTATTATAAATAAAGGCCCAGTATATCCTTCTCCCTTAGCTTTTCTAACAAGGGATAGAGACTTTGCAGAGCTGGTATCAGCCCACCAGAGGGAAAAGCCCCATTTCTCCACAAGAAGTGAAGATGAGGTCGATGCAAAATACGGTGGGGGCAGCAGAATATACCCAGGGTTGGATAGAGAGAAGTAAAACGATTGTGATTCCTGGCAGGTCTGTGAGTGCAAACCGGAGCGATTTTTACCACTGTGCACATCATGGGAAAGGGAGATTAAGTAGGATAATTAAGACAGGGAAGCAGAGGAAGAACAGTGACACATGTTTAAATTATTTGAAAGGAAGAGAAGAAATCACCAGTAGAATGCTGTGAGAAGGAAGCCAAGTGTCTACTTTTACTGAATTAAATGCTAGATGAAGGTCTTGTCTAAACACAACAGTTGCGCCATTTTAATTCAAATCAATTTAAAACCTCATTATAGTTGCACAGGTGCAAAGCTCTTTGCAGACAATCTTGTATCAGTTTACAACTGGCTTAAGTGATTTACACATATTCACAAAGGGTTGCACCTGCTTAATTAAACTGATTTTAAAATTATTTTAAACAAATGCCATTTTGTCTATATGGAGACTAACAGGTATTTTTTAAAATGCATTAAACTTCAGATTCTCAAGGATAATTATATTTTCTCTCAATTAAACAGTGTCATACATTTTTAAACAATGATCATCTGAGCACATAGCTGAGATCAAGCATCCTCCACCATGTCAAGTTATGCTCAACTGTGATACTTGGATAGCTATATTCTTCAGTTCAGGAAGTATTGCATTATTAATTTCTAAAGCCATCCTCAAAAAAATCTTAACACCAAACTTATTAACTTGTTTACCTGCAGGACCACAAAGTTGGAAGGACTGTTTAAGAGACTTCTTTATTCACCTCAAGCCTGAGCTGCTCCTCAAACATCTTTCTAAACTAAGGTCCCTACTCTGTTGATAAATACTGCTGAACTGTTACGAATAAAGTTTGGTGAAAAGTATGAATTGTTCCCACCAACCATGAGCTTGCATTTCTGATTAATAATTCAATACCTGGATGTGTTCATGTGCAGGTTTTTTCTGCACAGATTTCATCTGCACTTCTTTCAATAGCAGCCTGAACATCAGTAATACATGGTAGCTGTGTTGAAGAATGAGGAATTCTCACGTGACATATGCAAAAGGGTTCATAATCACCACACAAAGTCAACTCCTCAGTCATTAGTATGGACATTTTTGTGGGTTTTGTGGTTAAAAAAAAAAAATCCACCAGCACACTGAGTATATCACACCAAATCACTTAAAAACAAATGGAAGAACACAAGAGGATAGGTATGGGGAGAATTTTTTATTTTTTTTTTAAAGAGATTAAAAAAAAAACCCTGTCCCCATCAAGCTCTTAGTATGGGCTCAATACAGTTTTTGGTACACTTTTCACAGCCTCTCTACAGAAAGGTACTTTCCATTGCTGTCATGGCAGCAAGGCACCAAAATCGCTGAATCCTTCCATCTAACTATAGGAGTCTATGAGTTTCCATTTGTTTGATCCATTTTACTGTAAGACTGCGAAACCTTATTTCATACAAAAAAAAAAAATCAACGTATTTACAGAAACATTAATAAAAGCTTTTACTAGAACTCTGCTTTTGCTGCCACTAAACTTCATTGCCCAAGCTCTGAGGTATTCAACAGTACAGACTTTTGAACAGTTTGAAAAGGAATAAGCAACAAAATCATTTTTTACCAAAGACAAAGAAACACTTTACCATTAGTCAGCATTCAAATAAATCACTTTCTGTCTGGGCTTGTCTATGCTCAAAAAATTGTCTGATCTAACCCCTGTCAGTATAATCAAAATGATATAGCCTCCCTGTTGGATATAAAAATTATAACACTGAAATTTAAAGTAAACACCATATAACCTTACTCATATCACGACCTGCAATAATTTTTAAGTACACATGATTCCCAAAGAGATTTAATATTGATACAAAGTTTTACATAAAGAGAAATTTTGATATACACATCTTTTTCCAGTTGACATGCATCATCAATCCTCTTTGGTTCTTAACTTCTAGAAAATGGTCAGGCAGGGAGGGGGGGGATAAGAAAAGACAAAGGTATTCTACATGCAACACTAACATTTAAAGCAGCTCCTCCACTGTGTGCTTCAGCTTGAGCTGCTGTTACCAAAACACAGCATCCCAAAACTGTGAGAATGGAAATACTTCATTGTCATTTCAGAAAAGCAGACCAGGACTGAGCCTGCTGTAAAACTCAGTCAATGTGTTTTCAAAAACATTTGATAATTGCAACTTTCTAGACACATTTGCCCTTTGTTCATGAACCAATTAAAAAAAATAAAATCCTTGAATTGAAATGCTGGTTAGTCAGCTCATTAAAAAAGCTGCACTGACAACACTAGGAAATGGACAAATGTCTAAATGAGTTTATATTGAACGTGTTATTGTCCTATTTTAACAAGAATAGGAAAAAACACTGCATTAAAATGCAAGCAAACAACCAGAACCCCATTAAACAAAAAACATAGCCTTTTAAGAGCCAGATTCAGCAAAACTGAACCTTAAAATTTTCTGAAAGTTTTCCTAATCATTATTATTTAAAAATAGGCATGTAAAACAGAGTCCTTTAGGAGGACTTTGACATAATGTTGCTCATCTTAAAACATACATACACCTTACAACACAATAACTCTGCTTTCAAACCCAGTGACCAAGTCACAGCTGTTGACTAGTCCAAGTATTGACGAAAAATAGTTACATTCTCTACAAATGGTTAAACAGAGCTTTCCAGTAAAGCCAACTTTAATAAAAAGGCTTCCACTTTGCTTATAATGAAACATACTGCTTTCTTCCTCAGGCAAACAAAATAAAACCAGAGACAATACCAAGGACTAATTAGAATTGTATTAGTCCGCTAAAGCCTAGTGTGGTTCCCATCGATATGAGTGAAACTGAACTGCAAGTCTTCACGATCTCTGAAGAGCCACTTCTATGTATCAGAGGGCACGTGTAGAGCTCAGACAAATCCCAAATTATTTAATTTCAAAAAAACCCCAGCCCTACATAGAAGTCACAAAATGAATTGCTGACGTAAGCTGTGCAGACAACCATATTTTTTGTTTTGCCTGTGCTTAGTATTATACTTCTAAAAGCAGGCAGTCTCCTACCATCCCAGAGTAGAATGAAGGTCAACAGGACCATCCAAAAAGCATGACTGCAGAACTTCATTGGCTTCCTTCACATTCTCCTTTTAACTGTAGATTTCACAAAACACTTAGGAAGTTACAAGACTCTCAAGCAGCATTTCACCATAAAAACTCAAAGAAGAAGAAAAAGAAAAGAAATAAAAAGGCCAGGGCTTCCATTTGCCTATCTCTGCACCAGCCTGCTTGAAGGGCTCGCAGCAGAAGCAGGTGGGCCCAAACACCCTACAGGTGACCACAGAAGGGCGAGGTTAACAAGCTCTCCCAGACCTCACCTCCAGCTACTCCTCCCAGCTGGCTGAGGGTCAAACTAAGGCTGCAGCAAGCGTGGTGCCAACACGACTTCTACCGGGTAATTCAACATTTGAAACACACCGATCAAAGGTATGCCAGCCCCAGGAAGGCACAGCACCGAGGAGCAAGCTCGTACCATAGAAGACAAACAAAAAGCGGCTCCAGGACTGCGAGGCAGTCGACCAGCCCTCAACGCCAACCCAGGGCCCCCTTAGGAGAGAGGGGGTAAACCCACAGGGCTTCCTAGAGCCGCACAGGCGCGACCGACGCCACCAGGCTCTCCTAACAGGCAGGAGCTGCTAGAACCGTTAACAACCGTTGGAGCAGCCCCTCGCGCGCCAAGGGGCTCGAACACGCCCCCACCCCGCTGACTACGACTCCCGGCGGGCATCGCGCCGCGCCCCCGCGCGGAGCACACTGGGAGCGGTACCACCCCAGCAGCCCACACGCACTGCAGCGGCCTAGCAGGACGCTGACTGCCGTCGCCGCTCTGGAGGGCATCCACGTGACCCGCCCGCCTCTCTCCGATTGGAGCAAACCGCTACCAGTTAATCCCGCCCCCTTTTTTTTTTATCCCCTCCAATGGTTGGCGGCGACTGCAACCGCCCCGACGCACGCTGCCACGCCTTCCACTCCCCGCCCTTCCGATTGGCTGCCTGGTCTCGCCCCGCCTCTTTTAAATACCTGTCGCTCCGTGACAGGCCCTCACGGACTTCCTGTCGGAAGGGCGACTGCGGGGATTGGTCCCTCCCACCCTCGCCTTCGCGGAGCCCCGCCCCCTTCGGAGGGCGGCAATGTCAAACTGCTCGCTCGCCCGCCCCCTCCCACAGGGNCCTCGCCGAGCCTCCCTCCCCCTGCCCTTCCTCCCGCTCCCTCCCCCCTCCTCCTTCTCCTCCGCCTCCTCCCCGCACGCGCCAGGCGGAGAGGCTGCGAGGGAGCCCCGGGTACAACATGGCGGAGCACTCGGCCCCCGACAACAAGCACAAACCCGCCAGTAACTCCGTGGCGCCGCTTAACAGCCGTGCCGGGGCGGGTGGTGGCGGCGCGGCGGCGGCGGTTGCCGGCGGCCCCCCGGCGGGCGGGGGCGGGCCGGCC